>JAAIIK010000018.1:5963677-5978159 GCA_014706435.1 Silurus glanis | reverse complement strand
ACACACACACACACACACACACACACACACACACACATCATTTATCTTATATTTATAAGAGCATTTCATATTGCTGAAAACAAGCTAAAACATAGGTTGTTTATTGCTCATTAATGGTTATTATAATGGACATTGTTCCTTTTATTCATATCTTGATGTTTATCTCGATGTCTTGGCCCACAGCGGACTGGAACATTATTAGAGTTTCACACCTCTGGTCTAAAGATACATACACGGGGGTCTCACAAATGCAGAAAATCAGAGAGAATAGACACCAGCCCGGTATGTAGCATATGAGAGCTTAATTAGTTTTGATAAAATAGGTATATTTAGGCTTTTTAATGGGAGCTTTGCATTGTACTGGAATTGCACTTCTTTTCTAAAGTTCCAATAGTGATGCAGAGTAAAGTGTATTAAAATTACAGTATTAGAGTGGGTACAAGTATCTTGCCTTGGAGCTTTAACTACTATCAGAGCTGCTCCTGTAGACAATCCCACACAGTCACATTTGAGAATATAATGTTTATTTAATAGTATAAGGATTCAAGGAAACTTTATGGGTTCCTCCAGAGAGACAAATCTTCTAGGTATGATTTGTACGTATGCAGTTTATACAGTTCTTTTTAATAAATGTACTTATTACACACACACACACACACACACACACACACACACACACACACACACACATACACACACACACACACACACACACACACACACACACACACACGTAAATCTATGGCAAGAAAAAAGACATGGTCTAGATCGAAACATAGAGTTTTATTTATTAATAATATTAGAATTTATATTAGAATTTGCCACTTTTCTAACTGTCAGTTTTTCAGTTAGATTAAACTAATTTTTACAAAGATTTCATTAAAAAACATTCAATCTGTACTAATTAAACTCATCAGGGTATGCATGGACAAATTAGAATTTATCCTAATCCACTCTATTTATGTCCTCACAGCACTGCATATCATGTATTATTTAATGTCACAATGTACTGTAAACTCTTGGATGTAAAGACAATTTTGTTCTGCTTGATCTGACATGAGTTGATGACATAGATAAGCCGTGTACAATCTCTACTTCCACATGTTTTCAAAAGCGGTACTCGAGGTACTTCTCATCATGAATTGTTGTATGATAATACTGTGTATATTGTTCTTTGTTCCTACAATGTGCTCTCACTGGACACCAAATTGATTGCACTATAAAGTTGTGTTTTGTTCTTTAGCCTGGCTTCTCCACAGGCTCACATTTCATGTTCCTGTTTCATTTTTAAGCAACATGTCAAGCATCTTAAACATGTCCTTTCTAGTTTGTGAAAGTATGGACTGTAAATATAAGTGTACTTTCTGTCAGTCTAAAGCAATAACCAGAGAATTGTTGTTTAGTTTAATTGATTGACAGATGGTGATATCTTTGTTTTCAACTGCCTGGAAAAGGGTGTGTGTGTGTGGCGGCGGGGTGTTAATTAAAGATGTTATAAATTATCTTTCAATTTCTTTATTTGGATTTTACAAAGATTGATATCAAGTATTATAGATAAATTATGGGTGTATTAGAACTAAGAATGAATGAATCACTTCCTTCTCACTCTGGTGATATACTGTATAAATCATGTAAAATTCAGGAAACCACATGTGAAAAATAATATCTTAAAATAAATTAACGCATGAGATAACTCACAAGTAAAGTTCATGTGGCTTTTCTGTAAGAGGAGAGACAACCAGTATTAGTTTCTATGCCCTGAACATCAATATGGAAACCTAGAACATTATATATATACATTTAAATTTATTTTTGCTCAAATCAGGTGCATTGGAAAGCAGATGAATTAATGTTATGAATAGGTTGAATGTTGAAATATTGAGTACATGGACACAACTTATCTCATATTTACTATATCTTATATAACTGAGCATTTTATTATGCTTATAAAATATAAACATTGGTGTGGTTAAAAACATTGCGCTATAAAGCATTGAACAATTATATTCATCTAGTCATATAGTCATATTTGAATTGTTTGATTAATGCTGAAATTCAGACAGTAGGTAAATGGACACCAGCCCAGAAAGCAGTATATCAGTGATATAGTGATATCTTTTAAAGGTATTCAGTTCTTTTTATTAGGAACTTTGTATTACGTTGTAATTACATACTTTTTCTTCAGCACACTTGGTCACAGCTCCTCCTCTTGCAAGAAAAATCCTGGGTCAAAAAATAATATGGATAGGCAGATTAGTAAATAGTGATACTTTTGATAGTGCTGATATATCAAGAGAATTGATTCACACATAAAGGGAGGTGGTAACTCAGTGGTTAATGCTCAGGGTCACTGGTTGGAAAGTTAGGGTTTTAACCCTGGTATCACCAAGCTGCCACTCTTGGGCCCTTAAACAAGGTCCTTAACTCTCTATATGCTACATTATGGCTGACCCAAGCTTCCTAACATCCCTGGAATATGCAAGGAGAGAATGAAGTTCACTGTGCTGTAAGGTATATGTGACAAATAAAGACCCTACCTAGGATTTTATTGTTTTTTTTTTTTTTTTTTTCATTTTTATTTAACCTGAATAACAAGTCAGCATTCTGTCACTCAGTCTTATATCTTGGGATCACTACATCACCTATTACATCTGAGAGAATGTTTTTCAAAACCTGGGAAGCTGATCAGTCAGGAAGGACCGGGATCATAGGGGAGAAGTGTCAAGATTCTGCAAAACCAAAGCAATGTAGAAACATAATGTACATACATTTCAAATATGTTTTGTGTGATACATAATATTGTGTTCAATGTTTGTTTAATTAATATATAATAAATAAATATAAGAAAAGGTAAGTCTAGTTTATTATAATCAGTTTAATATTAATAATGATTGCTTTCAGAAATACTGGTCTAGTTAAATGTATCAATGTCGAAAATATTGCTCTTGAAAGTTCTTGATAGCCAAGTAATAAGAAAAAATGCAAATATGACATGCAAATATGACATGTTTAATGGTCTTAGCAACACATCTCTGGTCAATGAAAAAATAGCAGGAATTATTTACATTCACTCCTGAAACCTCGTGCGACACCATTTATTCATTTACTTTTACTGTAGTGAACAGTTTGGGGGGAAAAATCTAGACAAAGTGAAGTCTGTGTATTTGTGAATGCAAAGATAAAACCATGATAATAATTGAAATTTTTGGTTCAGACACATGTCTGGATGTTCAAAATGTTCCAAAAATATCGTCTGGGATTTGATTTCCGGGGTAAATCATTATTTTATTGTCTGCCACACACATGGTTTTATTGCTCATGATGGACATCATTGTAACTTTCCAAAAACTCTGAGGAACTCTGAAGACCAAGTGCTCCTGGATTAGACTTTGGATCTCCCCTTAACCAGGATAAAGCGCGTACTAAACATGAATGAGTTCATATAATGATTAATGAGGTGTATGATCAACTACCATGGAGTTCATATCCGCTTTTTGGTGAGATCTTTTCCTGTAGTGTGACAGACATCACGAGGGACCTCGACGTCACTACTACAGGGCAGCCGGAAAGGAGTCGTGACGTCACCACGGAACGGCAACAAGACGACGGTGTTGCAACAATACGGTTACATTGTTTGACCACCAAATCCCCGGTGCGATTTTCTATACCGGAAAACGGAGTATCAAAGCGACACGGGTTAGATTTCTAGCGTAGGTGAAAGAAACGGCGGCTGTGTGTCGTTTCCGGTGTCTTTCATTATGTCGAATCGCCTGGCCTTTCAGACTCAGCTAGCCTCCATCATGGAGGTTCTGGCAAACGCAGCCGTGGCAGAAATCTGTAAACTGGTGGACGATGATTACGCGGTGATCAATCTGCAGATGTCTCAGTGCCAGCGCGAAAACAAGGCGTTGAAGAGGAAACTTCATCTGATGGAGCTGCGGATGGCCCGCGGTTACGCCGAAAGGAGAATCCGCGAAAGCTCGGGAAATCGCTCCAGTCGAGTCCAAGTGAGCGCAAATCTCTCCGACAAGTACCGAGCTCCTGTCGCTGGTACGTACCGCGATATTTCCACGGTTTCTTACCGATATCTCCTCCTAAAATATAACACAAGTCGGGGAGTGCTTTTGTAGGAAAAGAATGAGTTTTATTCCTCTTCTGCCACCGCAGTTTTTTTTTTTTTACCGTGATACTGTTTTTATTTTTTATTATTAGATTTGAGTGATTTGTTTTTGTTTGTTTATAGTTGTTCTTAAAGCTGTCGAACGCACACGTTTCCAATCTTTATCATTGCAATAGACAGTACATCTCTCACCTATCCCATGTTTTTTTGAGATTATACTCTCTTTCAATCTATTTATTTTAGATTTTACCCTTTCTCGATCTCTTCTTTAGGTCATATTTTCTCTCAAGCTTATTCTTTATTTGTTGTTGTTAGTATTATTATTATTATTATTCTCTGTGTGTCTTAAAAACACAGCTCATCAAATGTCCCCTGTCCTGAAAACTTTAAATACCTGGACACCAAATGCTTCCTCCTGAAACGTGTTTCGTAAATGTTAAATAAACGTTTCATTACCGGCTTCACTTTAGTCATGTTTATAAGGATTTGTTTGTATTTGCCTTGTTTTACGTATATCGTTTGCCATTCACGTCGTTGCTACAGGAACTGTAATACAATTATATAAACCTGTGATTTGATAAAGTGGACCTGTTATTAATATTAATACAAATATTTGTATTAATTTCTAGTGAAATTTCTAGTGAATCAGATTTGAGAATTCAGCAGCGCTGAATACGAATTTGCAAATCTGAAAATCCATTTGCATGTGTGTTCTTCCATGTAATCGCACATTAGATTTGACTGTTCATTACATCCTGTTGCGTTTTGCTTTTCTGTTCCAAGACATTTTTCCAAATCAAGATGAACTCTATGGGAGGCAGTTAAATGAAGATGTTTGGAGAGGTGGGGAACCTTCTAATGCAGATGTGTCGATTGGGCATCCAGTCATCAAACATGATGAGAATGGGGTAAGCGAGAGTATTGTGACCTACATAACGAGCTGACAAACTGATTACTTAGTCATGAAGCGAGTTGCTACAGCAAACATTATTAATATACACCTGCATATGATTTAATTCATCATCAGCGGATAATGATAACAGATTACATACATAAAACTTATCTCTTTATGATACTTTGTAAATCATCTTCTGGTGTGCTTTCTCTCAAAAGCATGAAGACTCCAGCCAGACCAGATCAAATGCTCTACTTGTAAAGGCTGAAACATCTGATGAGGGCCACACACAGCAGCAACTATTTATTAGAGAAGATGGTGAGTATTTACATTAAAATGTTATTTCATTAATAAATATAAACAATATGTATTTACACTTTAAAGTCAGAGTATTCTGTCAAAAAAATGTGCAGTGTTGCAGAAGGAATAAAGCCAATAAAAGCCATAAAGAACGTGTAAATAAAACATTGCATAATATTAAAAACCAATACACAGAAACGTGCATAATCAATTCTGTCCTTCCATTTTTTGTAGGAGTGGCAGAACCTGTGTGTGAGGGTGTGGATGCAGATTATGGTGCTGCTCAAGTGGATAAAGTGGATCAGAACTCCAGGACACGACACGAGGCTTTGGAGGTCAGTGGATCTGACAAAGTGCTTAAATCTGAGCCACAGTTTGAGAACGCTGAGGGGTTATCCCAGGAGCCCTTGGGAGGAAAGGGGCAGGCAGAGTTTGGTGTAAGTGGGGATTGCGCTCCTTTGGGGGAGCTATTTATGCAAGGGTGTGACGATGCGGACCCACATCAGCCATCTTGTTCTTACATGATGAGTGACAGTAAAACTGAGAGCCAACCTGAGCATCTCCAGCAGAAACCAGAGATCATAGAAGTTGAGTCTGCAGAGGAAGGGGATGATGTCACGGTTTGGGACAGCAATAAGAAATCAACAATACACCAGACTTTGCAAAAGTACCCCACTGCAAGAATGGCGCACCTTAATAATTTTAGCATGCCCTCATCCAGCCTATCACGGTTGACCAGTGACTTTCCAGTGATGGCTTCAACTTCATCTTCAGTTATACCAGAAATGAACAGTTGGCAGCATGCAAAAGGCATTAGTCTATACCAGCCAAGAATTGTACAGGCAAGACAAGAGCGAGCTCACAATGAGAAACTTTTTACTTGTAAATATTGTGGAAAAGCTTTCAACCGGCCCAAGAAAGTGGAAATCCATCAAAGAATCCACACAGGTGAGAAGCCATTCCGCTGTAATACCTGTGGGAAGCTTTTTGCTGAAGCCGGAAACCTGAAAAAGCACCAGAAAGTCCATACAGGGGAACGGCCCTACAGCTGCACCCAGTGCGGGAAGGCATTCGCCTGGATACGAAACCTTAAGACCCATCAGCAAAAATACCACCCTGATATGCTCACAGCAGAGGAACTACTCTCCCTTGGGCCAATGAACAACTGACCAAAATGACTTATGGACATGTAGATGGATCACGCTGCATGCAACTGTGGGTTTTTCATAAAATATTTTCACAGACATCTGGAATACTGATGGGAATCTTCAGCTCTGAATTTGGTCCACCAACTATTTTACAGTCTGTACTGCTTGATTTAGTGGTATTCATAGTTTATTTTTAATTTTTTTGTTTATATTTTATTTTTTGTTCCTTTAGTTTTGTTTTTGTTTTTTTTAGAACTCAAACGAATTTATTCGGTTTAACTAAGTAACCAGAATGTGGATTTATAGTAACTGTCATACCCAGGAAGATGTGGGTTTAATGGCAGCTTTATGCAATTGTGTGACTCCAAAATCAACGTAAAAAGAAATCTAATAAAATAATTGATGCATTTGTTTGCTCCTTGGAGACTGTTAGTTTAGTTGACTTTGTAGAAATATTTTATCCCCAAATTGCTACCTGTATGATGAGATTAGAAGTATTACCCAATTAGATTCAGCAGAAACTCAAGATTATCCAGTAGGAGAAGCGGGAAGAAGGAATCTACACTGGCGTTTGTGGTGCTTTATATAATTATGAAAATCTGATCTGTAGAACAACTTTACCAAAAAAAGTATTTGTAACATTAAATCACAACTATTTTGTTACTAGCAAAAAATGATCAGTAAACACTGGCTTTTATTCAATAAAATGCCCCTTTGTAGAAATTTCTGAGCATGGGTATTATTGTGTGTTTCAATCTGGATCTCTTGGGTACACTTCTGCAGCCATATGCATTATATTGAAACAATAACTGGACGTGTGAATAGAAAGATGAGTGTTAAGCAAAAATAAATGGATTGCACATTAAACTGCATACCTGTCCACACAACAAAGCCTTAAAATATTAACCTTCCACTCTGTAACCTTTAATTAGCCCACAGTAGACTGCTAATCTAAACCTGACTCGGGTGTAAATACTAGATGTGTGCTATAAAATACATACTGGTGAATTACACATGCATGTGGTTATTGTAGTGTGTGTTTCTTTTCAGTTGTTTCCAAAATGTGCATTGACACACTAATCTGATGTATGAACCTAATATTAACTAGCATGTCGAGGGTTTTTTCCTACACAGTAATTACATTTGGAACATGCAACAAAATTCTATTATAATGTGTCTCTGGAAGCCGAAATTTTTCCAAATGCATTACACCATGGCACTAAGCAAATTTTAACACACACAGACACCTAGTTAATAGGCTGTTGCATTGATTGTGCATGTAACATCAGGCTTCTGTGGTAATGCTCAGTCTTTGTGTGTGTGTTTGTGTGTATGTCTGCACTGTAGTGCCAAAAGACAGATGATGAAGAGCCAGATGTGCTGTTCATCAAAGAAGAGCATTCAGAGCTGGAGGATCAAGAAAGCCAGTCACATGGGGGCATGACCCTGCAAGACGGTGAGTCAAGGCGAGTGAGGAGAAACGATGAAATATGGTAAATGGGCCAGACTCAATCACTTAAGGATTAGTCCTGGGCATGTGTGTGATTTAGTTCAGGAATGAATAAAAGTGAAACCTATTGTGTAGTTTGACCTAAAAGCCCTCTGAGAGGTACTGATATCAAGGTAGACAGGATTGTTTGGGCTGTTAGGTGAAGCTGTACATGAGTTAAAAAAAAAAAAAAAAAAAAAAAAAGCATGGGTATTACTGATGCTTTTGGGTGGTTTAAAGGTTTTAGAAGTTTATTTATAAATACTACTAGCCCGTATACTCATTGGACCGATAGTAGTGAGTCAGATCCTTCGCATGAAGTTTCGCATGAGTCTCTTTCAGATCCTAGATAACATGTTCTAATTATAAACAATACCCCACTCCACCTAACACACACACACACACACACACACACACACACACACACACACACACAAAAAAAAAAAAACCAATGTTTCACACTACACCAACTCACAGCCCGGCTAGCTCAGTCGGTAGAGCATGAGACTCTTAATCTCAGGGTCGTGGGTTCGAGCCCCACGTTGGGCGCAGTAGTATTTTTAGACCTTCAGATGTCAAAGTAGGTGCTCCAGCTAAAGCTAGTTCATGCAAATGCTTCAAACATGTTGAAAGTAACTTTCGTTCGTATTTTTTTACAATGAACCAGCTAAGGGGTCCGAAGCACACACTACAATGTTTGCCATCTCTTTACCAGTGATTATTGATCTTTGTGTAACTATTTATGTAACGGTTATTTAAAGCTATAAGCTATCTTCTAATGAACAAACTAGCACTCAAAAAATACATTTTATTAGTGTTGCTTCTTTAAGAATATATTATTACCTAATAGAATTGTTAGTATGAACATGTTAAAATGGGGGAATTATAGAATCATTATTATCACCTGATATATTTTTGGGGTTTTCACCATTATTTTTGTTAACTCATTTTGTTACTTGTTATGATAAATGAAAGCCTTGCACACTCACTGCCAATGTCTATATCTACACTCAATGTCTATAAATTAAATATTAAATAAATCCTTCTTACTCTGTTGTAACGTAAAATAATGTAAGTTTTGTCTGCTGATCAGGATTTGTGGAGTCCAGCACGGACATATGTGGAAACGGAGCCTCTTCCTCACCTGCGCAGATCACATTAGCTCTCCATGTACAGGCGGTCAGTGTGGATAATACAGTGATAAAATCACAATATAGCTGTCGGTCTTGCTCTAGTATCAGAGTTCTGTACTCTTCCTCACACGTACAGAATAGACATAATGCTAAATATGCTATTGGCTAAGAGAAAGAAAGATTATTTTTTTGTTTTCAGTCTCACGAGTCATCCATTGTGAAGGGTGAAAGTAGACTTCAAGAAGAACAACAGGGAACTTCAAGTCAGTCAACAGACATGCAGCTGACTGTACAAAGTGAGTAAGATATCTGTATAATAATAGAAAAAAAATGTTCATGTAGTATTTTTGTACTGACATTAAAACCTTTAGTACTGATTTCTTCATTTCTTGTTTCATGGGGCTACAAATGACAATGTTTTACAGAAAATGTTTAAGATTAGCAATATTGCTGATGTATTTCTCCTGTAATCCAGATGCGGTAGACTCGCAGACTGTTGGTACTCTGTGTTCACATGATCCAGTTCTTCCTCAGAGAGACTTCAAAGTGTGGGATATTCCCAGTTCCCAGTCTCTTCTCCAAGGGTCAGATGACAGCAGCAATATCCCACATTCAAACCAGAATGTTCAGAGAAAAACAGTAGTGTCTGTCGATGTGCTAGGGACAAATAGTACACTGTACGAGAGAACAAAAGATCTGGAAAGTTCTTTCCCACGATGGGCTGCAAATAGCCCCTCTGACACTCAGCCATCTTGTTCTTATATAGTGGAAGGAGAGCAAGACCAGGACTGTGTTCTGGTGCAGCCAGGACCCGTGTCTGTTAGTGGTAGGCAAAAAGGGGCTGCATCAAACAGGCTTCAGGATGGTAGAGGACTTCATAGTGTCGAGGCAGATTGGAGCACAGTCACTGCTTCAAGCCAAGCTCATAATCAGCAGTTCAGTCACTTCAACAGGACTCGTTTAGATGCAACAAACCAAGCAAATCTCACTCAGGCTATTCCGAACCTGCCACATCCTGGGGTTTCCCTCGCTGGGCTACAGCTTTCGAGGCGCATGGAGAAAGGCAAGAGGAAAAGTTATATCTGCAGGTACTGTGGAAAGGCTTTTACTGGGCAGTCTAACTTAGAGGCTCATCAACGCATCCACACTGGAGAGAAGCCTTTCAAGTGTGAAACCTGTGGGAAGCTCTTTACAGAAGCAGGAAACCTGAAGAAGCATCAAAGAGTTCATACTGGAGAGAAACCTTTTGTGTGTAATCGCTGTGGGAAACGTTTTGCCTGGATCTGCAATCTCAGGACACATCAGCAGTCAGCTTCCTGCGGGGCAGTATAAGGATCCAATACAATCAATCGCACTGAGAACGAACTGATATTCACACACTGTGTTCTTGGTAAAAAAAAAAAAATTGTTGGAATAGTGGAATCAGATAGATCAAGAATTAGACAGTGACTAAGTATTTAAAGACAGTGATTATAACTGCAGACTGAATTAGGGCTGGGCAATATGGCAAAGTTGTACTGATAACCTGATTTAATAACATTACGATACACATTTTGTCTCAATTATTATGTCAATGCTTTTATAATCCTGTGTTACTCTTGACAGTTGTATTATCCCACATCTTTTTCTGTCATAAAATGCTTCAGACAAAAATCTGTGAAAATATAGTATTTTGTGTTGGCCTTATTTGTTAGCAGAGCCTTGACAAAATGATAGTGTATAATGCAGGTATCATGACATTTTTGCCCTTTTGCCTACCTCTAGTGTGGATGAGTGAGGGTGTAAAGAGTTTAAAGTTGTAAGACACACATGGTGCTTTCCTTTATATTGGTTTAGTGCCTTAATCGTTAACTGTACACTTGATTTGTTTTAAGATTTCAAAACTTTTGCAAACGCCATTCTACCTCGTGAATGTTTCTGCGGACAAAAACAAAGCAATATGTTCGAACCAGGAATGGATAAAAAGTGCTTAATTTTGATTCAACACAGGAACTTGTTCATCTGATGAATTGAGAAAACAATGATAGCAATGTACCATGAACTTCAGTGTATGCTGGCTCATTGTAAAATAATGAAATGCATAAGATCACATTAAATGTTCGAGGCATTTGTTAAACAGAATTAAATTAAAAAATAAATTGAACTTCTACTCCATTCGTCACGAACCATGTCTTCATCAAGCTTGCTTTCTGCACAGTAGAATTGTCATGCTGGAGAAGTTCTCATCGATGTACTGTGCACTTAGGACCTCAAAACTATAAGAACATTGTCTTAAGATTAATCAGTTTTTATCAATCTTTATTATGGCCCATAAAAATATTTTAGAATTATGTATTTTGTTGTAGAATTAGTATCAATCAGACAGGCTTCGCCATGTCAAAGTAAAGTAAAGTAAAAGCATAAAATAATATTACTTGATTCATAAGGTATTTTAAATAAATTAATTATAATATATATTTTTACGCTGTTAATGTTTTAAATAAAACATAACGGTGCACTGAGTTTTGCACTGGTGCACTGGAATTTTCAAGGAAAGAAAAATAAATGTAATTTAATTTAAAAAAATTGATTGAATATATAATATTTATTTATTATAATATATGTATTTATTATTTAATATATGGATCTTATTTAATATATGGATAATATTTGGATCTCAAGGTTTGGGCAGTGACAATACAACTCGAGGATGTGAAGCTTCAGAGTATGCGACAATCAAAATAATTGTTCAGATAAAATACGCTAATAAATTATTGAGGTAAAACCTTAAACCATAAAAAATGTGTGTATGGGTGTGTGCTCTCTATCTTATTACATCATTTTTCTCATATCTATATTCTTTTCTACGTCAGAATCTGTTTGTGGTTCAGTTCTACACAAATATATTCTCATTAACTTGGTCACATGAATTTGCTGATACTGTTGAGGTGCATGAACTTCAGTGTGTTTTTGGGAACAGTTTGGGGAGGAACCACATCGGGGTGTGATGTTCAGATATTTACAATCTTTTGGTCACAGTGTATTCTGGAAGGAGTCTCGTGTGTAAGCCCTTGGTAACTTCTTATTTCGGCTCCTCCCGTTAGGGGTCGCCACAGCGGATCATCCGTCTCCTTACTCTCCTATCCTCTACATCTGTCTCTTTCAAACCAACTACCTGAATGTCTTCCCTCACCACATCCATAAACCTCCTCCTTGATCTTTCTCTTTTCCTCCTTCCTGGTGGCTCCATCCTCAGCATTCTCCTACCGATATATCCCATGTCCCTCCTCTGCACATGTCCAAACCATCTCAATCGCGCGTCTCTCATTTTGTCTTCAAAACGTCCTGTCCCTCTAATAAACTAATTTCTAATCCTGTTCATCCTCGTCACTCCCAACGAAAACCTCAACATCTTCAGCTCTGCTACCTCCAGCTCCACCTCCTGTCTTTTACTCAATGCCACTTTATAGGTCTCACCACAGTCCTATAAACTTTCCCTTTCACTCTTACATATACTCTTCTATCACAAATCACTCCTGCCACTCTTCTCCACCCATTCCACCCCAGAGGTGGGAAGTAATGGAGTACAAATACTTCGTTACTGTACTTAAGTAGATTTTTTCGGTATCAGTACTTTACTCCACTATTTATTTTTCAGACAACTTTTTACTTTTACTCATTACATTTTTACACAAATATCTGTACTTTTTACTTCTTACATTTTCAAAACAGGCTCGTTACTTTCAGCCGAACAACCGATTTCCTGTTACTGCGCGTCTTTTTCAATCCGCTGGTGTATAAAGTCCTGACTCTCACTCTTTACGAAGATAAGAATCAGCAGGGCAGAAGGCAGTAAGAAGTTTGGGGTTAACGTGGATGAGACAGAGGGAGTCAGTGATGTGAACATGACTGAGAACAGACACATTCATGATCATCATCATCTTTTAGTAATGCGTAGTCACGTAGAATCGCGCACTCATACGTGCGAGCAGCGGGAACAGAAGCTGGTCAGAAGCGGAGATGGCAAACTAGGGATTACATTACTGTGATGGAAGTATTCTTATTATTTTGAAATAGTCGAGGAGAAGGAGAAAGGAATAATGGTTAAGTGTAGATTATGTGTTGGTGAAAAAAACATCTGCATGCAAAGCACAGCACTACAGATGTGTGTGTGTGTGTGTGTGTGTGTGTGTGTGTGTGTGTGTGTGTATAATGTTGAATATATGGAAATGGAGACAGAAATATAGAAAACTTTTGCCGACTTTCCACCACTGCAGATCTATAGACTGCTCAGAGAGAGAGAGAGAGAGAGAGAGAGAGCAAATTCACAGCTCATTTGCTCTTTGTGGGAAGATAAACTGCCACGGTCACTGATAATAGCACGAACAGAAGTGCGACTGGAAAGTGTTCAGCCTTGTGGTCAAAAGTTAGTCGATCATCTTATTGTTCTCTAAGAAGTTATTAAACATTTTAAATGTTTAAGACATGTCTTTTGCCCTAAAATAACTTATTTCTTAATGCCAATTATCTATATTACACCTGTTACACCTGTAAGGCGTGAAAGAGATACAAGTAACGCAAAAGTAACGCAAAAGTAATGTAACGCATTACTTTCCATAAAAAGTAACTAAGTAACGTAATTAGTTACTTTTTTGGGGAGTAACTCAATATTGTAATGCATTACTTTTAAAAGTAACGTTGCCCAACACTGTATATATATATATATATATATATTTGGCTGTCAAAATCAAATTATTTTAAACAGCACTAAATGTTATTAACGCGCTATCAATTCAGCGCGCATTTCTCCTTTTACCACTTTTATAAAAAAAAAAATTAAATACATAAATAAATAACTAAATATAAAAGAGGCGACATTAAAACCTCCAGCAAAACATACACTTATTCACGACGTCCCTTCTTTACTTAGATATAAAATAAATAAATAAACTCTTAAAAAAAAATAAAATATTTTTTATCAGTAAACTTTTGTTTTATTTCTGCGCCAAGTCTCAAATCAAACACCAAATCCGCCATGATTCACACAATTAACCCTCTGGGTGGCGTTTTGTGGGTTTTTCCCTCATAATGGCGAAAAGAACTTAAATTACTGTCTATACTGATCGTACAGATAAAAACAATACATCATTCAAATCTGTAAAATGTTTATGATTATATATATATAAAAGCTTCTTGACTTGAAGAGGTGCACTTTCTCCGGTATCACCTCATTAACTGTCCGTGTGGAAACATAGCAAAGGCTCTTAATGATGTCCACACATCACTGCACTGTTATAGCCTTTATATTTAATCACTGTACATATGCTTACATATATACATTATATGTATATAGATAGATAGATAGATAGATAGATAGATAGATAGATAGATAGATAGATAGATAGATAGATAGATAGA
>JAAIIK010000018.1:5953115-5963667 GCA_014706435.1 Silurus glanis | reverse complement strand
AGATAGATAGATAGATAGATAGATAGATAGATAGATAGATAGATAGAACTATGTGTATACTTTTGCCACCTCTGCTCCACCCTGCCTGCAGTCTTTTCTATACGTCACTTAGTAATTCACGTTAATGTAAAATTCCTCGAGACAAGAACGAGGACTCACAGCCCGGCTAGCTCAGTCGGTAGAGCATGAGACTCTTAATCTCAGGGTCGTGGGTTCGAGCCCCACGTTGGGCGCAGTGACGTTTTTTAGACCTTCAGATGTTAAAGTAGGCGCTCCAGCTAAAGCTAGTTCATGCAAATGCTTCAAACACGTTGAAAGTAATGTTCGTTCATATCTTTTTAATAACGAACCAGCTAAGGAACAGTCATTCCTGAGTTCAAGTGTAGTTGGGTCTAGCAGAACTGGACAAGCACAAATGTTAGAGGTTGCGGGAGAACCAGGGTCAGAAACCCCGGAGTTTGGTTGGATAAGCTATTTCATGCGTTCATTTGGGGACTGTGCTGTATATATATATATATATATATATATGCGCTTTCATCAATTTAGAGTGTCACAAAAAAAATGTTGTTTAATTGCATTATCTAGGTTTAATAATGACGTTCTACACACTGCACCGAAAAAGAAAAGAGAATAATAATTACATTCAATAAAAAAAAATGAAAAGTCTTAGCAGAGGATGGTTTCGATCCATCGACCTCTGGGTTATGGGCCCAGCACGCTTCCGCTGCGCCACTCTGCTGTCGGCAGCTTTGTTAGATGTAGATGTCTCATGTCTCTACGATGTCGTGTCTGAAAGTAACTTTTTAAAGTTAAATGTTTGGTTTATATAAATTCTTATTGAAACGCAAGCATCTGATCAGTAACAGTGTGTGCGTTCTTTTTTTTGTCGATTAACGCAATAAAAAAATAATAAAAAATATTCGTTCCCTGACCGGGAATCGAACCCGGGCCGCGGCGGTGAGAGCGCCGAATCCTAACCACTAGACCACCAGGGAGACATTAAGTGATGTCAGAGGTTTTAATCTTAAAACTAATCTAAGTAGTAAAAAGTTATTTAAATGCACATTAGAACAATTCACTGCAAAAATATAAATGTAACTATTATATACACCTTGTATAATACAATAAATAAATACAAGCTAGCTAGGAATTATCGAATGCAGAGAAAGAAGGCTGTCTCCAAACTTCACGGAATATATTTTATATGGGGTCAAATGTGTCTGTGTTTAGCCAAATGTGCTACATTTAGTCCTACAGAGTGTAAACAAACTGACAAAAAATAACGCTTTAAAGCGCTAAAAAATTACAAACTGCCAATTTATTAATGTCTGCAAGATAATACAATTATTTTTAATTAGTTCCGGGAAATATGTTTACTAAGCAGCTCATTTTCTTTTGTAATTATTATACACGAAAATGTCAAATATATATATTGAAATTAGCCCACAAAACAATAAAATACTTTTGGTATTTTATAAAATGGTGAAAGAGGATAGATTGTTTGGTATTTATGTTAAACTGCTGACAAAACAATATTTTACTATATAATATTTTAATTCACAGCTGAAAATGTTTCTCATCTGAAACAAAGTTTTCTCATCTGAAACAAAGTTTCTCAGAGCAGAAAAAAGGTATTTACAAAATCATTGCTGCTTCACTGTCATCTCTTTCCCTACCATGTTCCAGAATATTCAGATTTCTTATCATTATCTTCTTCCTGATTGAATTTGTCTCTGTCCATTTGTTTCCTCATTTCTTTACTTTGTCTTTTCCCAGGTTCTCTCACACATGGCATAAACTTGACGAAGAACAAAATAAAGGAGAGACAAAGCAAAATGAAGACAGCCCCAACACCGAATACGAACTGTCGATTTGCATTTTTCCCTCGATTTTCTATGTCAGGTGAAATATTCACTGCATTGTCTTTGTGGTTGGGTGTCACTACTGCATTTTCCAAGGCATCCCATGCATTCATGTCTTTGCTTGTTTTGTCAGCGTAGTTAGTGGACTTCAAGGTTGCTTTTTCCTGGTCGGAGTTGTGATACACATTTGTGTTTAACTTTGCAAATGTGTCTAATGCACTGGTCATCTCAAAGTTAAAATCTTCACTCTCTAGAGGCCAGAATTCTGCATCTAGGTTAACCCTTATCCAACCTGATCCTTTAGCCAGTCTCCGAGTTCCACTTCTCTCTTTGATCTCATCCGTCTTGATGTGGGTTGACACAAGCTCACAGGTGGAGACCAGAAGCTCTGCTTTCACAAGTGGCCCTCCACCATCTCCTTGTGCAAGGACACGCTGCAATGGGGCAGGTGTTATAACAACCACAGACTCAGCCAACGAGGATAAATGTAGAGAGAATGGGAATTCACTAAAAGCAGTGAGCAGAATGGCAGTGTCATCGCCAAACTGTAGCCAAACACTGAATGAAGCCTCCTGAGAAAGAATGGAAATTGGAGGGCAAAATTACAGTTGTAGAGAGATAAAACAGTATGGTAAAAAAGAAAAGAGAGAAATATATCTTTTTTTTTTTTAAATGTAGTTGTAGTGGTGCATGGTGATTCTACTCTAGATTTTTCTAAGATTTTTTATCTCATTTGATACTTGAAAAAACTTTACACATTACAGTATTTGAAACATTATTTGTAACTTGTAACTGCTAATGCAAGTTTACCAACTGAGCTTATGAGCACTTACTTGTAAATGGTTATAAAGTGTGTTATGAGACATCACAGTTGCTGTGATGACTGAAGGATTTGAAGAGCTTGAGGCGACCAAGAGGCCAAGACCACCCACTAAATGTACAGAAAGATCACCCGGAGCCACAGGCTCAGAGGTTACAGTGACATCAACCGTGCCAAGAACTCCATCCCACTGATTAGATATCAGCTGAGAACAAATAAGAAAGTTCTTCGCAATAATGTAAAAAATGGATTTTGTGTGACACCTTAGGTCTCAAAAGTACATTAGTGTAATGAATTTAGAATGTTGTATAGCACCTGTACTTTTAGATACCAACATTTAGTGAAGTAACTCCAGGCTCTAAACCAATGACATAATTTTGTTCATGAAGGGCTGCGACGCGAGAGTTCTCTATCCTCAGGGAATCACGAACCAGGTCTGTTACATCTACAAACCAATCGGGTGATTCAAGCATGTAGGTAAGTCCCTGGGCTGAATGTGCCCTGAATTGTGCAAAGACCTGTATGGTAGCCCTTTGATAAACTGGAGTGCATCTGAAAAAGAAAGTGGAGGGTGGACACCAAGAAAAGGAATAAGTCATTCTTAAGTAACTCTTTATCCTGATCAGGGTCAAGGTGGCTCTGGAGAGCAATGGGTGCAAAGCAATCTGGATATGGGCATGTAAAGAGGGAGGGAACCTAAGATCCCAGAGCAAATTTATACAGGGATTAGATGTGAACCAGAAACTGTGTCACCATGCTACTACAAACATGTATATAATGTCAAATTAGCAAGTCAACAGAGCAAATGTGAAAATTAAACTATAAATATTTTCTCATTAATATGAGAACCCAAGTCAAAACAACAAACTCAATTTCTATACAATATATTAGTCCTAATGTTCGATATTAATTGTAATTACTTAAGGGATTGATGCATACCTGCTGTCTGTGTAGTAGCTCCAGCCTTCAATGGGGCTTAGGACTGTATCTGAGAGAGAGATATGGAGAGGAACTACTGGTGCCCATACAGCCAGGCATAAAGAGCTAGTGAGGATACCCAAAGAATACTCCACCTCTACACAAGTACTGCCCACACCAGATTCACTTCCATCAACATACACAGCAGAGCAATCACTTGATACCTGCAAATGAGATGAGATCTTCATTGTAACAAATGCAATATTTTACATAAAGCAGATAAGTGTATACACATTACAGCAAATGTAGTATCACAGATAATCATTTTTATATGCTTTAATGTAACATGCTTTTCAGAAATATCACTTTACCTTGACAATGTCTTCATTAGTTGATTGACAGTTTACAGCTGCTGTAATATCTAATACTTTGCCATCCTGCCCAACAGCCAGTACTATAACCGGGAGAGAAACCGGTTGGCTAGACAAGATGGCTGTGTTCATTATTGTGTTTCTCTGTTATTGTATGGAGAATAAACAGCACAGTGGTTTAAAGCCTTTCAAAAACAAAAATCAACTCAGATTTAAGTATGATGCCCAAAATTACAAGTATGTCCAAATGAACAGACCCTTAAATAAAGATAACCTCTGGCTTCCCAGTTTTATAGAAGACAAATGCTAAATTATTAGGCAGAGAAGGAATAAGGAGAGAACGCCCCCACACTGAGGATGTTAGATGTGTTTAACTACAGTCTATGCTACATTAGTGACTTACCTCTGTGATGGGAGCAATGCCTACTATCTCTCTGTCCGTAAAGGAGAAGAAGGTTGTTACTGCCCCATATGGTGAAATCAGCTTATCATGCATTGTGTCCACCACCCACCAGTTTACTGGAACTGTCATTGCAACTCTAAAGCTGCTCTGTATGCCCTCAACTGAGAGACAGGACATCAGTTGCAGAACCAAGGTGCTGAGCAAGATGATGATGAAAGAAATTAATGAATAAATTTAATAATTTTAGATTTAACAAATTGTTTGACCATAAGTATGGATTGTTTAAACAATTTTTTCTATCTTTTTTACTAAGTAAACTTAGTTAACTGAGAATAACTGAGTGAAAGATCAAGCATAAATCATTAAACATCCATACTATTATGTTATAAAAATCGTTTAACCTTACCCACTTCTCTCTACAACAGCACCAGTTCTGTGAGAGATTATGGAGATTGTGTCATGTTTGGAGCTTGATGTTTTCTCCACTTTAACAGCCCACATGTGAGAGGTTTTGTTTGGGTCGACTCGTAGTGACAGTAACCCTTTCTTTAGTTTAAGCCTGAGCAAAAAAGAAAATCGTTGCAACATTGACTGTGAATTTTCATAGTGATTGAGCTAAAATGTGTGATTCTAAAGGTAATCAATCATACTTCACAATGAGGAAATCTCCACTAAAATTTGCTCTTAGATTCAATGAAACTCCAACTGGTTGTCCAGCTCGCACAGGCCCCTTGTTATAGTAAATCAGTACATTTGAATTCAACCATAGTTCCTCCTGTTCAACTTCACTGGAGCAGGAAAAACCTTGTATTGTTTTGTTATTTTTATTTTCTTTATCTGGGAGAGCCACAGATCCAATAAAGTACAGATTTCTCTGTGACTGCTTGTCTGCCACACATCTAGAAGATGATATCTTATGGTTGGTCATGCTGCCAATGGAAGAGTAGTAGAGCTGGATCATATCACTGGGGATTCCATGTTTGGCCCTGAGAGATGCTGGGAAGTTTTGCTCCGATGGGATTCGGTTACGTGATCGGCGCCTGTATTGATGGCGTCTGAAATTTTGGCTCTGGTGTGGTTGAACAGTCTGATCAGGCTTAAACCAGTCTTTGGGTAAAGTCATGGTGACTGCACACAATCCTAGAGGAGGCTTCCGATGAGCATGGTGCGGGCGACAGATATTGTAAAAGAAAAACAGCACAAGTATGAAAGAATGCAATACACAAAACATATACAACACCGACAAAGTATGTTGATGTTGCAACAAGATGGGTTTCAGTAAAACAGCATGTTTATTGGTTGCATAACCAAAATTAAAATGTTCGGAAATGCTCTCTATAACAGTAAAATCCTGCAATGTTTTAAAGCAGGTGTCATTAACAGGCAGATTGCACAGAGCTGGTGCAGACTCAGCAAAATCAGCCAGAGAACTTTACACAATTTTAGTCATGTTTTTAATAAAACTGTCAATAGTTCAGTGGTTCTGTGACATTGTGGCTTGTGTAGCAGAGCCTTTATTATGGCTTATCTAATCATGAATTTGAGTAAATTATTTAGCTGTGGAAATCAAAGACAGGCTACAATGTTAATGATATAATCTCAGATAGGGAAGAGCTTTTAACATGCTTGGATCTTTTATCTCCATGGTATAAATAGTAAACTGCCAGCATCTCTTATTTAAAGAGAAATGGGTCATGAAGTTGGTATTTATTATCTGCATCAAAATCATAACTGATTTGCTTATACAGAAATATGTAAGCATGCAAAATTATTATAAAACTTCTGCTCTTTAGCAATACCTGGGTAATACATGATGCTTTCTGCTCCTCTGTCTGTTTGAAAGCATGAAGAGTCACACATGTTCTTCTGCTTGAGTTACCTTTCATGTGGAACAACACTCTAATGGTAAAACCTTCCCCTCGCTCAGAATCCCATGTTTGTTCAGTTTCTTTGGAAAGAAGGTATGCGACTAGAGGTACAGAGAATGAAGCTAAAGGGTCAGAAACAAGCTGGAGAAAAAAGTAAAACAAGAGAAAACGCGTGTTGGACTATTTCTTCCTTAAAACCCAGTAATGATTAAAACGAAATTATAGTTGAGTTTTGGAAATGTACCTGAGTCACAGAATAAGGACCAAATGTAGCATGGAGGACTGGTTTAGAGTCAGTTCCCACAGGAGGTATGAGCAACAAGGACTGCGTATAGGAGAAAGGGCTGGAGTTGGTAAAAATGAGGCTCAGATCACCTTGAGACACAGTGAGAAAGTGCCATGGGGGAAGGACAGAGATTTTGACTGGGAGAGAGAGAGAGGGTGGAGGCTGGGTGTGTGCTTGAGGAGGTGGAGAAAACAGAAAAGTTGAAGTTTACATGTGTGATGTGATAAAAAGAACTGGTTTCTTAAACTCATATTCTGTAGTAAAAAATCCACTGCAAAATGTCCAATCTTGCTACTAACACCACCAGATTTATCTTCTAAATGCTGTTCATGCATGCTACATGACCATGGATTTATAACATATAACACATTATTATGGTTTTATAGATACATTATGTTTAGAGTACTAATAGTCTTTGAATTTCTGGAAATCCACTGGTATAAATTATATTAATTATTTCAGATTAATCTTAATAATGGCCTTAAAGAACCAATTGCTAGGAAGCCTCTCAGGATTCTTTGAGAGAATATAGGAGAGGATAGATACTAGACCTAAAAATACATATGCATGTAATATATCAATTGCCTTGAGGAATATTATGGCAAACAGAAGGGTCTCAAACACAGTATAGTAAATTCAAAGTCTAAAAGCTATGTGAATGGAAAAAATGGTACACAGACATAAGCAAACAAGCACAATATTAGTGGAGGAAAATGTTGCTGTTTTGTGCAAATAAAATGTTTTCAACTTACAGAGCATCACAAAGCAGGAGAGGATTATTAGTTTCATCGTCAAAGATTCACATAGCGCTGCAAAAATTCTGAGAACAACAATCACTTCATCCCTAAAACAACATGAAAAAATCATCCCAATCCTAACGAACTAACCAAATGTGGCCAATTATTGTCATATAATTGTGAATTTTGGAAATTAAGAATGAATTTATTTTCTTACCTCATTTGTTTGGTATTGCCCAGATGTAAAACAGACTATGGAGTTTTGGCCTCTTGACGAATTCTCATACTATGATACTGAATTGTACAACTTGTTATTACCAGTACTTCTTAATTGTTGTACTACTTGTTATTGCAAGTACTTCCAAAATGTCCGCATTTGTTGAAAATTACATTGAAATCAGTTCTCTCCATTTGCTTTGTTTAAGCTTTTGTCTTTTGTCTTTATAATTTTCAATAATCTCCAGCCATTGTATTGTTGTCTTCTAATGATTCTATTCCTCTCTCTCTCCCTCTCTTTTGCTTGTTCTCTCTCTCTCTCTCTCTCTCTCTCTCTCTCTCTCTCTCTCTCTCTCAATCCCTCTCTTACCAGGACAATACAGATTTATTTATTTAAAATGATAAATAATCCCCTCTCTCTTTGTCTCTGTTCGCTATCATCCCTCCCTTTTTTCATCTTTTTCTTGTCTGTTTGAAATGGCGGCTCCTCCAAAGTGATGACACATTTAGTAAAACAAAAAAGCATATTGTCATCATGTTAATGTTCAATTTTTGTTATTCAGTTTTTTCCCAGTGTACACTGCATATTTACTTCAATTTTAAATGCACATTTAGTTTTGAGATATATATTTGATCTGAATATAAATGTGTATTTGTAAATATAAGCACAGTTCTAGGGCAAATTGCATCTGATGTCTTTCTATAAGGCTGTTTCTATTAGTTGGGAAGATTTTATGCAAAAAACAGCATTCATGGTAAAAGGAGCCTCCCGAAGTTCTCAGGTTTAATATTATTAAGGAACCCAATGAAAAAAGCTACAGAGCCATAACAAAGGTTTTATATGTTCCTGTTGCAATTGTACTACATTGTAAATGCAATCATATTCATGGATGTTCATGGAAAAACAATGCTGACTAATGATGACAAAGCCAGCAGTAATCTGAAAAGAGTTGCAGGACCACCTGAAAACAGCAGAAACAACAGAACAAACTGAGCACCATACGCATTGAACTGCACGCTAATCAGCTCTTTACCTACAACCCACGCAAAACTCCTCTGCTGAAACAGAAGCACAGCGATGCATGGCTAAACGCATTTAGACAACTCAGGACTCTTTTGGCAAATATACTTTAGTCATATGAATCAAAAACAACACTTTAGCAATCATCTGATGAAGCTGCAAACCTATCAGAGGGACCTATGTAATCCAGATGGAATTGGAGCAAAACTGAACCATGTTTCCAGAAGTGAATTAAAAATCGAAGCTGTAACTACCAATGATGTCTGTGCAACAAGGTATTGAAGTTATTCATTTGTGGTGTCTAAATATAATTTTTTTTAAACAAATCCTTATTTATTACTACCTACTTATGTCTTTTTCACATTTACAAGTACAGATTTAAGGCATTTGTTTGAAAATATTGAATTTTAAATAAAGATAACAACAAATGTGTCTGCACACTAATTTTCCATCACTATAAATGAACAGAAATAGACAATTTAAATTTAATTACACTACTTAATCTCTTTTTCCCTAGAAAAGCTCATAATTACAAGTTTGGGTAGATTAGAGAAGTATTTGGCTACATCAGTAACACTGTTCTTAAGAGCATTGTTCATAGGCCTACATGCATTGTTCATTGGCCTTTATGACAACTGACATGAATCTACATCTAATGGATGTCAAATCTTATGAACAATGTACTTACAATACACAAAAGCACATAGCAATACATTTTCAGAATCAGAATTTTGCCTATATAAGCTCGATTGACATAGCCTGACATAAACATAAATAAACTTTTATGATGCTTTTTTAGAAATAAGTAGATTTTTTAATGACACTTGTAGTAATATTGATGTTTTTTCTTTTACGTATGTAAGAATAATCCTATATAAATGCTAATTCAGTTTTATCTTACTTCATATACTGTATCTTTAAGAACACTGGCCTTAAGTGACCAAAGAGGAGGTTCGAATATTATTTTATCTTATTCACTTCAGCTCAGTGATAGAATAGAAAAAGATTAGAGACAAAGAGCTTAGCATAAACCTATAGCATTTAACCACACAAAGCATCCACACACTCAGGATGCCAGATAATGGCAGCGAATCTCCCACACACACACCAACACACTGAAAAGCACAGATGTCTGCTGCTCATACACACTACACAACAAAGCTTTTTGATGTATATGCCACCTTCCGTCGTGCAAATAAATAAATCAAATTTGAACTAGACAATGAAAGCATAAGAAGATACAAATATTTTACGCACATAACTCATATTTGAATGATGGATGGATGTGGAGGAATTTATTTGCTATTCTAATCTCTGTGTGTAATCTGTTGTCAGATTTCATTGTTCTCTGCTGCAACCTCATTCAAACAGATCACAGATAATCTGCTTTTCTGACCTGAGGATGATGAAGAGAGATGGCACTTATCCAACAACCCACTCGCCGTCTCTTCCACTAACTGAAACAAATTATTTCTTATAGGTGCACTACCTTTAAATAAATTTTTTTTTCAGAATAAATTTTGCATTTATAGATACACTTTTCTAATTGCAATATGTAAATTCAGATTAATCATTTAAAGATGGAAAATATACATTAATATATACAAGAAAATATACAAGAAAATGTACACTGTAAACCAGGGGTCACCAACCTTTTTGAAACTGAGAGCTACTTCTTGGGTACTACCAGTTTGATACACACTTCTGAAATAGCAAATTTGCTCAATTTACCTTTAATTATATGTTATTATTAATAATGAATGATATTCATCTATATCTAGCCATCTATATTTTAATATTGTCATTTTTAAATTCACATCAATGCAAGTGTGATTTTGTCAGGGAACCACCAGCCATGCCTCCCTCCAAGGCTCTAACTCTCACTCAGCCTCTCCCTGCTCTAATCACCTACACCTGTTCCCCATTACCTTTCCCCTTTATAAGGTCCCGATTCCACCTCACTCACAGTCGGATCTACTCGTTGCCATGAGAGATCTACCGGACTGCCTATGTCAGGAATCCCCCTGCCACGCCCCCTTCGGAGGCTGTC
>JAAIIK010000018.1:5890962-5915572 GCA_014706435.1 Silurus glanis | reverse complement strand
TTATTATTATTATTATTATTATTATTATTATTATTATTATTATTATTATTAATATTATTATTGCTATTGTTATTACATTTATTTAAAATGCCAAGAGCCATGAATTAGTAGCGTGTTGACACACCTCACTTTATACCTTACACCAACTTAACACATAAAATTCTAATAATTTTCTATTCATCAAAACTGAAAAAAACTTAACACTTCAATGTTAAGATAAGATATACTTTTATTCATCCCCCAGTGGAGAAATTTCTTAAAATTTCCCCAATGTTAATGTTAATTTTAATGTTGCTTAATGTTGCTTAATGCTTAATGCTGCATGCATGACCGCCACCCTGTAGACATTCACGTCTAGAGTAGGTTCCATTTTAGTTTGAGTTATAAAAAAAACAACCCAAATTTAAAATCTTTTGCAGCCAAAATGTTTACTGTTGTGATAGTTAAAAATTGTATTATAATTTTTTTACCATCACCCCACGTTAAACATGATATAAATTCTGTTATAACCAAGCTCCTGCCCCTGTAAGGTTGCTGATATATTATTATCTATAAAACTACATTGTTTATAAATGTATTCCTGAGGCTATTTAGAGGAAGAATACTTTTAAAAGGAAATTACACTTTAGTATCCAGATGTAATGTGTGTGACATAAAGCGTTAATAAACTTTAAAAAATGCATCCATTCATGCATGCATCTTTAGGTAGTGTGCTTTATCTTGGTCAGGGTCTCAAAGGAGACCATTCAATAAACATTGGACTAAGGATCTGAATCAACATGGATAAATTGCCAGTCCATTACAGGGCACTCTTTTATACTTAGAGAAACCAATTCACCTACCGGCATTTTTTTTTTTTTGGCGGTCACTGGAAAGAGGAGACCTGTGACTCTTTTGTTTTTAAACACACGCAGAGACAGGGAGAGTATGTGAGCCAGCAACATTACCCTTTCCTAGCATTCAATATAGGTTCAACTAAAGTGGAATTGATTGCATCTCTAATCTGTATGATTAAAGCTTTTAGAAATAATAATTATAATAAACTTTGCTTGAGTATAAACCTATTTATGTATTTAGAATTAATAAATAAATAAAGTAAGTAAGTACAGTGTTAAATACTTCTCTTTTTCTTGAATGTCTAGGCACTGACCAAGAATGGCGTTAACAGTGGCGAGTGACTTGACTGTCAGTGTAGCCTCAGATCAGAATGTTAATAAATTAACAGACAAACAGGAGGCACTGAAGAAGAGCATAAGGAAAGGAGACCTCAAATCAATAGGGGTAAGACTCCTGTCCAATGATGTTCAGTTTTTTCTGTTATACATAATATAAGATGCAAACAGGTTTAACTCATGAAATACAGTCCATGAAAAGAAATATAAATGACTCATGATCTCTCTAATGCTAAAGTGTTCTCATTATAATTTCTACTTAATATGCCACTTTACTTGAACAAACAACCCCACTTCTAGATTTCCCAGGTCATGCTTGGATTTCTGATCATCTCTTATGCAGTGCCACTGCTCTCTGCCAAAATAACAGAGGTTGTTACGTTTGGCGTGCCGTGGTGGAGCGGCATATCTGTGAGATATCATTTTTATTCCTACCTCAACATTATCACATGCTGTCAGAAAGGAAACAGATCTGCATCACAGAAGTTTTGTTGTCAGTAGGTAAAGATTGATGTACGTTAAAATCACTGTCATTAATTGTTTCTTTTCAGTTTCTCATTGCTGGTGCTATTGCTCTTTTAATGGATAAACATGACAGCATTTATTCGGTAAGTTTCAGTTGGTGTAAGATGTATTTTGCTATTCATAATTGTAAATTGTATAAATAGAAATATATTTAATAACATTTTATTATATATTATATATATAAATTTGACATTCTACTTTTATAACAAAATTAGTTTTTAATAGTAACAGTTATTATGCAGGGGCTTGTATGGCATATGATCTGCATTTATCTTAACCCAGCAATATTAATTAGACTATGCTGTTATAAACAAAGAAAACGTAAAAGAAAAACATATTAAACATTTATGAAAGTAATCTATTAGTCTACAATCATCAAAGACGAAAGGATAGGGACCTTCAAGCTTTTGCAAGAAACTATTTTCACTGTTTTAAGTTTAAAAAAGGAGAAAAAAACAGGATGAGATTGGTGAGGGGAAGACTGTTTCGAGCAAGTTATAACAGGAAATTGCCCATTTCATGGCTGTTCCAAAAGATTAATTGTAAAGAAATAAAGGTGTATGAAATTGTGGTATAAGAGGTGTAAATCACACTGGGACATGCTTTGCATTGGAACATATCACACCAAATGTTTGTTCGTTATTTTCACATACCATGCTCCATTGTGTTTTATAATTATTTATCCAAAGCAATGTTAAAACGAGGCATAGCACAACTGAAGTACTGTGCTGTTGAAGGAGCAGAGACTGCTAAATGTAAATGTAAAATGTCCAACAACAAACAAAAAGTGAAAGTTGCAAGAGACTTCATACATTTTTCATTTAAAAAAAAGGAGAAAATAAATAGTGATGTTCAAGAAGGACATTTTATTGCATTGAATTTCCTATGATATTTGTTTGTTTACCATCTCTAGGTTTTTGCATGCATGGCATTCACAGCGTTGGCTGCAGTCATCTCGGTCATTGCCATAATTTTTTACAGTGTTGATATAATAAGGAACCCACAAAGTACTTGCAAGTTTAACCCATCAACTACCTGTGATGATTTATATTACTCCACGGTATGACAAAGACTTTTGTGCTACTCTGATTCCATACATCTCAGTTTTCTATATCGTAATGCATGTTAAACTGATTGACTTTTTTCCCGTTTTTTTTTCTTAGAGAGTCACTTTAGAAGTGAAGTCAATTCTCCTATTCCTCAGCATGGTGCAGGCTGTCATCTCCTCTGCTTTCGCATTTATTCTGTACAAAGAAAAGAACAGTTCTAACAACTACCTGGTAAGAGAAATACAAGAAAATGTTTAGTTTAACTCCTGCCCTGTTTAATTTTCATCATAAAGGGTTAAACCAGTATTGCTGCACAGTTGGTACAAGTTGTTCCAAGGTGCATTCCCTGGTCAATCTATAACCTACTGATTGTTCCAAAGTAAGTCCTCTGCTCAAAAACATCTAAATAATTCAGTTTTTCAGTTATAAGACTAAAAATTTTAGCAGAACCAAACGCAAAAAGTGTGCAAACTTCGTGATTTTTTTTGCTAGATTTGGCTGCTTTTAGGCAATTATTATATAAAAAAAAAAATTCCTAGCAACCACATTAAACAAGTTTTAAGAAGAAGCTATTATGCACTGGTTACAACTCTAGCTCACATCACAGTTGCTTTAACCACCTTTAACAAACATCTGGAAAAATGAACGTCACGTTGGCAAATGTGGTCTAAATCTGAGGCATAAACAAAGATTCATGATCAGTTTCCTTTGATTGCATTGTTATTTGACTGCATGGCTGTTTTAGTGGTTTCCAGCTGTTCCCTGCAGAGTACTACAGTCACTAGAAAGTTTATTACAGCTCCATGTGTAATTCATTTATCACACCCATGGTTTAACCAGATAAAACCAGATTTGTGCAAACTGATATATATAGCCCTTTATTGATGCACTGTCTAAAGCTGTCTTTCTTTCTCCTTTTTTCTCAAGTTTATGAAATAAGGATGTCCTGTGCACGAAAAAAAAGATGGCTCTGGATTCCACACAACCAGTCACCACACACCTTTATTTTTACATATTCCTATAATACACAGACTCATTTATTTTAGATCTATTGTATTGTATAATGGACAGTATTATTGGGATGCATTGGAAATGTAACATCTTATACAGTAAGCTACAGTCAGTAAATATTTTGTATTAAGAGTTGCATTCAAACTGTGTTCTAGAAGAGTACATTTCAGCTGCATGCAGAGTTCTGGTCTGTTTAGCTTTTTTTCTTGAATGTACAGTTCAAGCTTTGTTGTGTCCACTCTTGCAGCTGGTGGCCTTTAACCTTCCAAAATTCTTCCTTAACTCCCCAATGAATTTCTCTCTCATAGCAACAGAAATACTCAGTGTAACAGGAAACCGAGCACAATGTCTGTACAGTTCTCCAAATCAAGGAAAACATAAAGCGTACATTCAGATATTGGCTAACACTTGTTAGCACACCTGTTTTGAGTTGTTTGTCTTTCCTAAAATGTATTGATTTGTCTTTGTATGGGAATTTCAGAAAGAAAAATGTCAAAGGGAGTTTCATATAATGCATTTACAATGTAATATGTTGTCTATATATTACAAATAAAAAAAGTCTATATTATATAGGCATGTGTTTTTCATAATTCATCCTGTCTGTTCATCCACAAAATCTGGACAAATCAGTTCTATTAATCAGATTCAGTAGTTTTGTGATTGATTTAACTTTTGTTTGAGATTATGTGGATTTTGAAATTTGGTGGTCAAACATGACAGAAATTGATTAATTTATCTGATCAGATTCAGGGCAGAGAGTGGGTTTCCTGGTTTTTAGTTCATTTAGTTAAACAGGTTGTCAGCAATGTGTTCTGTAAAAATGGGTAAATTTTATTTTAGTTACATAATAATAAGTAACAGCAATTTATTTTTTATTTTACTGCAATTATGTTCTATTAAAAAAAAAAAAAAAAAAAAAAAAAAAAGGTGTACGATAATCCCCCGCTTTACCGAGGTTCGAATCTCACGAGGAATTGCATTTGCCACATAACTAATTTGTTTCTCTGATTTTCCCGGTCTCTCACAGATAGCACGATAGACCAAAAAACTCATAGTGAATTGTTTTGTTTACATGACAAATTAAATTTTAATTAGCAAGAATACTGTCTATATGCAAACCAAAAATGGAAAAAGCAGATATTTGCCCTTCATAAGCACATTGACATGTATTTAGTTTGCTTACAGCTTGCCCAAGCGATGAGCCTTGTGAAACCCTGGAAGATTCATCTTCTGCTCTGGACTGATGCTGAGACTGTAAGGTTGTCTATATAGACTCTAATGAGGACTGTCCCACCTTAGACTTGGTCAGAGGGCTACTACACTTAATCTTAGCTGAATTGAACAGCATTTTCAAAGCAAAGGCAAACATGGAATTGGGGAAAAAAATAACAAGAAACAAAAGGTTTCAGTTCAGTCAAAAAATCCAGAATTGCAAAAATCACAAAAAAAAGGAACAGGGCAACTTAAATACACATGGGGAAAGAAGACAGAGGTGGTGTAATGACAAAGTTAATGGCCATAGGGAAGATAATACACACGGATGTCAACAGGGAACAAGTGGGGCCTCTAGTGACCAAAACATAACATGATATGACCTGAATCCTGACTTGTGATGTATTGACCCATTCTTATATGAGAGGTCTAACCAAACCACAGCCAAATCTCCTATCTGTCTAGTAGCTCTGACTTGTTTTCACCATGCATAGAACCTATGTACAGTTAATCCCTTGTCAAATCCTGGGAGTGGTTGGCTTAAAAGGGCCATCAGAAAAAATATAAAATTTCTTATGTAACTTTTATTTGTTACATATATTGTAATTACCAAAACATTCTTTTTTGCACTGTTATAAACACATTTGAGTTACATTTACACAGCTGTCAACACTGAAATTAATACGAATATTCTGTGCTGCCGTTTTTTTTAACAACTTTTATTCAAGCTGGAGTGAAAATAATTCCTGAGATGTCATGGCAATGTTCATTACACTAAATACATCATAATATCCAGCAGCAATCTGCTACATCAGTCAAACAAACACTAAAGCATTTAAACATCTTTGCCAGAACTGGCTCTACATTATGTTCTGGAAAAAAATTTTTTTTACTGGATTTTCTTTCAAGGATGCAGTCTGTAATTAATAACATTGAATAGTTATTAATAAAGAAAATCAGTACATTTAATCAAAAGCACCAAGTGGGATATTTGAGATGATGAACATTTTTATTTTTTTTCTCAAAATGAGATTCAACTTCCAAGTCCAACTTTCCAACAGCTGGTGTCCAAAACATAGATCACTTTATTAATCAAATGAACAGCTTCTCTTCTCTTCTCGTTTTTTTTTTTATTTTTTTTACATTTTTATATATATACACACACACATACACACAGTATTATTAAAAATATACATTTATATTTAGTTATTTTTCAACTATTTAAAAAAATTAAGTAAACCAGTTTTGCATGTTCTGGAGTTTTGACTTATGTTTGATTTAAACTAAGCTTTCACCAGTGTGTTCAAAATTACCTCTCTAGTGATATAAGATGTCTGGATAGCGACAATAATGTAGCTAATGTGTGTGCTAATTGTTTTTCATTTCACTGTCTCGTGTCTACCTGAGGTGCTGTCAGGGATCCACCTGCCACGCCCCCCTCGGTAGCTGTCACGCTGCCCTCGCTCTGCCGCTGAAGGCTTAGATTCCCGACAGCTGTGACTCGTTAAGGATACAGCTATATAAACTCACGTTCTCGAGTCAGAGGCTGTCGGTTCTTGAATGTCATGCTGGTGATCCCGTAGATCCTCGACCTCCAGCCTTCCCCGCTGGTTCTGTCTCCGAGGATTACTTGTTGGTGTTGGAGATTACTTTCGTTTCTGGGTTTTGCTTTCCGTTGGATATTTCCTTCCTTTGTGGATTACTCGTCCCGAGCGGATACTTTCAGTTTGTAACACTTCACGGCTTATGTGAGTGTTTTGTTTGAATGCTTTTCTGAAATAAAGACATGATTGAGTTACTTCCGCTTCCGCGTCATCACCCTGACAGAAGAACCGACTGGATTTGCCCTACCACAATCTCAACCGCGATGGTTCGGCAGCTGAACCCAGCTTTGGATTTCCCCAGGAAGCTCCGTGCCGCTCCTCCCGGTTCAGACTCACCAAAGCCGGATCATGAGAGCGCGGCTGTGCCATGCCCCTCCAAGAGCACGGGGGGTTTCCCGGCTTGTTTCTCCGGTGAAAGGACTGAATTGGGCGGGTTCCTACGGAGCATTGGCGAGTACGTGGAGGTAAATTTTTCCCAGTTCCCCTCCGAACGAGCCAAGATCGCCTTCTGTATTTCCCTCCTGTCTGGTGATGCTATCTCCCGAGCAAGCACGCTGTGGAGTGCCAAAGGAGGCGATTTTGGCTCACACGGCAGCTTTATCGGGCTTCTCTTGGGGATGTTTGGGATATATGTGGCGGATCTCCATGATAGCCCCCTCGAGTATGAGAGCGCTCCGTCCCAGAGTTTCCATGAGCGTGCGGCTCCGCTCCAGAGTTCTTTAGTGCGCGCGGCTCCGTTCCAAGGTTCCCACGAGCGCGCGGCTTCATTCCTGAGTTTCCACGAGCGCGCAGCTTCGTCCCAGAGTTTCTACGAGCACGCCGCTCTGTTCCGGGGTTCCTGTGGGCGTGCCGCTCCATGTCAGAGCGTCTACGAGCGCGCCGCGCCGTCTCCGAGCTCCTACGAGCGCGCCGAGCCGCTCCAGAGTCTCCACGAGCACGCCGCGCCGCCACAGAGTTCGCCCGAGGGGGCCGCTCAGCTCCAGAGTTACGCCGAAGGCGACGGCTCACCCCCAGGTCTCCCTGAAGGCGACGGCTCGCCCCCAAGTCTCCCTGAAGGCGATGGCTTGCCCCCAAGTTCCCCACAAGGCGACAGCTCGCCACCGGGCTCCTCCGAAGGCGACGGCTCGCCCCCAAGTTCCCCGCAGGGCGACGGCTCGCCTCTGAGCTCCTCTGACGGTGACGTCACTCCTCCAGGTTCCTCAGAAGGCGACATCTCGCCTCCAAGTCTCTCCGAGGGTGATGACGTAGACCAAGACCTCTCTAAAGGCGACGTCACGCCTCCGAGCCTCTCTGACGGCGATGTCGCGCCTTCGAGCCTCTCTGACGGCAACATCACGCCTCTGAGTCACTCTCCAGGCGGCGTCACGCCTCCGAGTCCCTCTCCAGGCGGCGTCACGCCTCCGAGTCCCTCTCCAGGCGGCGTCTCTCCTCCAGGTCCCTCAGAGGATGACAAAGCACCCCCGAGTTCCTCTGGGCATTGTTACAGCTCAAAGCCCCGCCGAAGGTGTCACTGTGTTCCTGAACTCCGCCGTGGGCATCACTCGGTCTCCGGGCTCTGCCGTGGGGGTCGCACTCGGCCTCTGATCTCCGCCGAGGACGTTGCTCTGCCCCTGATCTCCTCCAAGGGCGTCTCGCCGCCTCCGAACTCAGCCCAGGGGGTCGTCCAGCCTGCAAGCTCTGCCGAGGACGTCGCTCAGCCTCTGATCTCTGCCGAGGGCATCTCTCCGCCACCGATCTCAGCCCAGGGGGTCGTCCAGCCTCCGGTCTTCGTCAAGGACGTCGCTCAGTTCCAGTTCCCTGCAGAGGGCGTCGCCCCGTTCCAGATCTCCGTGATGGCCGTCACGCCGTTCCAGTATAATACAGGAAGAGTTATATGATGTTATTACCAAAGCCAAATCAACATGTCTGTTAGATCCCATTCCAACTAAACTACTGAAAGAAGTGTTACCTACAGCTGGTGAGCCTCTTCTGAATATTATCAACTCCTCACTATCTTTAGGTCACGTCCCTAAATCCCTCAGGTTGGCAGTTATTAAGCCCCTCATTAAGAAACCTAATCTGGATCCAAACACACTATCAAATTACAGATCATTTTAAATCTTCCACTTATGTCAAAGATTTTAGAAAAGATTGTGTCTGCCCAGATATGTTTCTTATTAAAAGAAAACCAATATCTTTGAAGAGTTTCAGTCAGGTTTCAGGCCCCATTGAAAATCACATATGACTTTTTTTGCTTCAGACCAAAGCTACATCTCTCTGTTAGTTTTACTAGATCTTAGTGCTGCATTCGACACTATAGATCATGACTTTCTTCTGGATCGCTTACAGAATTACATTGGCATTCAAGAACAGGCATTAAGCTGGTTTAAATCCTACCTGTCTGATCATTACCATTTTGTAGATTTAAATGGGGAACTACCAGGTTAATTTAAGTAAATTATGGGGTGCCACAAGGTTCAGTTCTAGGACCCCTGCTTTTTTGCAATATACATGCTTTCCTTGGGAAATATTATTAGAAGGCATGAAATTAGCTTCCACTGTTATGCTGATGATACCCAGCTATAGATATCTCATCAAAACCAGATGTTACAGCTCAATTGGCTCTGTTAACTGAGTGTGTTAGATAATGAAAAGATTGGATGATGCAAAACTTAAATATATTAATATTATTAAAATATATATAATAAATTATTAAATTCCCATAAGACAGAGATTTTGCTCATTGGCCCAAAAAAACAGTAGACAGAAGCTCCAGAATTTTAACCTGCGTTTAGAAGCATGTACTGTAACTACTAGTTCAACAGTAAAAGACCTGGGAGTTATTTTAGACAGCAACTTGTCTTTTGAAAATCATATCAACCAAGTTACAAAAAGACAGCCTTCTTCCACCTTAGAAATTTTTCTAAGCTAAAAAAAACATGTTGCCTATATCTGATGCAGAGAAGCTCATTCATGCATTCATGACCTCCAGACTAGACTATTGTAATGCATTACTAGGTGGATGTCCTGCATCATTAATAAACAAGCTACAGTTTGTCCAGAATGCAGCAGCCAGAGTTCTCACAAGGTTGAGAAAATATGACCATATAACCCAATTCTATCATCCCTACACTGGCTACCAGTTAAGCTTCAAATCAACTACAAACTATTGCTACTTACCTACACAACCCTAAATGGTATGGCTCCCATGTATCTATCCAGTGTTGAACTACTTTATGAGAACCTCAAATGACTGTAATAGACTGAAAAGAAAAGACTCATAATCTTACATTCCGGTGCTCATTTTAGTTTTCACTCTCCGGTGTTTTGTATCGTTTTAAAGATTTATAATCAAACTCTTGATATCACCCAAATGAGGATGGGTTCCCCTTTTGAGTCTGGTTCCTCTCAAGGTTTCTTCCTCATAACATTTAAGGGGAATTTTTCCTTGCCACAGTCGCCATCTTGCTCATCAGGGATCAATACACATCGCTCACCTTAACTCTTAAATTCTGTAAAGCCACTTTTAGACAATGTCCGTTGTGAAAAGTGCTATAGAAATAAACTTGACTTTCAAAATACCAACTGTGAGGGTTGACATGGAGATAATCCAGCTGTTTTACTCACTTTTCTGTTCTGTTACTGTCCTTATATATAAATATATACTCCATAGTCCTTTTGCCACTTTGACTGTAAATGTGTGTTTCATCAAGTGTTATGCAGCAATCTCAGTTATTCTTCTACCAAACTCTAAAATACAGTGACATGCAGTAAGGTAATGGAAGATGAGGTACTGAACAGACAGATTTACACACATACCAACCCCAAAGAGAGTAAATTATTAAATTCTCAATAACTTGATTTGATTAGAGAATGTTATTTGAAATCGTTGTGGCAGGGGTAATGGTTGCCTTACATGGTACTTTTTATTGCTTCACCAATAGCAACAAGCCTAAATATCTTTTACACAAATATATTAAATAATTTACCTAAACTATGGAAGGCAATAACATGAATACAAGAGGTCTACAAATGTTAAGTTGGTGATATTTACACAAACAGTCACAGGCACTGGCCTCATCTGCCTCTCCTGACTAGCCAATAGTGCTAATACAAAAAAACATATAAGTTGCTTCATGTTTGTTGTTTGGCTGGAGTAGAAATGAACAGGAATGTTTACAATAAATGGGGACTGGGGCACTGTTTGCCTCTTTTTTCACCTTTCCTCATCCCCTTACAAAGGTAAGCAGCACTCCCACCCCCAACACACCCATTCTCATTTTGAATATTTGTCCTTTTTGTTACAAAATAAACCAAAAAAAAACCACTACTTTAAAAGGTTGCGCCCATGCACATTTTTTTAAATAATAACTATAAAGCGCCCTGTTGTTTGTTTGTGGTGCCTGTGTAAAAGAGTCATCAGGCAGGGCAATTCATCTAATATTTTAGAAAGTAATAGGTATAATGGAGTACACATTTAAGCCTAAACAAAAAAAAAAAAAAAACATTTAAATACTGTAGAAATTTAGGGGGAATAGCCTGGAGAAAGTGTTACTATTTATTACAAATATTCAATTACATTTTCATTTGTATAGCGCTTTTAACAGTGGGCATTGTCTCAAGGCAGCTTTACACAGCTAATGGGGTAATAAAGAACTTATAATATTGTGCATTTATAACATTTATATCAGTGCAAGACAGTGGCGACTGTGGCAAGGAAAGTCTTCCTGAGATGGCATAAGGAAGAAACCTTGAGAGGAACCAGACTTAAGCAGGATCCATCTTTATCTGGGTGGCACCGAATGTCAATTTATTATAATTAAGCATTAAATATACATTTGTGAGTTGCCTAAACAGTTTGTGGTTCACAATGTTTTTAAAAATTGTTGAAAATGTCAACAAAAAAAACCCACATTTTAGCTGTACTAACCTTCCTTTTTTTTTTTTTTTTTTTTTTTTCTAAAATCGTAAAATTATTATTGGCTGCTGAAAGATGGCCCAAGCATGTCTCCGGGCTGCAATATACATGCGATACTTACGCATGTAGGTTGGGAGACTTGGAAGGGACTTGGAAGGTTTTTTGTTTGTTTTTTTATTACCGGTAAATGCCAAAAGAACAAGAGGTATTACATACTCATGTCAAATCTACACTTACTTACAGAGAAAAAAATGATAATAAACAAACAAAAAATAAATAAATAAAATTAAACATTACATAAATTTCAAAGCTTTCAGAGCATTACATGTTTTCAGTGCTTTTTTTTGTTTGTTTCTTCCAAAAGATGTACATACAATTTAAAGTCATTAATAAAATGGGAAAGGTTTGGTCTACATTGAGCCCACTTTTTCTTATGAATATGGAATTTTCCTAATAAAACAAACAAATGTATAATATATTGTTGTTCACAATTCAAGTTTTCATGTTCTGTATAAAACAGCACATGAAATATACATATTTCTATCCCACTTTCCATTTATATTAATATAGAATTATATATCTTTCCAAAATAACCTTGCAAAATGGTTTCTTTTTCTTTCTTTTTTTCCCTTTACATATTAATTCTTACATCTTTGTCATTGTGTATGTCAAACGCTATTTTAAACAGTCAATTTATTGCTTAATATAAAAAATAATTATTCCCCATACACCTTCATTGCATATTTTCTCTCCTGTATTTTTTTTATTTTATTAAAGTGAATGGTAACAGAATAACATTCTTCCTAATATCAGAATCAGAAAAAGCTTTATTGCCAAGTATGTTTGCACTTAGAAGGAATTTGTTTTGGTGACAGAAGCATCCAGTTGCACATTTTCTAAAGTAAAAAAAATGAATGTGATATGTTACACAATGTAATACAATTAGGAAATCTGAGGGTGAGTACCTGAATTAATGTCCAGTAAAAATAGCAAAACATTTACAAGACACTCATGTGAAAATTTAACATGTAACATTTCTAAAGAGAAGTACTTCTGGTCTTAAAGTGATAGCAGACTCAATTGACAATTATCTCCTCATTTACTTATTTAACTAGCTTACCTCTGCAATTAATCGCATCGTCTTTTCTTCTTCATTAACGAATCCCAACAAAATTCGTGCACCAACGCCTCCAGCTGTATCTCCGAATCATGTACAAGACATTAAATAAATCAATCAAAAGCCCCAGGAGGTTTGTGCAGTCTACTTGGAGCTGAAGTTCAAACCATTTGGAGTTGACTTTATACCTAACTCAAATTCATTTCATGTTTTAATCAGTAGAAGGCGCTGTTGCGTCTTTTTTGAATCCCTGAAACTATAGGCTAGATCCCAAATTGCTCCACTTACTGTAGATAAAGTGGACAAGTCGATGTACAAGCCATTAGTTCCAATGTAGGACTCTTATCTAGGGCACTGGGGAGCAGTTTGGAATTCAGCCCAGGACTACTTTCTTTATATAGAGCAAAGGCGTTGATAAAAGTTGTGTTTTTGTTCTTGTTGTACTTGCACTTATTTGTTTTAAGTCATATGATGTATTTGTTAATATTAGAGGAAATGGAGGTGTGACTTAATTTCCACAGTAAGCACATAAACTAGTACATTTCCAAGTATTGAGGAGTTCCGGAATCCTCGAGTGTCATCGGCATTACTTCCGCCTATGTCCTGGAAAGTTGTTACACGTGGTAGGGAATAAACGGAGGTTTCTAATCACGGAAGAGAAAGCGCGCTGTCTTCGTTGTCGTTTGTACAAATAGTCCAGGTTTTAAAATGGCAAAGTTTTTTATTTTGATGGTCTTCATTTGGTCCTCCCTGACACCCCATAGTGTTTGTGCTCTGTCAGAAACAGCCTCGACCATGTGGCAAAGTGCGCACTCGGCTGTGAAGAGCCTGGGGGATGATGCTTATTCCTATCTGGTTTCCCTTTTAGGTAAACAAACAGTCGACACAATGCAGAAGGTAAGAAGATCAAGTGTTTCACTCTAAATATTCGTTTACAAACCTAGGCTAAGATCTTCTAAAATTGAGCGCCCCCTAGTGGCCAGGTTATATTTATAAAAATAATTATTATGTGCACTCATTATAAACTGAACGACACTTTGCAGGTACTGTTTTCAGGCACAATGTATAATATAAGCCACCTTTTGCTCTAAGTCAGTGGTCTCAAACTCTATCATAGAGGGGAGAAAAATCAAATACTGGGTCTAAATTGAGAGAGCCAAACACTATCAACATTTAATGTGCCACAACACAGACAGGATACAGAAATAAAGTGCCACAGTAAAAGCAGTATATTCTGCTCTCATGCACATTTGCCTGAGCGAGATGCTTTGTATGTTTCTTGGCTGTTCATTCATGTCTGTGGTTAGGTTCTGTACTGTGGCAACTCCCAGAATAGAGTGGTGTGTATCCGTGAGACACCTCCTTTTTGTGCTTTTGTTCATTTTCATAAAAGAAAATAAGTTGCTCACACAGATATGTACTTTCAAACATGCAGAACGTTCAAGCAGCATGCTGAGCTGTGGCATCGTTTCAGGGATGAGGCGTAGAAACCGCAGCACCCACAGAGTCAAAATTTCCAAGAAATATGGTATATGATCTCAGGCCTCGCAGATATATTAGATACATGGGCCTGAAGTGGCCTTTGAGATTGACACGTCTGCTCTCAGAAATCCAGATATTTTTTAGTGTGATTGAAAATGCCCCAGTTAGCACATTGTGATGGAGTAGTACTGACGTAGTAGTAGTGATTGGTGCAACAGGCTCATTTGCCATTTTCAACACCGTTTTCATAAATTCTCATATATAAGACAAGCCTAACTTGTTGGTCTACTTATACAGTATAAGTATGCAGTTCATTATTTCCAAAACACAATTTTGGATCACTCATTAAGTTGTTTCAAAAATCCCAGTAATACTGATACATTTACTAGACATTACAATGTCATGACTATGTCGAGAATTATACAGAAACCTATAGATATATGTATAATTATATGCTATAAAATAGTGGGCACGGGTTCTATGAAACTGGACAGTTGAAGACTGAACGAACCTCACGTAGTCATTTTCCAGTCTTCAGCTGCTATGATATTAGTATGACATGATATTGATAAAGTTTGGCTCTATAGTTTTTATGTTTCTTTAGATAATAACGTTGAATCGAATTTTCAGAACATCTTTTACTAAACCTATTTGCAGGTCACATGATATGCATGCAAGGTATTGTCAAAATTGGCTTCCTGTTATACCTAGTGTTAAGCCTATAAATATCATGGGATTATTGAGTTCCAGACTGCTCTGTAAGTGAAATTGTTTTCATTGCTTTAAACAGACTGTATGGGATGCTGTTAAAGTGGCATCACAGGCTGTTGCTCATGCTCTTAATGTAGTGGCTGCCTACATCACAGATTTTCTCGGTGCTGCTGGAATTGATGGTGAGTTTTTTTCTGTAATTATTGGGATTACCTTATTTATCAATAAACAATTAAAGTGGCTATTAGCATAGGAACTTCTATCCTGTTATGTCTTCAGATAAATGGTAAAACAGCAATTAATATGAAATGTATTGTATATATAAATTGTGTATTACTAATGACATTAATGTGTATGTAAAGGAGCATTTGCTGTTAGGAATATTTTAAAAGACAAGCCACAATTTTCTTTATAGTCTTTACAGACACAACCTCATTTTGCCAAAAGATTATTTGAGATTAACATTGCATGCTTTGGACTAACTGATTATATGTTTATTTTGTACAGCTAAACTGCCTGTAAAGCGCTTTACTCCTGAAGGTGTGCTGTTCGTGGTTCAGTGGGCCTTACTGGCTGTGCTTGGATACTGGCTTCTGTCCATGGTGGTTTGTTTACTTGTTGGTTTTGTTAGACGAACTTTATTTCTGCTAAAAGTGACATTTGCCATCGGCACATTCGGCCTGATTATGAGTGATGGTGGCGCCAGTGCTGAAACCACAGCGATGAGACTAGCTGGTCTGGTGTTCGCATGTGTCCTGCTGGGCATCGGACCTTCATCTTTCAGAGGAGACCCCAATGCCCATCTGGTACAAAAAGTCAAGGTGCTGGAGAGACGACTGAAAGAGATGGAGAAGAAAAGAAAATATGAGTGATTACTGTTAAAATTCAGCAAAGAGTGGGGCAAGAGTAAACCTGGACCTGCTAGCTCTAATATACAGGGATTCTGTTTGGGCTGAATGGATGTGAACATTTCATTGACTTAGTAAAGTGTTTTGTCGTCGAGTGAAGTGTTTCTTTACAATTTAAGTTACTGACATGCTGGAGCAGCGAAAACACAAATCTTGTAGAGTTACTCTAAGAATGTTTATTGAAAAAAATATGGATTTGGGGTCGTGTGTGGAAAGTTTTTTTAAGTTATTGGACAAATATGTATCCGGTTTCCTGTCACATTTAGACAAATGGCAAAACTACAATTTATTTTGCTTTTAAAAGCATTTTATATCATATTTATTTAAATTGTCTACATGATCTTTCTTTTAAATGGAGAGTTGCTTTTTCAAAACAATGAATAATCAGATTGGGGTGTGTGTGTGTGTGTGTGTGTGTGTCTGAAAATTCATGATATTTCTTTTATAAATAAAAATTATCTGTGGTTTACTAATAAAAATGAGAACAATAACTCATTCTTAGAGTTGCATTGGTTTAATTTAAGCAATCTCATAAATGCTGATTCACCTTCAAGCACACTTCAAAAATCTAAACATCAATTACAAATAAAGATCTGTTTCTAAAGTGAATTAAGAATATGCATCTAGAAATATAATTAGATCTGTCAACTGAAGTTAGGTAAGCAGTGAAGAGAAATTCCTTTTGGAGTAAGTGCTGGTGTTGCTGCAGGACACTTAATAGTCATTTAAAGACAAAGTTCATCGAGAGGAATTGAGTATAAAATGAAAATTTGCAACTATGCTGGCCCTTTGTGGGGACCTTATTAAGTCATTTGTGCTTTTGAACATCACTATAATACAACAACTGGTGAACTGTTAAGTGGTAGCTCTATTTTTAAGATGCGGACTTTCTGCTTGGAAGGTTGTGATTACAAGCAAGTTTGGAGTTTTAGAGACATGAAACTAAATACAACATGCAGAGCAAAGTGTATTTTGCTTCGCTTCATTAGATGTGAGGGGCCTGCTCCAACATGACAGTGCCCTGGTATACAAAGCGAGGTCCAAAAAGACATGTTTTGCCAATGTTGGAGTGGAAGAACTCAAGTGAACTCAAGCCTGCACATAGCCCATTCCTGCCTATGCCTGAAACCCACTGAATACTTTTGGAATTAATTGTAATCCAAATCAAATGCCAGGCCTTCTCACCAGATATTAGTGCTAGACCTCACCAATGCATTTGTGGATGAATGAGAACAAATACCTACAACCACATTGCAAATCATATTGAATTTTTTTGTGAAAATGAAGGCTCCATATCAAAGCTTTGAAATGGGATGTTCAGCAAAACTGTGTGACCCTGCACAGGTTCTAAGTGTCATTATATAAAGTAATCTTGACACAATTTGATCTCAGGAGAATTCATCATGGATAATGGGAAGGATTGGAGATGATTTCTTGGTAGGGGCAGTGGTAAACTTAAAGTGCCAGGTATTGTGTATTATGGGAATGTCCATGCAGCCTCAGCATCACTGAAGACTACAACATCTGTAAATGTTTGCTAGCACAAAAGGCAAATTTGAAAGTCCTATTTCAAAGAATCTTCACACATGGGTTTATTAGATGGCTTCATACAGCGCACAAGGGGGAGCTCCAACATTGTTCTGCAGGTGAGTAGGAGCACCTTGTTGCTTTTAGAAAGATCATATTATTAATGCCATCACTATTGGCTCCAGTATACATTCATCTCTCTCATTAAGCAAAGCCTGCCTCTATTCTTTGTGGTGCCTGTGATGGATTGATGACAGGCAATACAACTGGACATTACTCAACATCTATCTAAACACATTTCCAGATGTGCACTATAAAAGTGGTGAATGCTGACACGCTGAAAGCTCTAGTGAGTATTAAGAATTGTAGCAGGCAACAGCAATACATTATTTGCAACACCTTGGTTAAAAAGACTTTAATCTTTTTTAATCCATTTCGTAGATTTAGCCATTTCGTAGATTTAAATGGAGAGCTATCCAGGCTAATGCTAGTGAACTATGGCGTGCCACAAGGTTCAGTTCTAGGATCCCTGCTCTTCACAATATACATGCTTCCCTTAGGAAATATTATTAGAAGGCATGGAATTAGCTTCCATTGTTGTGCTGATGATACCCAACTATATATCTCATCTAAACCAGGCGATACAGCTCAATTAACTCGGATAACTGAGTGTGTTAAGGAAATAAGAGATTGGATGACCCATAACTTTCTACTTTTAAATTCTGATAAGACGGAGATTTTGCTCATCGGCCCAAAAACTAGTATACAGAAGCTCCAGCATCTCAACCTGCATTTAGACGGATGTTCTGTAACCACTAGTTCAACAGTAAAAGACCTGGGAGTTATTTTAGACAGCAACTTATCTTTTAAAAATCATATCAACCAAGTTACAAAAACAGCCTTCTTTCACCTTAGAAATATTTCTAAGCTAAGAAATATGTTATCTATATCCGATGCAGAGAAGCTCGTCTATGCGTTTATGACCTCGGAGAATAGACTACTGTAATGCATTACTAGGTGGATGTCCTGCATCATTAATAAACAAGCTTCAGTTAGTTCAGAATGTGGCAGCAAGAGTTCTTACTAGGTCAAGAAAATATGATCACATAACCCCAATCTTATCGTCCCTACACTGGCGTCCTGTTAAGTTTCGAATAGACTACAAACTACTGCTACTCACTTATAAAGCACTAAATGGTTTGGCTCCCATGTATCTCTCCAGTCGTTTAACACGCTACAATCCGTCACGCTCCCTGAGATCTCAAAACTCTGGGCTTCTAGTAGTTCCTAGAATAGCAAAGTCCACTAAAGGCGGTAGAGCATTTTCACATTTAGCTCCCAAACTCTGGAATAGTCTTCCTGACAGTGTTCGGGGTTCAGACACACTCTCCCAGTTTAAGTGCAGATTAAAAACATATCTTTTTAGCAAAGCCTACACATAACACGTCTCACATCATAACCTTGTGCTCCAGAACATCTGATCACATGCACATTATCAACTTGTGCTGTTAATATCATGAACAGCAGCTACGCTAATTGCTCTCCACTGCTTCTCTTTCTCTCGCCATCCCGAGGCTTCCTGAGGTTTGGCCAGCTCCAGTCACGTCCCACCTCGTGAAGATTATAGACTTTAAAGAAGTAGATGCCGAACTCGCAAACATCCTGAACCATCTAGAGACGTACCAGTGCCAATTGAATCCCACTACATGTGTGGAGTTTTGACATTGGACCTCCTGGAGTGTTTAAAGGCTCTGGCATGGAGAAGCTGTTGCTGGATCTGTGATGATTACAAATGTTGAGCTCAGTAGCTCCTACTTTTATACCAAAGACTGTAGAAAGAACATTTACTTATAATCTTATACTCCAGTACTCATGTTAGTTCTCACTCTCCAGTGTTCTGTATTGTTGAAAGATTTATGATCAAACTCTTGATGTCACCCAAATGAGGATGGGTTCCCCTTTTGAGTCTGGTTCCTCTCAAGGTTTCTTCCTCATAACATCTAAGGGAGTTTTTAGGGGCTCATCAGGGATAAATGCACACCATTCACCTTGATTGTTGATTTCTGTAAAGCTGCTTTGAGACAATGTCTGTTGTTAAAAGCGCTATAGAAATAAACTTGACTTGACTTTTTTATGCACCCTTTCACATTTTGTTGACATAATTTAACCACACACTATGTCAAAGTGTATGCTATTTAATAAAGATAAAGCCCTTGCAGGGTTGCATATATCTTGGCAAGTAGCAAGTTGCTTCCTGAACTGACGTAATTAGCCGGTTTGATGAGATTTCCTGTAAAAGTAGACAGGTCTGTGCATGACAATGTGCCTTCTGTTCCTGCAATATTTGGAATGTTGCATGTTCAGAGCTAGCAATTGGTACTTTTTTAGTGAGTAAAGTAACATATTTCCTGCTTCTACAACTGCAAAAACTAAATTCCAAGTAAGTATAGATTTTTAACAGAACTCGTACAAATTATGATGTTTGTTTTGTTAAGGTGGTAGTGCAAAAGCTGCACTATTGTAGGTTTGTGCTGGGGGGTGGATAGTATTTCAGCTGCTTTAAAAATCACTAAACCCCAGACTGCAGCTGCTATAAGGTTTATGCATATGCAAAACATTCCGTTACTCTTTTAATTAACTTATTGCATGTGGTTAAGACTGTTGCCAGTCTCGAGATCTTGTCATTGTTTTCCTTGTCTGTATGTGGTGTCCCAGAAATGGAAAATCTTTTTCCCTTTTACAGAGTTACTTCATTCAGTTTGACTAATTTTGATGGTTTTAATACTTTGATGTAAAAAATGTGTAATAAAAAAAAAAATGTTTTACCACAATAAGGACATTTTATATGTTAATATAATTATTCTATACCAGCTAGCAAATGATGGAAAATTCTTTTGGCTCGGTTTGCTGTTTCAGGTTCAGGCATGAAAAGCTAATCTTCGTATTATGACATTCTTTCTCGTGGGTCGTTATTTGAACATGTGGGAGTTTTGGTTTCTGCTCTTCGCTGGTAATTTCATAACCGGTAAGGTCTTTTTGTCAACCCCACACATTCACATAAATACCACTTAAAGATTGCATCAGTAAAAGTGTAGTACAAGTACAGGTTTTGTAAACAATAATACAATTTTACTTGAGTTTTTCAACTAAAATTTACTATTTGTTTTTGTCATGACTAATTAAATACAATGAATAAATGAATGCAAAGCAGAAAACATTGAATATTAAGATAATAGATTTATAATTGTTTATAAGTAAATATTTGTCATGTTTAATGATAGTGGTGCTAATTTGTCAATTTGTGCTGTATTTACTGTATTGATGCCATTGATGCAATAGTAGTACTTGACTTAACTAGTAGTTAACAATGTCTTTTACATTGTGAGCACAGTTGACATTTTATAATCAAATTGTAATTAATTTGAAATATAATATCAATAATATTTCATATTAAATATCAGATTAAATATAAAGATCTGAAACCTAAGGTAATCAAATTTACTGCTTAACCCATTGTTAGAAAAAACTAAAGATATGCAAGCAGAAGTAGTGGAGACCAGAATGCACTGCATCTATACGGCACAGTTGCACTGAATTAGAGCAAGGTTTGGATTGATGGCAGTATTAGTATTAAAGTTGAAATGGCATTGTGGGTAATGTACTAAACTGTTAATCAAAATAGATCAACATGTTGAAGAAATACATTTAAAAAACATAAAATTATATTTTACAATGAATCAATAATGGCAGTGAAAATTAATTGCATAATGAATTAAGTACTATGCAAGTCAGAAGGTGTGATAGCTTCATTATGTCTCAATACATTTAAGTTCTTTTACTCATTATCTTCTGTCTCCTCAGAGTCCTGGACCCTTAATTTCAATCATCTAGAGCTGACATTTGGCCAGCAGCTAAGTATCAAGTTGATGACTGCGACTGACAAATTAGAATTTACACCTGTGAATACACTGCAGCCATATGTTATCTGGTCCAGAGGTACCCAGTCGAAAAAGGGACAAGTAATACTATCAAGGGAAGAAAGATTCTTTCTAATTAATTCTGTCACATTTGAAGATCAGGGAAACTTTACAGAGTGGAACTTCTGGGAGAAAGTTGATTCAGTCCATTCACTGAAGGTTCTCTGTAAGTTTTTCCTCTTTTTCCTTTCTTTTTTGGTGCCCGTCTCAGGCTTTTTGTTTTAATTTTTCCAACTTGATTTTTATTTCTTATGGTACATCTGTTAATCTGTTTATTGCTTTCAAAGGTAAAAGGCGTGTCCTGGGTTGTATGCCTGGTAAAAACCTCAGCATTTCCCTGGATGGCCTTTTAAAGAATGACTCTAAACTTCAATACTCCAGCAACAATTTTACCCTCACTCTTGTGGAGCATGGCTTGCCTGTGGGCAACAAACATCCTGGTTATTGGGGACGGATTCATGTAACTACAAAAACTATCCAAGTTCTTATTATTGACGGTTCAGATGTGGGAAAGTATACACTCATTGATCGCAAAAATAATACAGTGACAGTCATCACTTTGAATATGCTTGGTGAGTTTCTAAAGTTCTTACAGCATTAACTGTTATGACAACAGCTAAGTATTTGGTAGGCTTCTTAAAATCATCATAAAATCTGTGGCAGAATTGTAGTACATGTAGACTATTCCCTGATCAGATTTGTTCAGATCTGAGGTAAACTGTTTACATTTTTTTTATTAAGGTACCAAATATTTAGCATTGGTTTGAGGACAAGCAGAAGACACATAATCAAATTAGAATAAAGAGAAAGTGATCCACCAGGAATTTATCTTGCATATGTTGGCCAGCAATCACATTATGAAAAATGGGAATAAAAGAATGAGATAAGGATGAGAATAATAATGTAAAAAAAAGCTTAGCTGACTTGTAAGGATGGAATACAAACCCCCTGAATGGGCTAAAGAGAATAAAATTCTTTAAGAATAAAACATACAAGTTTATTACAAGATCTTCAAAAGTGGCATTTAGCTTATTTACATTGGTTGTGACAACAAGGTTAAAACTCACTAGAATCCTAAATTACTCAGTTGAATCCGCGGTAAATGGTCACATCTAAAATCACAAAAAGGGATATTGAGCTTTGGGGTTTAAAAAGAACGAATCAACAAAAATAATAATAATAATATGGTGAGAACAAAAAAATAAATAATTGGTTGATTTAACAGGGTAAAATGTTAAAAATATATGCTGTGATTCTGCTATGGATTGTAGTAATATTGCAGGAAAAGCAGGAAAATGTCTGCTGACCTTAAATAAGAAAACCTTTTTTGCATTGGCAGGTATTGGGAAGAGGATCAAAACTTACAATGCAGAGATTCATAGACTGGCTATAATAGACACTAAGCTGTTCCTAAACATAGATTAAAAAACACATCTCATCAGACACAAGAGATAGTCATCAAACTAGTCAAACTAGTCAACAAAATGCTTGCCAACAAACACACAGGCATCATTCTGTATATTTATTTCTGAAAGTAAACAGCCAATAGTTTAGCTATCAGCTACCTAAATGTTCTAAAATGTCTTTCAATTTAAAACGTTGAATAATGCATTTTTTTCTTTTTAGGCTGTGAACCTAAGACCACTCAGGTGAAACTAATGCATGGTGAGGATTTTAGCATCGAGATGCCAATTTGGTTCAATAAGCTGGAGTTTCGTTCAGTGAATGGCGTGCAGTCTGTTATCTGGCCAAGTTGTGCCCAGCACACAAGGAGAAAAGATAAAGGAACAGGTTATAAAAGGCAATTTATAATTAGTTCTGTCACATTTAACGATCAAGGAACCTACATGCGGTGGAACTACAGGAACCAAGTTTACGCTGTTTATAAACTGGAGGTTGAATGTAAGTGACTTACTATGCCCTCTTAGAGCTTGAATTTTTTTTTAACATTATTGGTGCAATTTCTTTTTGTATAAACTAATCCAACCTATACTAATTACATTCAAAGATGCAAGTCGTATTCAGAAGTGTGTAGTCGGTAAGACTCTCAGCATTTCACTGGATGGCCTTGCAGTAGACAATGTCACGCTACGTTTCACCAACCAAGATTTAAACATCACTCTAGTGGAGCACGGTATTCCTGTGGGCAACTCACATCAACACTTCTCGGAACGAATCCAGGTGACAGGCAGCGACATCCAGGTGCTTAAGATTGATGGATCTGATATGGGCACCTACACACTCACTGATCATGAAGGTCGCAAGGTCAAGGTCATTACTCCGAACTTTGTCTGTGAGTTCCCACATCTAAAAATCTTTTCACCAATGTAGATATTGCAGTGTTGTAATAGACAGCACTGATTGGAGTAGTGTTTTGTTGTTTTGACTGTAAAAACAGCACTTAACTTATTTGAGTTCCTGAAGAATACTTTTTTTTTTATAACAATAATTATTTGTATAAGAAAGGGAAATAATCATGTTTGGATATTTTTAAAAGAAGAAAATTCTTGGCCATGCTAGAATCTTGAAAAAATCATGAATATTTAGTCAGTCACATTGTTAATTGTAATTAAAAAGCACGTGTTTCTGTCCATTTAAATTTAAATATTACATTTTCATTGTTATCTTTTCTTTCTTTTTTAGATAAGACATTCAATATATTTATTAATGCAACCAGAGAAAGGAAATTAAATATCATGAATCATATCTTTAAAAAATCCCTATCTGAGCCAGTCATGTAGCAAAGGTTGTCTGTGTGTTTTTCTTAATATATTTATAAACAGAGATAATGAAATAGATGTTTTTTTAAAGACTTGTTTTCTTAGTCTCTCAGCTAGTTAACCAGAATCAGATGTATTTATTGATAGATACTTCAAAGCACTTGATTAAATGTAGTGCTGTACAAATGCTGTAAATATACATTAATACAATTGGATTCTTCTTTTTTTTGCCATTTTTATATAACCAACTTCAGGGAGCTAAGAGTAACTCCATTTCACACCACACTACTGTTGACTACTTTCCTATTAAATTAATACTTATGCATATTTTATTCTTCTCATCCTTTCAATTTGCTGCTGTTTCACTTTTTAGATAAAATTGTTACCCTTCTTTTTCTCTTTTTCTCTAGATCAACCAAACCCTCTACTAGCTCTGCTGCTGTTGCTTTTTATACCACCCTGTGTTTGCTGCTGTTGTGGGGATAGAATTTATAAAAAATGCATCCAAAAGTCCACCACCACTACCACCAGCACAGCCACCAGCACTGCCACCTCCATTGCCACCACTACTACCACCACCACTGCCTCCAAAACCACCACTGCCCCCAAAACCACCACTGCCCCCAAAACCACCACTGCCTCCAAAAACAACACTGCCCCCAAAACCACCACTGCCCCCAAAACCACCACTGCCCCCA
>JAAIIK010000018.1:5855128-5890952 GCA_014706435.1 Silurus glanis | reverse complement strand
AAAACCACCACTGCCTCCAAAACCACCACTGCCCCCAAAACCACCACCACCAAAACCACACCTACCACTAAAACCACCACTGCCACCAAAACCACTGCCGCCACCACCACTGGGAAAACAGTGCAGCCCGAAAATCAAATTCCACTTCTTGCATCGCCAACAGGCAACAAGAAACCTGCAACTCCTGCAGGCAGCAAAAGTGGTAACATTCTATCACACAGCACTGTTTGATGAATTGTAATAATAACTGTATAAAATGTGTAAACTGTAACTGACATGAATTAGCTACCAAAACCCATTCACACAATAATTCTCGTAGTTATGTTTAAGTAAAGCCCTTTTCATTTTAACAGCATTTTACAATGGGTACACTGGGATACCGGGTAGTGTCAACAAGATGAATATGGATTCTTTTTTTTATGTCTGTTCCACTCAAGTTTTCTTCCCAATATCATCTCAGGGAGTTTTTCCTTGAAACACTTGTCTGCCTTGCTCTTTAGGGATAAACTTATAAGCAATAAGTTAACATTTAGATTTCTGTAAAAGTGTTTGTAAATGTAATCTACCACTGTACAGCTAAAAAGTATCTGCAATTCTAAAGAACATCTTACTAAAAGCATATGAATATCTCAATTATACTTTAGATTTAGGATATAGTTGCAGAAGTAAACAATAATTCTCAGGTACACTAAAATAGTGTTGGAATGATAAGCAGCATGTGTCAAAGTTTTTCTTTTTTAAAATCCCGTTATGTATCTACTGCACAAAAGCAACAATGGCAACTAAAATCAAATAAAACGATTTACAAGCACAAGGTCGGAAGCATTAATCATGGATCATGCGCGGTAACTACTAGAGCACACCAAGGCACAATGTCTGAAGCGCGAGACAGAGGAGAATCTCTTAGTGCTACGGATATCACTTCATTATTAAAGAAAGGAACATACAACACAACAAAACCTTGGCCTGTTTTATTTTATTTTATTTTTTATAAGATATCTTTTCAGTTGATGTTCTATGTTCTAAAAAGTTCCTTGTTCATGTCCATGTTCATCATTTAAACAAAAAGTCAAACACATTTCCCATTTCTTTTTAATTTATATTCAAAAGGGAAGCAAGTGGAAAAAATATAATAAATAAAAAAAGCAGAGTAGTGGGAAGAAGCAGTCAGTGCATTGAAAATAAAACTAATTATACATTTTACCTGCTGGCTTTTGCGGGCGGGAGCGAAAAATCCGTGCAGGTCTCTACCATGTATCCCTGAAATGTTGATATTTGTTTAATGTTCCTCTTTAGAGCATAAAAACTGCAAATATGAATTGATAACCCTGTTTTAGTGCTTTGTGATTTTCTGATCATGTTTCTCTATCTTTTGGATTCTCTTTCCCTAAACACCTTTTTATCATTCATCTGTCTTACAGGTAGAGCAGTCTCCAGCCCCAAAAGCTGACCGAAGTCCTTAATTCTATGAAATTTGATGAACAGTTCAGCCGTAACATTGGTTAGAAGCTCACCTCTTCTTTCTTTCTTGCTCTTTTTCTTTCTATCTTCATCCATTTGTTCTATTTTACTTCACCTTCAGGTGAAGAACAGGGATAGTTTGACACAGTCACTCTGCAGTGATGATCTAAAGGTTAGTTTTATAAGGGTAGTTTAATTTGTGTGTGTGTTTAGTCAACAAGCTGCATCCTATCAGTGTAAAAAAAAAAAAGACATCTTTTATTATTTTTAAATTGGCAAAGAGCACAGAATTAACCTTAAGATAAACAATAAATTTAATGGATGTACGAATGTGTGACTTTACTGATCCTCAGGGGAAATGTATATATACTTCCATAAAACTATACCATTTATACCTTTATTTTTAGTGTGATACAGTACATAAATAGCATTTTCATTTGTGATGTGCAGAATACACAACCCAATTAAAACTGAAGTTTCTTTGCTTTTTCTCTGCAAAATCCTGATGTCTGCCTATAAAGCAAAAAATGAACCAGACGGTCAGCCACCTTTAGAGCAACAAGTACAGGCCAGGTTTTGCAAGATACAGAGTAGACAAGCAACAGGATCCTGCTCTGTAATTGTATTTAGGTGTTGGAATGAATGCTTGCTGTCTTTAAATGCAGACTAAAGATTTTTAATAAACTCTACTCATGCACTGAGCCTTACCTTGTCATTCTATTTCTTTGTAGTTATTAACTAGCATGTCTAGACTTCTGTCAAATACAGTATAAAACACTACTTTTTGTTGACTAAAAACCCACACACCTGTTTCTGAATTTCAGCACAAATGTAATTTTAAGAACAATATGGCAAACAATTTCTAAAATCTTTCCACTTAAAAAAATGTATATCACAATGACAGCATTTACAGTCATTTGTTAGTACCTGCTTTATCGTGGTCAGGGCATAATGCAGGAAAATCAAGCTGGGGATCCCAGAATTTGTGGAGGCTATTGTATCTGTTGTGCCATTTTACAAAGCAATTAATTTACTTTTTATTCTACAATTCAATTAGTATTGTATTATAATATAGTTAAAACATTAATTTACAGTCATAACTTACATTCAGGGAGAGGCAGTTGTTATTTATTTTGTCCTTTTCATACAGTGTACTGTATATGCATTCTTTGCTTTGGTAAATTGCCCTGCAGCTATTAGATTAATTGTGATTCCATCGAATAAAAAAAATGTATGCAAGACATGCTTGAACCTTCTCTGTAATCTTGAGTATGCAAATTTGATGTGATCTGGTGTGTTCAGGCATCAGACCTATCAATGAATAATTAATTTTTAAACCTAACATTCAAACATTTTTATTTATAGAATATTTAAAATTCATCATTAGAACATTTCCAGATATGTCAAATGTAGAATTCTTATCAACTGTATAAATCACAGTTTAACATCACATGACATTATATTTGTACATGTAATATAATATATAATACAGGATGTTTTGTTGCAGAGCACCACTCAACTAAGGAGACTGAACTGGAGGACATAGAGATATAGAAGGGAATGCAGGGTTTAAAAAACCTCAAAACAATATAATTGGACAGTGACTGACTGGAAGAAAGTTCTGTGGACAGCTATGTCCAAATTTGACATTTTGGCTCAAACAAAATAACTTATGTAAGACACAGAATAAGAGAAAATATGATAGCAGACTGCCGTCCACCCACAGTAAATCATGCAGGTGGAGGCTTAATGGTTTGTGATTGTTTTGGTGCAGGAAAGGTGCTGGAAACTATTTCCAGGTAAGAGGAATACTGAACCAACATGGCTACCATTTTGGACTTCAATGCCATGCAACCATATTATATTTCTAATAATTGAGATGTTTCTGTTGCAATTTTTTTTTTTTTTTAGAAAAGAAAAAGTACATGCAGAGATTAGTTGCATATACTGTACAGGGCATCTACTTGAAATTAATGAGATATAAAATGAACAGATAATGACAGTTAAGCAGTGACAAAAAAGAAAGCAATATCTTTGAAGAGTTTCAGTCAGGTTTCAGGCCCCATCATAGCACATAAACTGCTCTAGTTAAAATCACAAATGACCTGTTTTTAGCTTCAGACCAAGGCTACATCTGTCTGTTGATTTTACCAGATCTTAGTGCTGCATTCGAGAAGATAGAACATGACTTTCTGACAGGCATTAAGCTTGTTTAAATCCTACCTGTCTGATCGTTACCATTTTGTAGATTTAAGTGAAGAACTATCCAGGTTAATTAAAAAGTTAAATATGGGGTGCCACAAGATTCAGTTCTAGGACCCCTGCTTTTCACAATATACATGATTCCCTTGGGAAATATTATTAGATGGTTTGGCTCCAATGTATCTTTCCAACACTCTACAATCCGTCATGCTACCAGAGATCTCAAAACTCTGGACTTCTAGTAGTTCTTAGAATAGCAAAGTCCACTAAAGGTGGTAGAGCATTCTCACATTTAGCTCCTATACTTTGAAATAGTCTTCCTGACAGTGTTCGCAGCTCAGACACACTCTCCCAGTTTAAGCGTATATTTAAGACATATCTTTTTAGCGAGGCCTACACATAACACATATCACATATCATAACCTTGTGCTCCAGTACATCTGATCAAATGCACATTATCAACTTTGTGCTTGTTAATATTTTAAACAGCAGCTACGCTAATTCCCCTCCACTGATCTTTTCCATTTTTCCTTTTTTCTACCCATCCTGAGGCATCCCGAGGTTGCACCATCTCCAGTTGTGTCCTACCTCATGAAGATTATGGACATTCAAAGATGTAGATGCCGACCCCGCAAACATCCCGAAACATCTAGAGATGTACCAGCGCCATTTAGATTCCACTTCTCATAGAGTTTAGACAGTGGAACTCTACAAATGTATAAAGGATCTGGCATGGAGGAGTTGGTGTTGGATATATATAATGATCTAAAATGTTACGCTATTTCGAGTTGCTCAGTAGCTCCTGGTTCCACAAAGTCAACTGACTGTATAAGACTATAGAAAGGACATTACCCATAATCACACACACACCGGTACTCATGGTAGTTCTCTCCAGTGTTTTGTATTAAGATTTTATATCCCTTCATATCATCCAAATGAGGATGGGTTCCTCTTTTGAGTCTGGTTCCTCTCAAGGTTTTTTCCTCATACCATCTAAAGAGTTTTTCCTTACCACAGTCGCCCCCGGCTCCTAATCAGGGATAAATACACATAATTCATTTTAATTCTTAAGTTCTGTAAAGCTGCTTTGAGACAATGTCCATTGTGAAAAGCGCTATAGAAATAAACTTGAACATGCAGGTAGTTGGTTTGAAAGAGACAAATGTAGAAGACAGAGTACTATGGAGATGGATGATCTGCTGTGGTAACCCCTAATGGGATTGATTTCTTAAAAATACATAAATATGCTATATAATATACAGGTGCATCTCAATAAATTAGAATGTCGCGGAAACGTTAATTTATTTCATTAATTCAACTCAAATTGTGAAACTCGTGTATTAAATACATTCAGTGCACACAGACTGAAGTAGTCTTTATCTTGGTTAAGTCTTTGGGTCTACAGTTAAAATCTATGGGGTATTGTCAAGAGGAAAATGAGAAAAAAAAATAGACCAAAAAATGCAGATGAGCTGAAGGCCACTGTCAAAGAAAACTGACTCCATACCACCCTAGCAGTGTCACAGACTGATCACCTCCAAACCCCCGAATTGAGGCTGTAATTAAAGCAAAAGGATCCCCTACCAAGTATTGAGTACATATACAGTAAATGAACATAGTTTCCAATAGGCCAAAAAGTCACTAAAAATGTTTTTTTTTTATTGGTCTATTGAAGTATTCTAATTTTTTTAAATAGTGAATTGATGGGTTTTTGTTAAATGTGAGCCAAAATCATCACAATCAAAAGAACTAAAGACTTAAACTTCAGTCTGTGTGCATTGAATTTTTTGAATACACGAGTTTCACAATTTGAGTTGAATTACTAAAATAAATTAACTTTTCCAAGACATTCTAATTTATTGAGATGCACCTGTATAATATGATAATATTATATATAAGGACATCTGGAAACCTTAACTTGAACACCAGTTTCTTCATTTTAAAGTAATTAAGTATTTTAAATACTGTTTTGTATTTTAACTGCTGACTACAGACACCTAACTAATCACTTTATTTAGAAGTCTAAACTTTTTTAGGTAAGGGCCACTTTATACTTAGTCCAGTTTTAAATGGAATTCGTAGAGCAATAAGACATGATTGACTCATTAAATGAATTCATTTAGTATCTGCATTTATCTAAAAGAAACACTGACTGCACAAAGGATTATACATACAGCAAAACAAATAAAAACACAAACATTCCAAATTATGACTGTAGATTTTATAGACAATGGCATGCAGAAGTATTAGTTCTCAAGGAATTAGATTATACAATATGTGATAAAAAAAAAAAAAAAAAAAAAAAAGACAATAATAACTACTTTGAGGAAAAGAGGAAGTCTTTGCAAAATTAGGTCAAAGAGAGAGTTCAAAATGGCAGCAAAGCTACTGAAAGAACTACTGTTTCCAAAGTATCCGATTAGAAATGCATTAGAAATGTATATTAGCCCTGTTGTTTGTAAACGTTTTGGTCAAAAGTATGTGAACACCAACAATGTGCCTATACATGCATAGTAAATAACATGGCTAGAACTTCAACCAACTGGTATAGAACAGTCTATACAAAATGAGGCAGTTTGTTATTCCCTTTTTTATCGCAGTAAATGGCCTAGAATAATTTTTTACATTTCATTTCTTTACAGCATTTCCTATTTTTATAAGAATGACCACAATTTTGGGCCATTTACACAGTTAAATATACAGTAGTGACATGTATTACTATGTAACATGAGTAAAATACACATTAGTTACTTCATGTTTAAAAAAAATAAAGCATAATATTCAGCTATAAATCCACACCAGACTCACCTTCTTTCATAACATGAACTAGTATGGATACAGTATGGATCAGTTACACTCAGTTACACAGTGATTGGTTTCTCTGTTTTGATTACATTAGCAGGCATGTGAAATTGTAAAGAGGTATTCAATTAAAGTATTCACAGGAAGTTCAAGCTTGAGTCCTTTCCCATGTTGACATTGAATTGAACAGCAGAGTCAGAGGAGTTAGGGACATTAGCACCAGAATATGGGCCTGAAGGCTGTGACACCTTGATGGGGAGAAAAATAATATTAAAGTGATGTAGAAAATAGAATCAGGTACATAGTCAGAAGGGTGAGGAATGAATACACCTGAAATTTATATATCTTTTATACCTTCTGTATGACCTCATAAACCATTTCAAATATCTGTTATTACACCTTTAATATCATAAATAAATATAAAGAAAAATGCAATTTGCACTTTCAACCAATTTTAATACAGGTATATAGCAAAAAAAAAGAGAGACAAAAGATATCTGGACACCTGACATATGTGACTCGTATTCCCCCAAATTGATAAAAATGAGGCACATAATTAAAAAAAATAATTAGTATGCTGTACCATTACAATTTTCATTCTTAGGTACTACAGTGTACTACAGTAACAATTGTCAGGGAGCACCCTGCGCCGTCACCAGTACAAGCACCACCAGCGCGTAGCAGCTCGCCTGATTACTAACTCAGCGCACCTGCCCCTCATCAGCCGCTCTGCAATATATATGGCTCGTATGCTCCCAGGCAGCGTCCGTTATTGTTTCTTCGCTATTCACGCTGTCAGCACCTCGCTTCTCGGCTACTGCCAGGACCGTGTTCATTCATGCGCGTGCCCGCATACTTCCTGACTCTGCAGCGCTTTACACAGGACTACACAGCTTGATTCCAGTGTGTGTTTTCTCCCTGCTCTTTATTTTGGAATTAAAGACTTTGTGTGCATGCACTTTGGCTTCCGCCTCGTTCGCATAACAACAATCTATCTGTGCAAATAGCAAGGTTCATGGCTTGATGTGAAAGGTTGAAGTGGAAGAGCTTGAGTGGCCTGCACAGAGCCCTGACCTCAACCCCACTGAACTCAATTAGCCCAGTAGTTTGGACATCTAATCATTTTGTCAAGATGGAACATGCCCCTTTGAGTGAAGGGAAATCCTTATTCTATAGCATACAAACACATTGTGTGACAATTTATTTGTTGCAACATATTTCAGGTAAAGTTCACACAGAGGTGTGATGTTCAGGTATCCATAACCTTTTTTAAACTGTAAGGTAAAGAAGTCATTCTTGGGCAGGGGACTGACTACTTTGTATATTAACTAAACTTTAGGAGAAATTTATCCTCCATTTGAAATATATCATAATTAGACTGGAGCTAGAGAAACATGCATTTATTTAAATACCCTTAGTGCAAAATAGTATTATATATAATCATATTATATCAAGTTATATTAGAGTATTATAAAAAAAAAGTAAATTAAGCAATGTAGGAAGTACCAAAGGCTGTGGAGGTATGAGTAGTGGAGTTGTGGGATTTATTTCCCCATTGACAGGCTCAGGGCCAGCAGGAGCACTGTACATCACTGGAGCAATACCCTGCAAATACAGACAAAGGCACAACAGAGGAATAATTAATTATGTCGATATTTGCATGTAAATAGTAAGCTCTCTTGTAACAAAAGCATTACAATAAAAATTTAAGTGAATGAAACAGAATCGTACAGCTGGAGCAGGTGGGTTGTAAGGAGCACCACTCCACTGAGGAGGCTGAGCTGGAGGAAAGCCAGATGCAGGAGGGTATACAGGGTTACAGGCCTAAAACAGCAACAGTAAATTATTACACGAGAAATTACAAGCTTTAAATTTGATTATTTTTTATGGAAGTAATCGTGAGTGATGATCAATGACAAAAATCACAATTCACAAATATGTGAGCTAGCAAATACATGTGCAGCTTAATTAATGATTAAAATATGATTACCAAAGTTTGTAACACTATAGTAACAATATTGTATATATGAGTGTGTGTGTGTGTGTGTTTTTGTGTGTGTGTGTGTTTTTGTGTGTGTGTGTGTGTGTGTGTGTGTGTGTGTGTGTGTGTGTGCGTGTGTGTGTGTGTGTGTGTCTTACAGGGTTAGGAGGCATAGCATATCCACTGTAGGGTGGTTGATTAGGAAATGTAGGATTAGGTGGAGGATGAACAACACTTTCACCTATAGCAGGATAACCAGGAGTATAGGCCTGTAAACAGTATGAAAGATAATGTAAGACTACAAGCATCAGCATTGGTCAATAGATTCGGCTATTTCTTTCCCTGCCATTAGTGGAATGCCATTAGTGCCATTAGTGCCAATGTGCTTAGTATTGTCTATAATAAATATTTTTCTATAATAAAAGTAAAGGTTATAGATATATAATAACTTTATTATATGAATGAAAAAATTAATAATACAGAAATGTATAAAACAGAATGAAAAATGCAGTCAGAAACCATATGCATATATATGCAAAACTATTTGAAAAACATCAATCATAGCCCTACCAGCATCATAGAAATTCATTCTTTTTGTTGCCTTTTTGCTGCTGGTTTTAAAAATGCAAAGAACCCTAATGTGAGCAATGTGAACTAATGTAAGTTGCATCATTATTGGACTGTACCATTACAGTTATGTAGTTCTTACTAATTATTATTATTAGACTGTTCCAACATGTAGTTCTTTCTCTATGTACCTACCTCCCCCAATCCCAAACAGCATGTGGGGAAAAAAAACCCGAGCTAACGTGCACTCGGTCATATGTTGTGTTCTGCTGTATTACCGATGAGGGGTCTGCAGGAGCTACAATGTTGGGGTATGCTGGTGGAGGTCCAGGTGGATTAATCTGGTTGTCGAAGTTTACAGAGGTGGTTGTGGTGTTTACGGTGGTAGTGGGCTGGTTATTCTTTCTGCAGATTCTCTTTCTGCAGCAACAGAAAATACAAGGTGGTATACCAAGCAACATCAGCAGACCCATGAAAGGACCTGCACTCACTCCCTCATGACGCTCTAGGAAGGCAGAAAGAGAAGAGAGACGGAGAAATCACTGGCCATTCTGAACATTTTACAAATTTATTGTCTAACCAGTGGTGGACAGTAACCAAGTAAATGTAATTCTTTAGTGTACTTAAGTAGCTTTTTTTTTTACATATCTGTATCTAAAGTATTTAATTTTACGTTAACTTCACTACATTTCAAAGTCAGATATCTTACTTTTTACTCAACTACATTTTGTGAAATCAGTCATTTCTTTTCATTTATGAGCGGATAAAAAAATTAACTGGTTAAGTACGCAGTAAAGCACCAATCAGGGTAGAGCATGCACCCTGTATTGAACTTGTTTTGATTGCTTCTTGTTCTTACAATAGATTGGTGTGCTAAGAGTAACATTGGAGTCTTTTCACATAAACTGAGTTGATTAAGTATTGTGACAAAAATAATACTAGGAACATTACAGCCCTAATAAATCATAGTACTTTGGATACTTAAGTACATTTGAAGGCACATTTTTGTACTTTTATTCAAGTGAAAGTTTAAAGGGAACACTTACTTTTACTGGAGTCATATTTTACCTACTGTATCTCTACATTTACTTAAGTGTGTACTTCATCCACCACTGTGTCTAACCCACACCCCAGTAAGTGTGATCTATATGTGTACAGGATGGTGTTGTCACCAACAATGATGTGTATTATGAGATTTTATTTTGAGTACAGCAAGTGAATGTGACTAGTATGAAGGAAACAGCTCAAATGAAATCAATCAGGTCTAACATGAAGCCGAATATAAGGATTGAAAAACACTAAAATGGCTAACAAAAGATAATCTATCCAGCTTAATTTGGTTTATCCAAAGCCCTGGCATATGTATGTACTCATGAAAGATTATACACTACTGTCAAATGTTTGAGGCCACCTGTTAATTGAAGTGTTTTCTTCAATCGTACTGTTTTCTACTGTTCAATTTGCTGTTAAAATCTACTAAATCCAAACCAATGAACATTTCCTTCTCTATACGATAAAGACAAATGTTCTAATTCATTACAACATGCACAATTTTAGCCTTATAGAAATAGATTTCAGTAGAAACTCACCAACCAAGACCATAGTGACGATCTTGAGTTTGCGATTTAGATTGTCACGGAGTATGTACGTCCCCTCATCCGAAACATTGACATTTCGCAACTCGAAGCTGTTGCTTGTCAACTGAATCCTTACCATGTAGTCAGCAGTCAAGGTGCCCACAAGTGTGCCATGCGACACCAATGTGAGGTTGTAATCTCTGTTCGAAAATTGTAGCGTGGCGTCATTCTTCGAAAGGCCACCCAGGGAAATTCTTAAGGTTTCACCGGCCACACGTTGCTCAATACCTATGTTTGCTTTTAGACCAAATGAAAAATATTGTTTTAATTGGAGAGTTTGTATAAACATTATTTTAACTGTTGTATGTAGAAAATATTTGTGGGGAAAAATACAAAGGAGAAGATTTGAAAGAAAGAAAACTGCCATGCATCTCATAGAGATGATTTGTAATGTATAATGTGAGATTGTGGACAGTGTCAAAATGTCCTAAATTTACTGAGATTGCTGTGAGCCTCGCCCTTAGAAATGGGCAATGTCAGAGACAGTGAGAAAAAAGAATGATTACATTTTTTGCAGTAAATATAAGAAATAGTAAATGCTGTAGTAAAAGAGAATCCTTGCATGATCAACCAAACAAATTCAAAGCATTTGCACTTATCTGGAGTCGGCAATATCAAAGCATTTCAATTCAACCAGTGTTTAAATCCAAAAGTCTATAAATCATGGAATTATAGAGGCATTAGATTTTTTTTTACACTTGCTACCTTGGTAAATATTCTGAATTTGTTTAACAAATTCAGAACAAATGTCACAAGATGCAGCGCTCTCAAACCATAAACACAAGTTTACTGGCTAGAATGTGAGGTATCTGAGGTCTGTGTACCACACAAATGCTTAACATGCCTTTTCTCCATCATGACACAAAATGTATTTACCCAGAATTGAAAGTCTAAGGTCACTTACAAACAACTTTCAATAAATGGGTGGAAATCTTTCTGTTCCAGAAATTATACAGAGTGTAGATTCCCTGATCATCATACATGACAGAAGAAATTGAAAATCTTCTGTCACTGTCTCTTCCGATTACTATTCCTCTTTTGGTTACGGACATTCTGGCCCAAAGAACACCCTTCTGTGATTCATCTGCAGAGATAAACTCCAACTTCTCAGCCTCCGTTGGGAGCCTGATACTAAATTGCTGGCCATGCATCAACTCCACATTTCTGGTATCAGTCGTTGAAATATCGGCACATGAGTCTGAGGAGAAACAGAGAGAGGAGGGAAAAGGTTTGTAAAATTTACAGAATTACTCCTACCACACACACACACACATATATATTATTATATTGTTTTTTTTTTTTGCAGTTACTGTTACCTTAATGGCAAAAAAATAATTTGTAAAACAAATCAGAGAATGTGATACTATTGTACTTGAATGATGCACTTCTGGATCATTCCTGGGAATACATGAGAATGTGTAGGAAAGTGAATAAATATTTTCTTACACATCATTTGTACAGCTAAGAGCAGGATCCAAAAGCCTTGCATTTTTTCTGTGAATGAAAGAGTGAGACATTAATGTTAAAGTTGATAAGAAAAACGCAGGAAACTGCAGTCATGTAGAGGCTTTATTATCATCATTATCATCACGAGCACTTGACTGGTTCAGCAATCAGCTCGCTCACAAAATAGTGAGGATTCAATTAAAAGAGTGCGAACAAACACTACACTAAACACTACAACACTAAATCTAAAAGCAGCAAATAATAACATCACTAAACGATTACATTTTAGTGACTGTTGTGGTTTTCAGCGAATGCGTATGCATTTGTACAACAATGCAGATTTTTTTCCATTATTTTATATCAAGCCTGTTTGCTTGCTGCATATTTTCAATGTTTGTATATTTAATTTGTGCATATACTATTTAATTATTATACAAAATTAAATAAATTATATATTCTAGATGCTTATATCTTCACAACTGAACAAAATGTCTGTTTAATTTTTTTTATATAAATTTTAACAATGTTGTATTATCTTTTATATTATTATTTTAAGCATGGTTGTCAACTTGCCATCTGCAATTATCATTAAAAAAACAATACAAATGTTGACTAACACAGACTTTCACCTTGCATACTCAAATGCTGTATTTTTTTTTACAGAAAGAAACAACCCGGCATGAGTGAATTTGTTCAAAGGAGAAATCAGCCACTATAAGCTTTTAAAATGATTAAATTAATGATAGTTAAACTCAATATGTGGCTTTTGCATTTTTTTTAAGTACACTTTTATACATAAATACTTTGAAGTGGGGTTTTATATTGTAATAATAAGCACAGCATAAAAATAATTTAGATTTTTAACTGATTGTTTGAAAAAAATAATCGTCCGATTAATCAATTATATAAATAATCGTTAGTTGCAGCCCTAGTTACATACATATCATTGAAAATTATAAGACTATTTGTATTCATTTTTTTTATTAGAAAAAATATATGATATAAAAAAAAAACGACAAAAAACTATAATATGCATGCATTATTCATTCAGTCTTAAATTTTGTTTTGTATTAAATTTGATGAGTTATTTTAGGTCGCTCTCTTGGTTGCCTGTAATCCGTTTCCTTGCTTCTGAACACAGTCTGATCATCCTGTTCTGTGTTCCCTGTTTATTAATGTGGGATTGGAATCCGCACGTTTGAAGTATCAGTGAGTACAACGTTCCTGCTCTTAACTTTTATATAGCTGATTTGTCAAAAGTAATAAATGTGTCAGAAGAACACATGGTCTTGGATTTGAGGTGGTTCCCATGCTAGAGGTAGTCCTGAGAGGTGCTTCCATGGAACTACCTGGTTTTATTTCTGCTGAATAATCTTTCTCCATTGACAACTCAACCTTGAATCCTGAACATAGATTTTTCTTTTGTTTTTTGTTTTTTACTTCACACTTTAACCTTGTTATTGAATCTGTCACTTGATCACAAGATCTGATTTTTTTGTTTGTTTGTTTGTTTTTGTTTTTCAAAATGCAATATGTATTGCATTTGTAAGACACAGCACTGAATGGAGAAAAGAGTTTCCAGAGTTAAACTAGGCAGTAAAACAAGAATTTTTTACAGCATGCAAATCTTGTTTCGTGGGTTAAAAGGCGCAACCTCAGAAACAGCGCCTAGAAACGGAAAAAACAAAAGATTCACATGGCACAGACAGCTGAGTTAAGATCTTAACCAACCTTGCCCCAGACTGGTGGTCTGCTGAGCCTAAGACTGCAGTGTAAAATCATTTATTGGAGTTTATACTCACCTATGGTATGTTTTTTTTTTTTTTTCTGGAGAAGAGGCAGGATACGATGCGGGTTATTTCCCTTGATGTATTTGGATTGCCTGGGAAACCGATTTATCTTATTCCTCGCAAAAATGCAACTAATCAGCTAAAATAGTTACTATATATTTGTAAACAGTCAAAATTACAAGCGGACACGAAGATCGCATATATCATTTTAAACCAAATAGAAAAAACAGCATGCCCTCATTTACGGGACAATCAGAAAACATGGCGATTGGCCGAAGGATATGGGGTGGGGTCTTTGGGACCGCCTACTCCAGAAATACTCGTTTTTCAGACACTTTGAAGTCTGCATTTAAATTTCTTTTCTTTTTTTTAAAATGGTTGAATGTAAAAAATTAATAAAATAGAAAGACGACTAATTGCAGTGCACCTCTGGCTTATTTTTATATATAAGCATTAAACATCAGCCTCAGTTTGCACCAGTCTACAGCATCTGGGTGTAATATTATCTCTCACGCAAAGGCCGGGGCCACGCCCCGCCCCTTCACACGCACGTCTCGTCCAGAAAATGGCGTCAAAGGCTTTCCGGTACTCACGTGACTCGATCAATTCAAGGCTTCAGCTATGAGGCGCTTTGAGAGAAGTCAAAAGCACGTCTAGAGTATTGTGTTTCATTTCTTCCTGAGAAGAAACTGACTAAATCCCTAGCCAGTCAAGTCAAGTCAAGTCAAGTCAAGTAGGCTTTTATTGTCATTCCAACCTTTCGCCCAGGGCTGAGGTCCTACATAAGACAACGTGAATTAACAAAAAAGGAAAACGGGACACGGAACTACACAAAACGAACTACCTCACTAGTCTTCAGATGCTACACAAAGTACATGTGTGCGAAATTTAGTGCAAAATGACAACATAAGACAGAAAAACAGTGAACACTGTAGCACCGACCAGTACTGTACAGAAGGTTTTTTGTATGTTAAATTGGATTTGTCGATATAAAAAAATACTGTACATGTAAACACTGAATCCAGACCGATTCCCCCAGGCCCCTATACACATACATATACCATACACTACACCGCTTTAAACAGGATGCTGGCAGGTAGCACTCTTAATGTACATTTTGACTCATATTATCTATATCTACATAGATATTAGCTCAATATGGTCGAAAAAATTACACCCGCTTAACAAAACACATAGCATTGAAACACATGTTCACGCTTCTAATTCTTCAGAACAATACAGTCAGGGAAAGTTGCTCGGTGGTGGGTGTTTTTCTTGTTTTAACATGTTGCCCATAATCTCTGTAATTGTGCATGTACAATAGATATAATGAATGCATGTTCATAATCCAGACGCCACAGTGTGTTATTCCACTTATGCAACACCCAGTGCAATGTTAACAATGTTTAATAAACAACATTTTGTTAGTTTCACTAGTTTAACGTTTTATAGCTAGATAATATTGTTGTGTTATATGTATTATTATTTCTCCTAGTTTGGTACTAAAAAAGTTTTGGGACAATATATGTACATTTGTATACTTTATTTAAAGATAAGCATATTCTTAATATGCTAAACATTAATACATTCAAAGAATAGAAACATCCATAACATTATTTAATACAGTTGAAATTGAAACTAGAAAATAATTTAGCTTACTGTACATCATCCTGTCAAATTATTATTAATTTCAATCAATTATTTCCTCCAGTGAACCCCGATGGAAGAATTCTACTTCTGTAGCCCATCCACCTTTGATGTGTTGTGCATTCTGAGATGCTTTTCAGCTCACCATAATTGTAAATACTTATTTAAGTATCTATAGACTATAGGTTCCTAGATGTTCTGGAATAAACTGGGAACTAAAGGATTGCCAGGCTCCTGTAGACATGCTTTAACATTACAAATCAAAACTGGCTAAAGTAGAATAAAAGTAAAATAATGGTGTTGTCTGTCCAGTCCAGTCTGCAGCTAGGGTACATCCAAAGGTACTTTACAATATACCGTTATCTCTTTTTCCTCCCAGATATGCAATTTCTTGAACACACTAGAAACCCACCAACTTTACTTATCATACCAATGTTGAGCTACAAGATGTTTTCCCTGCACCACAAAACAAAGTCATCGACTGGTCATTTGTAGTATGAAAGCACCCCAAAATTAAGTTATAGTTATTGAAGTGGTTAAAGAACATCGAAGCTGGTGTTTTGGGACAGTTGCCAAAGCACCAGCTTTTTGGATCCCACTTTTCTTTTAACTACTGGTGTTAAAGCACAATATTAACATGCAGCTCTTCTGTTTTTTGTTTTATCATAACAGCTGTGTGAAAAAAAAATCCATTTGTTCCATGTATACTACATGGTAAAACATCTAAAATCAAATCTGCTTTTTTTGAACATGATTTCTTTGGTTGTGGATATAACAGTAGCTTTTTAAGACTTTGGAAATGTTGCAGTCATTGTGCTTGGCATGTCAGCTTTTACTGGTCATGTACTGTGGGCTTTTGTGGAGCTGATCATTTTTTTTTTTTTTTTTTGCTTTGAGAAGTCGTCACCTCACAATATTAGCAGTTGCAGTTGACTGGGTCAGCTCAAGCAGAACATTTAATGAAAATTGTTGAATAGGTGATATCCTATGTCAGTGGCATGTTGAAATGCACTGCATTACAACCCTCCTGCCCGTGTTTGTGCATGGAAATTGCTTAGCTGGATGTTTGATTTTATCCACCCGTTTGCAATGGGCATGACTTAAATAGTAACACTGATTCCAAATAAAAATAGTATATTTGCATCTATAATGTATGTTTTGTGAACTGCAAGATAAGGAAAGGAGTGAATTTATGTTTTATGTTTTATGATTGTTGTTTAGGTTGTAAATCTATAAACTAATATACATCACTGGAGCAAAACCCTAGAGCTAGAACTAAGGAACAACTCTTAATCTCAGCAGCAGGAACTGCAGAACAAAAGAACACAATGCAGTACAATGCAAAGTAACATAAATGTATCAATGGATGAGGGAGAAAAATATATCTGCAACCAGTTGGTTATAGGAAATAACCCTCAAGAAGGCTGAGCCGGGAAAAAAAACAGGATGCAGTAGGTTCTGAAAGATTCTTGGTGTAGATCTATCTTAAAGACCTAAAAAGACAATTCAATAACTGCATAGTGCATGTGTTTGCTACAGCTCCACATTTATATTTTTATATGTTGAGTTGTTTATATTGATATTTGTTGTAAATAAAAATGGTGTGTTCCAAGATTGAAAGAGATCTCTGCATGAAGTGTGTGTCTAAGCAGCCCATTAAATTTACCAGTGTTTGCTCTGCTTCCTGCTTTTAGCATTAGACTGGGATAAAAAAATAAGCACTCTTTCAAGCTAATATGTGTACCAACTTGGCATGGTAATGTTGTCTTCTGTAAAACTGAACCTTGCATTTGTTGCTGTTGCATAGCTGGCACAAAAACATGCAGAGCACTTAGAGTTTAAAATATAGCTGGATTGTAAAAATAACTACAGATGTGATTGGATCATAAAAAAATACTTTTCACTTCATAAACAAATTTTTATAATAGTTTCAAGGCACTGCTTCACTGCAAACTGTCTGTTAATAAAACCTCTGAATGTACTGTGTTGCACACACTCCACTGTCAATCACTGGCCAAACCTATTATAGAGTCTTCCCAGGAGAGAGAGAGAGCTAAATAAATTATGATCTTATGTAGCCTATAGAAGCTCACACTGGACTTCTGTGATATTGATTTGTCACTGGTATTTTGCCACAAATGCAAAAAAGAATGATAAATGCATTTTGAATTGGTTGTCTATTGTCTATATGAATGACATGTTGATAGTGTTTAACATAAGGTAAAAAAAAAACAAGAATACTAATAATAATAATGTAGTTATAAGCATGATAAAAATCTAACAATATGATAAATAAATAAATAATACTTAACCTAAATCTGTTTATAATAAGATCTCACACAAACTCCAAAATGCATACACTCACCTCACTCTCAAGGCTCATAATTCCTTATTCCGGAAGTGCTACCTGATACCATTCATCCCTGTTGTATAAACACAATGACACTGCTGAATTGATACAATATACAAAACAAACACTACAAATATACTATACAACATCAGCCTTGTTTGTATGACCCTACTTAAACACAATTAACTAATGTTTCAGACACAGTTTGGTCAAATATTTTACTTATTTTTGCTCTGATACGTAGTAATACAGTGGTTCCCAAAGCAGCCACGGCTGAACAAAGCAGACCTGAAGACAAGTGCCTATCCCTTACCCAGTGTTTGTACTTTTGAACATCAAAGTAAATACCTTGCCCTGTTTTTTGTCCTGCAAAGTTTTCTTTTTTTTAAATATGTGCAAAATATTATTATTATTATTATTATTATTATTATTATTATTATTATTATTATTATATATGCAAAGCTAATTAATATAAACATGCAATAAATCCAAGCACTAGTCCTGGCTGTTCTCCTGTATGAAGGCTAGAATTTCTTATGGTAAGTTGCTCCTCCTGATTATGTCTATGCTAGCCTTTAAGGAGCACAAGAATTTCTTTGATTGGAAGAGAGAATAAACAGCCTTCCTGGCCCTGGTCCAGCTCTGCTTGCTGTAGACAAGCTGCTGCAGGTCGGGCAGCTCAGTGTGGATGATGCCCTCTGTAGAACCCACTTTTTCTGCTTGGTGCTGTTCCTAAAAGTTTCTGATGTTTGATGTCTTTCCAGATGTTCTTAAGTGTCTTAGCAATGTAGGGGGAAGTTTAAAATTCCTAAAGAATCTAAGGTGGTAAAGACACTGACAGGCCTCTTCACCATAGTGTAGATTTAACATTACCATGTCAGATCCTGCCCAATGTGATCCTGCCGCTAGTGCCAAAGGTAAGGGAGGGTGTGAGATGTCTGTCTAGCTGTACACCATTTTAAATAGTATACCTACTCATTTTCAACAAGAGCATTAGGAGACAAAAATCTTTCAGGTTCGGCAGGGACAACACCAGGTAGTCAACAAGTGGGTAAGACAACTTTTATTTTCTTTCACACACAGCACACAAAAACAACATTCTAATAAAGCGCCCAAAACTGTCTGTCAATTGATTCATTTGTAAAACGATTCGTCATAACATTTTTAAGGCCACAATGTACAGAACATCAAAGATATAGGAGAACATATTGGTTCATCAAACCTAAAAAAAAAAAAAAAAAAAAAAAGAACAAATAAATAACTGCAAAAAGGCAACACTGCAGACAGGATTTGCATTTCACAGCAAATCAGATTCAACTGGCTAAACTGCCTGTACGAGAGCACTCAAAGTACAGCGCAACATCTGTGCACTGAATAATAAATTAATCCGAATATACCTTTACCTTAATCAATGCTGCCAAGATGCTCCTATGTCAGTCACGAATCATGGAAAGTAAAATTTAAATCTATCACAGGGATGGTTGTATTGATTCTTTCTCTTCACATTTTTATTCACAGCATTATCATAACAGGCTGTATATTAACTTACTGGGGGGAACAAAACAGTAGTTCTTTGTGAAGCCCAGACATTGAACATCCCCAATATAATCAAAATGGCTTGATCCTTGTTTCAAAACACCTCTGCGAAGATTTGAATGTGAGATTGGTAGTCGAATCAGGCTGTTCCTCTCGAAGCATCGAATATTTGACTATTCTGGGTCACCCATATAAAAACCACAACTTAAAAAGTCAAATTTTAGAATACATCATTTACTCCATCAACATTTGATGGGACCTTTGTGCAATGGGAAGAAATGGGTGGATGTACTATAGGGAACCTTTTCATTGATGGGGCTCTGGCATCTTTTAGCCAGCTGCAACAGAAATTTAAATTCCCCCAGAGTAATTTTTTTAATTATTTTTACAGATTAGGAATTATATACATGCTCACACACCTTCATTGGATTATACATCACCCTCAATTATTGATAAGTGTCTTAAACAGTGTAAAGGAAGTGAAAAGGCATTACCTATAAGTTATGATCTGCTACAATCCTCTACTTCTCCTTCAACAAGTTTTCTTAAGGAAGAATGGGAGAAAGAACTAAGAGTAGAAATTTCAGAGATGTGGCGAACGAGTTTTAAGCATATTAACGAACATTCTATCAACTCTATTCACTGCCTCGTTCAGTTTAAAGTGATTCACAGAATACATTAATCAAAAAAGAAACTACGTAGAATTTTTCAAAATGTCTCTCCTTCTTCTTCCTCTTGTTTCAGCTGCTCCCATTAGGGGTCACAGATCAGGTCTCACCACAGTCCTATAAACTTTCCCTTTCACTCCCACAGATATCCTTCTATCACACATCACTCCTGCCACTCTTCTCCACCCACTTCACCCTGCCTGCACTCTTTTCTTCACAGATCTGGTACTTTTCATTCTGGGATTCTCTGAACGTATGCATTTATTATCAAGAGCACAACATAAACGGATTGCATACAGTTTAAGGACAAACAAGAAGTTATTACTGTTGTACTGGAAGAAAAAGGAGGCTCCTACATGTAAGCTATGGCTTGGAGAGATGATTTCTACTTTACATTTGGAACAAATTAGGTACTGTTTGAAGGGCAAATTTGCCATCCTTTTCTCTGTTACCTTGATGGAAAATATGAGTTAATGCATAATTTCTTAACGTGATGTTTTAATATTTTTGTTCAGCATACTTTATAATGTAATGTATACAGGTCTTGTAAGGAATGTTTTTGGAATTAGGTTTTTTTTTTTTTTCCTCTTTTTACCCCTTTCCTTTTTGGTTTGGATCATGTTCTTTGTATATGTAGTGGAGACAACATTTGTAAGATTGCAATCCATCATCAAAATCTGTCTTTCAATAAAACTTATTTGACAAAAAAGTCAAATTTTAACACTTTAAGTAAACATTTACAGCATCATTAAAATGTAAAATTTCTCAATTTTACATCCGGTTGCTTGAAAAGACATTTCCATATTTCACTGCAAGTTATAGGCTGGTAATTAATCCATGTAGCCATAATACTCTTTGTTTAAACTAAAAGACAATAGGCAAGAGAAACTACAGGAAGGAGACGGGACTACAGGAAGGAGTCATTTCACTTCGTGTTAAATTGGATGGCGGCATCAGAGGTGTCAAGGACATCTTTGCCAGTGTACTGGGCTGGATTCTGTGCCTAGAAGAAGAGATAGAAGAGAGAAGGTTATTATTTTAAATCTAATATTTATATTACTTCTAAACATTCTATTCCATTATAAAAAAAAATCAGATAGTACATCATTAATGTCATCATTCAACCATCTTTAATGTTTATGTATAGTACAACCTGTAATCTAACCATATATAGGTACAACTCTGTAGTCTGACACATATAGAGGTTAATATGAGTAAGTTGAGGCACAAATCTAAATTCTACAAATCTAATGAACATTACATTTTAAAATATAAAATTTAACATCAAATATTGTAAAATACCCATTTTCTCTTTATTGCCTTTGCGATCACAACAGCCATGTCAAAAATGTACGTATGTGTACACCAGATTTAAATCCAAATGACTACAGAGTTGGTTCTCCTTTTCTGTTATAAAAGAAGTAATTCAGAGCAATTAAGTCTTGCTGTGGCTGAAGTTTTGTTGGTCATGTGCTGTGATCTTGTGCCTGTTGTGTCCAAACTGATCCGTCTTTGCTTTCAGGCATAATCACCTCGTAATATTAGCGCTAAGATCTAACCAGAAATTTCACGAAATTAAAAAGGTGGGCATCTTATGTCAGTGTCTTTCCGAAGATCATTTAGCACATCAGTACACTAAATGGTTAGACTAGTTTAGATCAATTTATTTAGATAAGGGAGTGAGAATCTATGGCAGTGAATTGCTTAAATAGCATTTGAATTATACATCGTGTTCAAAAAGACCTATAAGCTAACGATCAAACACTCTGTAGCAAAGATTTCACTGTAATTAGAATATTAAAAGAAACATAAATGGAAATAAACTTTTTAAGAAAGTACCTCAAGCTGTGGCAGTGAGAGTAGTGGAGTCATTGAAGTTGCAGGAGCATTACACACCATTGGAACAAAACCCTGCAAACAAAGACATGGCCACAACAGAGGACCAACTTATAATGCATATATTTTAATATGACCTGTGAGAACTGCAGAACAGGGAAACAGAATGCAGTGGGGGACAGAGTACAATCATATAAATTATAGAAGAAAACTCGTACAGCCGGAGCAGGTTGATTATATGGTACACCGCCATATTGAGGAGGCTGCGCTGAAGGGATGCCAAAGTCCTAAAAAAAAAAAAAATACATAAATCCATTACGATGTCATATCTATCCTGTCTTATTTGTTTAATTAAAAAAATATGTGAGATTTCTAATATAATTAAAAATCTGCCATAAATTACAAAACTACTTTATAATTTAAAATCCAAATAAATCTTGTGTGTGTCTCTTACAGAGTTAGAGGGCATAGCAGGTGGTGCATATTCACTGTAGGGTGGTTGAGGAGGAAGATGAACAATACTTCCACCTACACCAGGGTAACTAGGAGTATATGCCTGTAAATCAGAAGCACAGATACTATACAGACGCAAGCATCAACAATTTTTTAATGGATTATATTGCATCTTTAGTTAACGGATGTTAGTTTGACATTTTTCCATGCTCTACCACAGAAGGAGTTTAATGCTAACTTTATATAATTATAATTTAACACACTGAGATCTCTGCTGCCTGACTGAAAATGGCACCAATCATGTCAGAATCTGAAGAGAATGTAGGGATCTCTATTGTTTTCATCTTCTTGCTCATCCCATCATTATTATCACTTTACAATTAAATTACTTGCAGGGAAATAAATCAGAAAAAAACTAATATTACAGTGAAATAATTTAATTTGATAATTTAATAAAAGTTAATCTATACAAAATTTTGAATGTATAATGTAGATCCAATGCCAGGGACATTTACATGACTTTTACACAATGCTGTGCTAATTTGGGTTCTAGCACATTACCGGTAATGGGTCTGTAGGAATTGTAGGACCGATATAAGCTGGTGGAGGTTCAGGTGGATTAATTAAATTGTCGAACTTTACGGTAGAGGTGGGGGCAGCAGTAGTGGTGGAATGGCTGTCCTTTTTACAAATGTTTTTTCTATGGCAGCAGCAACAGTAAATACAGGGAGGTATGCCAAGCAACAGCAGCAGAGCTGCCAATGGTGAGGAACTGATCCTTGGATGGTGATCTACAGAGGGAAAAACAGAAATAAAAAAAAAAAAAAAAGGGGGTGGGGGGGTCGAGAGAAGAAGAAGAAGAAGGGTGGACAGAGTTATTACATAAACTGAATTCTTTAAAAAATGAAAGAAATACAACTGTTGAGCAGTGACAATCCTATATGGGGCAAGAATGGGACGACATTCCTCTCACACAACTGCAGCAACTGGTTTCCTCAGTTCCAAGACGTTTACAGACTGTTGTTAAAAGAAAAGGGGATGCTACACCATGGTTTAAAAAAAAAAAAAAAAAAAAAAAAAAAAAAAAGGGCGCGAGATGTGTTGCTGCCTTCAATTTCTAAATTACCTTTTTTTTTTTTTTTTTTAAATGGTAAATTTTTTCATTTTAATCACCTTTTATTCGGGTAAAGGCACTTTTGGTAGGTTGCTAACTATATTACATTGGCACAATGTAATCTAATCGACTAGAAAAGCATATCGATGGTGCTAACTACTGCTTCTTTCGGCTGCTCCCATTAGGGGTCGCCACAGCAAATCATCCGTCTCCATATCACCCTGTCCTCTGTATCTGCCTCTTTCAAACCAATTTCCCGCACATCTTCCCTCACCACGTCCATAAACCTCCTCCTTGGCCTTCCGCTTTTCCTCCTTCCTGGTGGCGCCATCCTCATCCTTCTACCAATATTCCCCACGTCTGTCCTCTGCACATGTCCAAACCATCTCGATCTCTTTACCTTCACCTTGCAGATATCCTTCTATCACAAATCACTCCTGTCACTCTTCTCCACCCACTCCACCCTGCTTGCACTCTTTTCTTCACTTCTCTAACACACTCTCCATTACTTTGCACTGTTGACCCCAGGTACTCAAACTCGTCCACCTTCACCAGCTCTTCTCCCTGCAACCGCACCACTCCACTGCCCTCCCTCTCATTCACACACATGTACTCTGTCTTACTCCTACTGACTTTTATTTCCCTTTTCTCCAGCACGTACCTCCACCTCTCCAAATCACAATATCATCCGCAAAAATCACAGTCCATGAACTCCTGTCTGATCTCGTCTGTCAACCTGTCCATCACTACTGCAAACATGAAAGGGCTCAGAGCCAAACCTTGGTGCAGTCCCACCTCCACCTTGAACCAGTCTGTCGTTCCTACTGCACACTTGCTGTCACACTGTCCTCATACATGTTCTGACTTCCTCATACAATACCACAACTCCTCTTTCGGCACCCTGTCGTACGCTTTCTCTAAATCCAGAAACACACAATGCAACTCCTTCTGACATTCTCTATTCTTCTCCATCAAAATTCTGGCATGAAACCATACTGTTGCTCACAGATAGTCACCTCTTTTCTCAGCCTGGCTTCCACTACATTTTCCCATAAACCTCATGGTGTGACTGATAAACTTTATAGATGGTGCTAACTGTCCTTTCAATTAATTCTAAGAAGCACACTTAGATTTTATAGAAATGTTTTTGGGAATGTTCAAAATTTGGAACTCACCAACCAAGGTCAGAGAGATTATCCTGAGTTTGCGATTTAGATGGTCTCTGAGTGTGTAGTTCCCCACATCTGAGACATTGACATTGAGCACCTCTATGCTGTTGCTAGTCACCTGCACACGTCCCATGTAGTCAGTATGCAAGTTGCCCACAAGCAATCCATGGTCCACCAGAGTAAGGTTGAAATCTTCTCTTAAAAAATGTAATGTAGCATCATTCTTCGAAAGACTACCCAGTGGAATTTTAAATGTTTCTCCTGCCACACATTTCTGGGAACTTGTTTTAGCTTCAAAAGCAATGAACAGAGTTAGCATTAAATTCTCATTTTATATAGATATTTAGATATATGCTAGATATAAAATGTATATATATATATATTTGATAGAAATTTAAAGTTAAATTAAAATAAATGTTAACAAAAAACGATTATCACTTACTGGCAACCTTCAATAAATAGATGGAAATCTTTGAGTTCCAGATGTTCAGCACAGTGTAGGTCCCTTGATCTGCATATGTGACAGATTGAATGCTAAATGTTCTGTCATGTTCTTTTCCTTTTACTACTCCCTTTTTAGTTTGGGAAAATCTGGACCAAAGGACAAGCTTCTCTGTTTCATCCACAGAAGTAAACTCCAATTTCTCAGCCCCTAATGCCAGCTTTATACTCAGCTGTTCACCATAAAGCTGTTCTACATAATATGTATTAGAGGAAAGAAGACCATCACAGGAGCCTAAAACAAGAAAGAAAAAGATAAGAAAATTTAAAACTCTAGACCTTCAAAATGTGCTCAATGACTCCAACCACACCATATGCATATATAATTACAATGACAATTATGCCGTTTTCTTTGCAGTCGGTTTTAGTTGCAAATGTTTTTGTTTAGTAATACTTAGTAGTTTATGCAAACCTGTGGCCTAAACCAAGTTATTTACACTGATTGTCTTAGGAGAATGTGCTACTCTTGTGCTCTGAATGATCTTTGTAGAGGCATTGCAGATCTTGTAGAGGCATGTTCTTGATCGTGCTTAAGAATGTATGGGAGTGAGATGATAAAAAAAAAAAAATAAAAAAAATAAAAAATTCTTACTCAAAATATGAGCAGCCAAGAGCAGAATCCAGATACCTGCCATTTTCTGTGGGTAAAAGAATGACATTTAGCAAAACAAAAGTCAGGACAGTTCAGTAGGCCAGCACTCTTTTGCAATATTGCTTCAATTGTGCTGCACTTTTTTCCAGCCTTCTCTGATCCTCTGTGGTTTCGATTCAGCTCGCGTGAAATGTCTTCTTCTACGGAAGTACAGTAAGAGTGGAAATGGTCTCGACCTAGACATGCTTAACATAGTCTCCGGAGACCACTCTAAGCTGGGAAGTTAAGGCAGCTTAATGCGGTTAAATTTTGAGAATGGCCAGATGTACCTTATAAATAAACTCCTTTTGAACACATTACCTAGGAAACATGTAGAAGTTGATGTCTAGGATGCCTCCACCACCCAAAAGTCCTGCCCTTCATGTAAGTTCATAACGTTGTTGAAAAATATTTCAGAAATCTGGGCTTTATGTGGCTAAATCAGTTCATCTACTGATTACAAATTCCAACAAACATTCAACCACTTGTTCTCGAGATATCACACGAACAGGAATCCTGAACAGATGCATAGATGGACTAATAAAAATACAAAAATTATTATAGCTATTGATGAATAACTAGATCTTAACACACAAATTGGGAGAACATAAGAAAAGGTTTTTGGAAACAAGAGTTAATAGTATGCAAATAAATGGCAATCACAAACACTAACTTTTGACAGTGCTGAGACAGAATGATGAAAACTTGTTTAATTGACTCAAACTAGTCTGCAGCAACAATTGGGATAAGTGTTGATGTCTGAAACATTTAGAAATATCATTTAAAGTGTATAACTATTAATATCTGAACATATGCAGCTTTTTGTACATTTAGCAAATATTTTAGTTCTTACACCTGAACTGGCCAGAGAATTGTTAGCGGTAGAAACCAGCAGCTTGGATGTGGTAGGTTTTGAGCCACATGAGTTTCAAAACAAAATCCCAAATACTTGAACACAAAGCTGCCTCTGCATTTTTATTTTTGATAATTAAGGAACATCTGCTAAAACCCTTCCTTTAAACACTGCCATTTAATTTACATAATTTTATAAGTAAGGTTATGCAAACTATTGCACTCATGAATTGTACGTGTCATTTGAACGGTATATGAAGGACATCTTGACATGTCCTTCCTCTTGACATCACCTCAAGAGATAGCTTTGCAACAAGAGGCAGGGGGAAACGAGATTTTTGTTTAAAACGACATAGTAGGCCTTTGCTGATGTGACACTCTAGTGTTTGTTTCTAGTGCTTGGGAGATTACTGTTGTTACAACTATTGCTTGTCTGGGAAGAAGAAATAGATACTGTATACTGAGGAAGTGCAAGGAACAGATGTTGCTTGGAACACACTATGCAACATCTCCATTTTTACAGCATGCAAATCTAATGTATAATGTTTGTGTATCCTTGTATAGAGAGCTTTAAAACAGTTTATGAAACGTTGCTTAAATATTAAAAGAATGGTACAGAGAACTATCTACAGTCTATCTACTACTGTTTACTCACAAACAGCTCCTCAGAGACAGATTATACAGTAATTTATAATATAGTTTTTTTATACTCACCAATGATGTGTTCTAACACTAGAGGTAATCAACTAAGAAATACAAGAGGAACGATGTCGTACAAAATTATCTCTCCTTTCACTGAAAACAAACCTGTCAGACTGGATAACTTCACGGCGTTTAAACAGCAAAGGAACAATTCAGAACATGCCAACTTTTACTGAACACATTACCATGGGATTGGCCAAAAGGAAATAGGTGAGGTCTGGGGTAGTCCTACTACACAAGTGCATGCTTTTCAGAGAGATTAATGTCTGCATTTACGTTTCTTCCTTTAGTTTTATTAATTTATTTGTTTCTTTTTTTTAATCACAAAATGAAAAGATGAGCGTGAATGCATTTAATAACAATTTGACACTATAAATTAAATTTATACTCAAACCTACTCTGCTGCCACCTACAGTGTCTCATAGGCATGGCATCGCAAATACAGATTCCAAAGATGCCGGCCACGCCGAGTCCCGGAAATGAATTTTTTCCCTTTGTTTATTTAGAATTTACGTAATTAAATGGAAAGTTTTGAGAATGACTCAGATAAATTTTCACAAAGTCTGCTTCCTCAGTCTTTTTTTATGGCAATTTGCATATACTCCAAAATGTTGTGAAGAGTGATCAGATAAATTGCAATTAATAGCAAAGTCCCTCTTTGCCATGAAAATTAACTTAACCCAAAAACCTAGTTTCCACTGAATTTTAGCCCGGTCATAAAAGGACCAGTTGACCATGTCGGTGGTTCTCTCATTAACACAGGAGAGAGGGTTGAGAACAAGTCTGAAGATCAAGCGGTCATGCTGAGTGAGTTATAATAACAGACTGAAAGCTTGAAAAGGAAGGTGGTACTTGAAATCATTGTTCTTCCTCTGTTAACATGGTTACCTGCAAGGAAAAATGTGCAGTCATCATTGCTTTGCACAAAAAGGGATTCACAGGTAAGGATATTGCTGCTAGTAAGATTGCACCTATAATCAACCATTTATCAGATCATCAAAAACTTAAAGGAGAGAGTTTCAATTGTGAAGAAGGCTTCATGGCGCCCAAGAAAGTCCAGGAAGCGCCAGGACAAGCTCAACAAGGAAACCTGATCAAATAAAGTGGAGGGAAAATTAGATAAAATGTGAAACTTAAAAAAAAAAAAAAAAAAGAGGATTGCCATTTTACAAATACTTATACTCTCAAGAGTGTGGAAGAAGTAAGTAGTAAGAAGTAAGTCCAATCTATACATTCAGAAATGTACAACATTTTCAGAGCGACATTCATTCATACAACCGAGCACCTATGGAGTTAAGAGGCCCAGAATTGGCAGCTTGGTGTGGCTTGTATTTGAACTCAAACTCCTATTTGCCACCGGCTTGCTCATCAGGGACAAACTTACTTATAATGAACATATTCACTTTTAATCACCACATTATCTGTGCAAAGCTGCTTTGAGAATGTTCTTTGTTAAAAGCGCTATACAAATAATGAATTGAAATTGAATTCTAAAGCCTTAATCACTAATTTCCCACCTCCCCGATTTACACTATATATGCCAATCAGCAATAATAATTCAAAACACTGCCAAGTGAAAAGTATACAGAACTGCGATGGCTAGACAGCTGAGCATCTTCAAACCAGCAGGTCTTAAGGGATGTTCCAAGTATATAGTTATTTTTTACTTGACCAGTGGCCCAAGGAAGGACAAGCAGCAAATCATGGAAAAAAAAAATGTAATAAATGTCTATCTCCAGGGTTACATTTCAGAAAAAGTTAAAGAAACCCCGATACATAAAACAATATTCCAATTTGAGTATTTCTCCCTGAAGATTTGGTCTCAAAGTTTGAATGAGTGACATGAATCCCTGCATGTCTCTTTATATAAAGAGGAGTTACACCGTTAGTGATTAATAACCATAAGAACAAAGCAGTTACATTGTGCCACATATCTCAGAGGAGATGTGACTTTTTATTTTAACATTTTCTTGGAAAAAATAAAATAAAATAAAAAATTGAGAAATGTTTTGCTACAGACTGCACTTAAGACACTGCTTTAGAAGGAAAAAAAAAATACATGTGCACTATAAAGAACCCAGCAAATTATGGTGAAAGAAAACTGACAAACACAGGTAAAGTGGTAGATACATGAAGATAAAGAACACACAAAGAAGAAACTAAGGGAGAAAAGCAGGAGGGAAAGAGGCCAGAGTCAAGCTGGATGCAATTTTCTAGGTCAAGCAGATATGTTGGTAAAGCTGTATAGACAGAAAAGGTTATCCAAGACGTCAAAGTTTGACATCTCTGAAGACAGAAATGGATAAACAAACAATGCATGTGCGTTTTTATGTAATTGTGACTGTGTCAGGTCAAAGTCAGAGTTACATTTAATAGCACTCAAGTTTTAGTGCATGTCATTGCCTTCTGTTTGTTGGCAAAATGTCATGTACCATGTCACGGTACAGATGGTTTACAGTATCATAACTAGAACCATATCTGAAATTGCCATATGTAACGAATGTTCTTTAGAACCTCTCCTCACTTTACTTCCAAGATTGTGCTCCTCTCAGTCACCTACGTAGTTTGAATCAATACATTTTGATTTCCAATTCAACCACATGAGCCTTGGTATCTTTTCAAGTTGCTTTGAATGAGCCTGAATGCCTGGCACAAAAGAACATGTCTCTCCTCAGATTCTGTGCGTTCTCCCTAGGGGCGCAGCCTCTATCCACTTGCCCAACCAGACTCTGTGAGGGAGCTCGGAATCTTCTCGGAGCGTTATGATGGAGCCCGTAGAGCACACGAGTGTAAGAGCATGTGTGCCGTGCATGTGTGTCTGTGTTAAGATATCCTCTGGATGAGTTTATCCTCAGTCAGACAGAAGAAGGTGCAGTAGGAAAGGTCCGAAATGAAGTTTTCACAGCCATGTCTCGTGATACTCCTACAGCCCCGCAGGTCCAATAAAGTAAGAGCGGAGAGTCGCTTCATATAATTCAGGCAGACATCTGTCAGCTTTTTACAACCTAGAGAGAAAAAAAATAAAAAGAATGCTAGTTTACTTAAAAACTACCTAAAATGCAAATATGCATCTACAATTTAGGTACTGGAAACTAGGATGAAGCTAAAGATGGGGAGTACCATTGTGTATTCAATTAACTATCCCTTTTAAAATAATGCTCAACACTGAAAGAAATCGGGGAGTGGTGGCTCCAGCGGTTAAGGCGCTGGGTTGCCGATCGGAAGGTCGGGGGTTCAAGCCCCGGTATCGCCAAGCTGCCACTCTTGGGCCCTTGAGCAAGGCCCTTAACCCTCTATGCTCCGGGGGTCCCTTACGAGGGAAATATCAAGGTCCGTGACGTCGGAGTGACGTGGGGCCGCCTTCCCGTGGGCTCACCACCTGCAGGAGGGACCGTAAGGGACGGTGCTGTGAGGATTGGGCAGCAGTCGAAGGCGGGGGCCTGCTTAGACTGCTGCCCCCGCGACCCGAATTACGGATAAGCGGGAGAAAATGAATGAATGAATGAACTGAAAGAAATCGAAGATTGTATAGTGAAGTCTAATTTACACAATACTGACAGGGTTACATGTAAGTAATGCGTTTACCTGTGAGGTTGAGCTCTCTCAGGGTGTTGCGTGTGTTGGAGCCACTGGCTGTAAGCAAGCTGATGGACTGGTCGGTAAGGACAGGGCAATGCGACAAGTCTAACCTCCTCAGCAACGGCAGGTGTTTGATTATAAGCTTCAGTATGGAGTCACTTACATTCAGACCAGATAACCCCAAAGATAACAAGCCTTTTAGCCTGCTGCGATTTTCACTACCTGCATGTTTTTAAGCAAAGAAAGTAATAGAATAATTGTTATACATTGAACAAAGATTACTGTAGGACTACAGAAGATTTTGGGTTTAACATAAGTGAGTAAGAATTGTGCATGCAGTCAACCTGATAGAGTGATTAGGTCTTTAAGCTGAGAGTCTTTAATGCTCTCGGCCCAACAGAGGTCCAGCGTGCGAAGACAAGGTAAGTTCTGAGAGCTCAACCCCAAAAAACATGATGAAGAACAGCCTGCCAAGATCAGATCTTTCAGTCCTAACAAAAAGATTATATATTAGCTACGTAAATAGTGTACATTTATAAAAATTAAAAATATATCTCACACACACACACACACACACACACACACACACACTTTGATAAATATTTTTCCATAGAGAAGTTTCAGGATTCTAACGTGTATACTGCGATGTAGCATCAGCCTGAAGGAAATACCTGGGAGATTATGGATAAGCCAGGTGATCTGTTTCTTAGTCACAGGTGTCCAGGACAGGTCAAGTGTGACAGGCTGGCGTTTAATAATAGCTGACAGAGCCTGAGCACTGAGGGAGCGACACCTACTGACATCTATCCGACTCCACAATCGTTTATCGTAACACCTAAAGAAAAAGAGAGGAAAAGGTTCGAATACATATGAAAATCTTAAGGGGGAAAAAGGGTGCATATTTTAGAAAGATTACATTGATTCTAATTTGTGCGGAAATACAATGTTTAGTTTTGCATCGGACAAAAAACAAGGACCAAAATGCAGACCAATCTGCTAATAACATGTTTCTGCTATTCATAGGATAACAGTTCATCTAGTAATATTAAAAACAAACGAGAAATAGACAAACCTTCCCAATTAATACCTGATTGGGACTCCTGCCCAACCCTTTGCATTCATCTCCTTAGAATGATCTCTGGCAGAAAAAGCAACTTAAGTGCTCTCAATATTCTTTAAATAATAAATATATTTTTGGGAGGAATTCAAGACAATTCCATATAGTCATATGTTTAAAATACTTGGAGCTAAAACTGTACTGAAAAATTCTATGCAACTTCTGACTGGATTCATTATGGAAGGGTGGGTGAATTTCCTGTTGGCTGGCGCACACACACACACACACACACACACACACACACACACACACACACGAAAATGTGTTGGAAGAAAGCGTTCCTGATTTCTTCGTCACACTTTAAATGTTTCAGATCAAACTAATTTTTAAATGAAGGTTTTTATTATTGATGGAAAACAAAATCCAAAACTACAGGGCCCTGTGTAAAAAAGTGTTTGCCCCCTAAACCTAATAACTGGTTGGGCCACTCTTAGCAGCAACAACTACAATCAAGCGTTTTGCGATAACTTGCATTGAGTCCGTTACTGCGCTGTGAAGGAATTTTGGTCCACTCATCTATGCAGAATTGTTGTAATTCAGCCACATTGGAGGGTTTTCGAGCATGAACCGCCTTTTTAAGGTCATGCCACAGCATCTCAATAGGATTCATGTCAGGACTTTGACTAGGCCACTCCAAAGTCTTCATTTTGCTTTTCTTCAGCTATTCAGAGGTGGACTTGCTGGTGTGTTTTGGATCATTGTACTGCTGCAGAACCCAAGTTCACTTCAGCTTGAGGTAACGAACAGATGGCCGGACATTCTCCTTCAGGATTTTTTTGGTAAATTCATGGTTCTATTTATCACAGCAAGTCTTCCAGGTCCTGAAGCAGCAAAACAGCCCCAGAGCATCACACTACCACCACCATATTTTACTGTTGGTATGATGTTCTTTTTCTGAAATGTGGCGTTACTTTTACGCCAGACGTAATGCGACACACCTTCCAAAAAGTTCAACTTTTGTCTCGTCAGTCCACAGAGTATTTTCCCCAAAAGTCTTGGGGATCATCAAGAGGTTTTCTGGCAAAACTGAGACGAGTCTTTGGTTTTTTTTTTTTGCTCAGCAACGGTTTTTGTCTTGGAACTCTGCCATGCAGACTATTTTTGCCCAGTCTCTTTCTTATGGTAGAGTCATGAACACATGTTTTTGCCATTTGTGTATAATGGCTCTCACTGTGGTTCGCTGGAGTCCCAAAGCTTTAGAAATGGCTTTATAACCTTTTCCAGACTGATAGATCTCAATTACTTTCTCATTTGTTTCTGAATTTCTTTGGATCTTGGCATGATGTCTAGCTTTTGAGGATCTTTTGGTCTACTTCACTTTGTCAGGCAGTTCCAATTTAAGAGATTTCTTGATTGTGAACAGGTATGGCAGTAATCAGGCCTGGGTTTGGCTAGAGGAATGTAACTCAGGTGTGATAAACCAGTTTTAACAGGGGGCAAACACTTTCACACGGAGTTTTGTATTTTATTTTCCCTCAATAATAAAAACCTTCATTTAAAAACTGCATGTCGTGTTTACTTATCTTTTACTAATATTTAAATTGGTTTGATGATCTGAAAAACTAAAAATGTGACAAACACGCAAAATAATAAGAAATCAGGAAGGGGGCCAACACGTATACGTATACACACATTTTGTTCAGTGTGTAAATAAGCTTTAATGCCTTTGATCATTAAATAAAAAACAAACAAGCAAGCAAGCTCGTACTCACCATTTGTACCAGGCTTTGCAAACCCGCATGCAGACAGCCAGTTCTGTTCGGCTCAGGTAGCGAAAGACTGACACCCACACCTCCTTCTCACACCCTGGCTCGTTGCCCACATCCCGGAACGAGGGATGAGTAAGAAGGGAAGGAGGAGAGAAGCCGGTGGTAGAGGTCAGGTGAGGAGGAGGAGGAGAAATGCATGAGCGAGAGTAGGTGGAGGAAGGTGAGGCTCTACCATCAAAGTTCAAATTCCTGTGGCGTGTATGACGGACTGATGATAAACTGGCTTTGGGCTGTGAAAAACCATTTCCAGTGGAGAGAGAGCTGCCATTTTTCTGCCGATACTTTTGAAAGGATTTGCGCTGGAGTAAATCGGCATTACCAGGATTGCGAGGAGACATCGCTGCCTCCAGCTTAGGTACAATAGAACCAGGATCACGTTTGGCTTTTGATGGACGCTGTAACGTGACTGTCAGATAAGAACCATTTAACAGTTCATCGTTTAAATCTGAGACAAGCAGAACAGGGGGGTCAGGGTCCGAGTCTGAACGGTTCTCACCGTCGTCATCGTCATCTTCCTCACCTCCATCATCCAGGTCTTCCATCTCTTCATCCTCTTCATCAAAGTCTTGTTCTTCACTTTCGTCATCCTCATCGTCATCTTCGTCATCCTCGTCACCTCTGCGCCGCCGATGCCGTGAACGGTGATCTTTTCCAGACCTGCCCATGTGCCTTTCATCTTCACTTTCATCCTCTTCATCCTCCTCGTCATCATCATCATCCTCTTCGTCGTCGTCATCATCATCGTCGTCATCATCGTCGTCCGTTTCATAACGTCTTCTCTGCATTTTGGACCCACCGCGTAAACGAACACGACTACCGCGCTCACCCCTTACACCAAGTCCACGCCTCATTTTCAAGGAAGAAGAATTTGTGGTCATGCCACCACTCCCTCTGCCCCCTCGTTGTGATGAGCTTCTTAACAGACCCCGCCTACTGGACGCAAATCCACGATGTGCAGATACCGCACCCTTCGATTGGATTGATAGCTTTCTTCTTCCTTCTCCTTCATCGTCCTCACTGCCCGAATCCGGTCTGCGGTAGATTTTAGCCACGCGAGGATCCATCGAGGATGACTTGCGTTTCTAAACACAAATTGCATGTTTCAGGTTCATTTTCATGTTCTTCTATCTTTAATAAAGCATCAACTATGAAGGTCACAACTGAACAATTCACAAAGGGTATCTAAAATCATGTGCAACATGCCACAACAGTATAGACAGCCTAAATCTAATTACCATAAGCTGCTTTTTGCTAACAAAATTTTTATCTGGAACCTTAAGTACCAAAGCAGAAAGTTTGGGGGGTTTTTTGGTGCCACAAACTTTGGTACTTGAAGCCCTTATTAGTTTAATACTTACATGCATTTTGCCTGGTTCCAATTTGATCTGTTAGGAAAACAAGTTTTTTAATGAAGGTTACAAATACAGGCATACAGGATGCACAACATGATCAAAGCGAATGAAAAATCAAAAAGGGTAGCAGACAAAGCTGATTCTGAGGATCTCTCCCCCCCGAGTCAGTCCGAGCAGCGATGGGGCAACAGGAGGATGATGATGATGATGATGAAAAGGGGCGGGAAGGGCGGGATAGGTAAAAACAAATAGAGGGACAGGAAAATGGCAGCAGGTAATCAAAAAGGGAGATACAGAGAAAAGGGGATAGCAGGAGATCGGGTGTATGTGCGGCAGCCGTGGCGTGAGGAAGGCGGAGCCTCTCACCCTCTTCCTGAGCCGCTGCTCTGGGGCCGCCACTTGTTTCCGTAGCGACCCATGTGACAGAGCGGAAGGGGGCCGCCCGACCCCAGGCCACACCCCGCCCTCGCCCCTCAAACCCCCCGACCCCTCCTGAGTTGTAAGGTCATCACCGCTGCCCGATGACTGACACAGAGGGGAAGAAGCAGCACTGTTAAATACTCAGGAGGTGTGCGTGTGGATATATCCAATAGTACTGCTTTAAATGTGCTATCCAAAACAGTATAAATTCTCTATATATATATATATATATATATATATAT
>JAAIIK010000018.1:5801827-5853902 GCA_014706435.1 Silurus glanis | reverse complement strand
ATATAAAAAATACATAAAATTATCAATAGTTTTAAACAAGGAACACAAATCTCTCTGTATACTTAAATTTTATACTTTTGTACAAGTAGTTTTAATACCATGGTGATATGTGAAAATAGCAATCCCATTTGCAAGTTACACTACACTCACAGCAAGACATTGGCGAAGGACACATGTCTGTTTCAGTTTGCCAGGGCCACCAAACTTCTTCATATCTCTGCAGAAATTGCACTCGCCACATTCTGGCCGCAGACATGCCTCACAGCGCTTACAGCGCACACGCCGTCTCCTTAACGCAGACATTGAGGAAGCTGGTTTTGTTGGACGAGGAACAATAGGAGTGGTGGCTAATTTGGGACGACCTACTGGGACAGGGGGCTGGGGAGGCTGGTACCAGGATGGCTAGATGACAAAGTAAGAGAGATTGAGAAAAATCATAAACTAAATATATAATCTTCAACCAAAGTGTGTTGCATGAAACAATTTGAAGGTCGAAACTAAATATTTATTATGAAACACATTAAAAAGGTCTAAACGACTAGAAAGCACGACAAGTACGTAAACATGTTTTAACCGCAAAATCTTTCACTGGTTATAATATTTAAAGTTTAGAATGATCTTACCCTTTTTGGCCATTTAACAATGGGCTTTCCGGTGTATGAAAGTTTAGGGTTATCATTTGCATGTTCTTTAAGTAATGCCTGTAGGGGAAACACAATGGCCATATAAGAATTTGGTAACTAGCCAAATTATTAGAAATTAAATTTCTTTAGCAGAGATAAACTGCTCTGGTATGTTATTAAACATGCTGGACATAACATTGCTTAAATTTATTATTCATAGTATCACAGATATACATAGCAATTAAATGATCAAAGGCCATTAACATTGCATTTAATATACTTCTTAACGTCGTTTTAGCATCATTTCCTTAAGCTTACCCGCATGTCATGGAGCAAGGCAGGTGCGTTGTGTATTCCTGCAGGAACACACTTTTTTTGTGAGGGAAGAGATTCGAGTTTTCCTAGCAAATTCCATAAACCCTCCAGCTCAAAAGGAGTCATGTGAACTTTCATCCCTGGCCGAGTTGGAGGTGAGGGAGGATCATCGTCTTCCTTTATATGACCATTCAAGACTTCAGAACTGGAGGATTCTCGCTTGAGGCCTGAAACAAATGTATATGCTCACTATAATTCTTGATAAAAGAGCTTAAAAAAACAAAAACAAAACAAGCACACAGCAAATGTTTCTAACAATGACAGAGTTAATGGTGTGTATTTTGTATATATCTGCTTTATGCCTACTGATAAAGTACTTTTTATTCACCAATAGCCAGTTTAGCGATTTTAGATTAAGTGTTCTTGCTGAGATACCAACCGATGCCTAGAGAGTGTTTCTGAAACTCAGGGATGAGGTAGGAGGTGTTGGTCAGACTGTACACATACCGTTCCAGCACATACCAACACATCTCATAATAAAATGGGTAGCGAAATTTAGCTGGCACCTAATTTAGTGAACAGAGAAATAGAAAACATGTTAACATTGTATGAAAAGTAAAAAAAAGAAAAAAAAAGAAAAAGCTGTCAAGTTTCATTAATGGAACTGAAATGTTATTCAGAACGAGTTAATAATGACCAATACCTTCAACAGTACAAAAAAAAAAAAAAAAAAAAAAAAAAAAAGATAAAACATCTAATGCATGCTTATTTTCAATTTGTATACATAGTTTTATCGGATTACATAATTTTGCACACCCTTGTTCTGTCCTCAATGTTGCAGATATTAAGCTGCATTGGGATGTTAAAACTGTGTAGGAAATTTCCACCAAACACAAGTGTGTCCACAGGTGTGTACACTGCATGAATCCAGCCTGTGGACGTAAGCAGATATCCACATAAATACAAATTTTAATAAAAAGACATTTTTTAACTTGATATTTAACTACATAAGTAAAATTACTCAATGTCTGTACAATATTCCCACCTGAAGGGATAATAAATGTGTAGCCTTGCTTGAGTTCAATCCGCTGGCACTCTGTGGCTTTGTCTCCAAGGAAAATGTCACTTTGTTTTCCAGATAAAACCCAGTTCTCATACATGTCCAGGTTCTGCGGTGTCGGGGGAATTAACCAAAATATCTGTGGCACAGAAGGTAAAATCCCAGCTCATGTCAGTCAATTACAATAAAATTCACAAGTACAGTGGCATATTGGATCTATTCATTTACTGATGTCTTGAGTGACTAAGCTTTCAGAGAAACTAAAACAGAATAATAAATTTCATTACATTTATAATGGCTAATAAACGACTAAAAATGACCCTAAATCACGCTTACACCTTTCACTTATGAAGAAGAAAAAAAAAATGTCATGCTTTGTTACATCGAGATTATACTACTGTAATGCTTTACTCTCAGGATGTTCTAGTAAGTGCATAAATAATCATCAGTTAGTCCAGAGTGCAGCAACAAGAGTCCTTACCAAAAACAGGAAATATGACATCATCCCTGGTTTAATCAGTAATTACTGGCTCCCAATTAAATCTCACATTGATTATAAAACACTGCTACTGACATAGCACTGAACAGTCTCACATCACAGTTTTCGAGGGAACTTTAAAATAAATTATGATCCCCCATGCCGAATTAGATCAAAAGGTGCAGGCTATTTGTTGGTACCTAAAATAGGGGCAGGGGGCAGAGCTTTCTCTTACAAAGCCACACAGTTATGAAACATCCTTCCAATTACTGTTCTGGAGTTAGACACTGTGTTCTAGACTGAAAACATTTATTTAGTCAAGCCTTCTGTCAGTAGGTCTTCCTTAGGTCTTACATCATTCCTCTATAGAGCCCAACTTATACCTTATCACACTAAATAGTCTCCTTAAACAATGAGAATGCTTAATCTTAATTTTCTCTCTTCCAGTCACCCCTATTCTCTCTCTCAAGTAAACATGACCCCGAGGTTCCAGTGAGCAGTGTTCCGGTCCTTTTTTCTAACCCCATTACCACTATCTGTGTAAAGCTGCTTTGAGACAATGTCCATTGTAAAAAAGCACTATACAAATAAAATCCCCTTTAGTTTGATTAACTAATTATGTTGATTGGCAACAGGTCAGTAACATGATTGGGCATAAAAAGACTATTTTAGAGATATAGAGTTTCCCAGAAGTACAGAAGGGCAGAGCTTCACCAATGCAAAATACTGTGTCTACAAATTGTGGAACAATTTCAAAATAAATGTTCAGCATAAAATTGTGAAGGCTTTGAATATCTAGTCATCTACAGTACATAATCAAAAGATTCAGAGAACCTGGAGAGATCTCAGTGCCCAAGGGAAAATGGCAAAATAAGGGAAAATCAATACTGGTTGCCTGTGATCTTCAGTCCCTCGGGTGGCACAGCATTAAAAACAGGCAGGCAAAATTTTACATTTCCCCAAGTTAAAGATTTTATACGTTTTCTATGTTCTATAAAGAAAAAAAATGGGTTTATTCGATGTACTGTTTTTAAATTTTCTCCAACTTTTTTTGGAATTAGGGTTGTATGAAAGACAAAATAAATACCTGGAACTTTTATTTGGCAACCAGATTTACTACTATAAGTAACTGATGCATTCACGCCACAAACTTTATTTTATGACTTCACATGCTGAGCTCAGATAGGAGTGGAAGTATGGGCAAAGTATAATTAAAATGCCACATAGTTTCAGTTTAGGAAAACTTTAATAAACATGGAGAATTTCTCCACTCATACCTTGCATCCTCGCAATATGTGGTACCACACAGACGTGCCCCCAAAGTCTATGTGGAAGTCTGTATAACAGCCCTGCACGCTCATCAGACAGTATCTATTCACACAAGAAAACAATGAAAAAAACAATTCGCATCAGAAGGAGGGTGATTGGAGGCAGAATACTGATGCAGGATAAGCAAAGATGATTAGGTGGAGGAAAAGTAATCCTCTAGTTCATGAATGAAACAGTAATTTTGCATTATTTTATATATCATGTAGTATTTGTAAGTGTTATTTGTAACAGCTGTGTTCTGAAGACTTTCCAGTGCTAGAAATCTTTGCATTGTAAGTGGCACAGACAGCTCCTTCCATAAATGTTAAATGAATGCCTCCTTCTAAAAACTACAGCAATTACTTTTTTGTTGTTGTTGCTGAATATAGAGAAGCATTGCTTTGGAAAGGTTCTGATAATCCTTGAAAACAGCCGACTCCTGTTTGAGAGTAAGAGCTAGGAGCGTTTATCCACACAAATTTACTCATTTGGGTACCTTGATGTGGATCACGTATATATGGGTATGGTTTGTGGTTGAGTGTGGTTTTTCTGCAGTGGACAAAACGGATCTCTGTTTGTTGCGTGATCGAAAAGTTTGATGCTCAATAGATCATGTGTGGTCTCTGCCGGTGTTCAGGCTTTTAAGCATGCGTGGCCAAGAGCGGCCCACAATGACATCACAGATAACTTATGAATTCACTGTAAATCTCCCTCTAGTGTTGAAGCATGGAAATACCACGTTTTCTAAAAATTTTTTATATTATTAGTCTTGTTATGTGGAGGAAGCCCCTGTAAACGAGTTATGCTAATAACGCTTTACCTCATGTATAGTAAGTGCCTTATTTACACCTCTAAGTCATATAGCACCTGGAACATCTGTCTACAGGTATACATAACTAACTCATGCCTCCTTACCACAGATTCAACCATTCAGTGGAACAACAAATTTACAAATGAGATGCAATTTTAACATACTTTTGAACTTTAGGGTACTGCATATCAATAATTGAGTTGGTGGAGTCTCTTTGCCTTTCCTTTAAGTGCCGTGGCCACATATTGTCAACCCAATCTATCATGTCCACCTGGGAGACAACAAGGAAAAAAATTAATAAATAAAATCAATCAGACTGAATGTGTGGAAAGAAAAATAACCTGGTGAATTGAGACTTTACATCAAGTCTACATGCACTTACTGTTGTAGGTCGACTGACTAAATTTTCCAGTTTGGTGTGGCTAAACTCCAAACTGATGACGTTGTACAGCTTCTCTCTCTGGGATGGCGGGGTCTCGTAGTATCGCCTCCACTGAGCCATAGACATCTCTGTGCCCTTCTGAGTAGCCACATCCATCACGTCAATCATTCGCCGACTGCCTACCATAGAGAGGGTTTGGCATTCTCATACTGGCACATGATATAAATTTTACACCAATTGACTTCCTATTTTTCATCATCAACACTATTCAAGACGCACTCTTAACATGGGTACAAAAAAAAAAAAAAAAAGTTTCTTACCCACAAACATCTTCACATCGTTCACACTGAAATCTGAACCTGGCATGCTAGAGAAACATAGCAGAAAAAAAGAAATGAGAATACTGGAGTAGAAAACAAAAACAGATAAAGCAGTAATACAAAACACTTGACTTCACATTCAGCTATGGAGTTTATAGTGAGATTTCGCCCCCCCATTGATACTGTGCATGCTTCAGGCGTCAAAGAAGATCCCAAGATAAATGCTGAATTAAAATATTAATAACAATGTTATGTTTATTCAAGCTGCACATTGACTACTTTAAAATATATCCAAGTTTCAGTTCTATAGTATTGTCCCTTAAAGATATTCTACAATGGTTGCTGATTTTTATTGAGATACTGTATGTACCCCTGCACAGAATGTACAAATTATTCAATTTATTCCTATTCATTAATCTCATCATAAATTAAGCATTTACAATGTACAGAAATATGCTTACTTTTCTCCCCCTCCATACAGGGACATGTGTCTACCAAATCACTCAAAGGCCATAAATGTGGTGGCTATAAGTTAGCGTTAAAACACTGAGGTATTCTTTGAAACAGGTTGGAAGAATTATACTACACATTATAAATACAGGACAAGATTCATTACTTGATTCCAAGTCCATCTGGTCGTTCAAAGATAATTGGATCCCTCAGCCCGCCTTTCTGGATGAATTCAAATGTGAAATCTGGGAATGAAAAATTTGCAGATCATTTATTTACAGCACTAAATACACTAAAGAAGCAAATGTCTTAGTTTGCAGGCTGTAAAAAAAATAATAAAAAGGCAAAAAAATAATTTGCTATGTAATTATCTTTCCAAAACCATACAAAACAGAAGGCCAACTAATTTGATGAATTAACATTGGGACAGGTTTCAGTCTTCAACAAACTTTCAGAAATGCACTACTACCTCTTGTGCTTTAAACTAGAGGAACCCAGAGTCTCCATTTTTGTACACCAAGTTTATGTAGCATGAACACACTATAAATACAAAAGATTCAAAGAGCAGGCAAACGTGTCCATCCAATTCTGAGCATCACTATGACTTTTTTTCCATCAATACTGGCCTTAACCCTTATACTCAACATTCAGCACATCTTCCTTACGTTATTTTGTATTTTATCCTATGAAGCAAAAGACTGATAGACAAATGTCACATGAACACAATTTCTACAGTGTTTTACTCCAAATGTGCCAACACTCAGTAGTGACCAGTGAGATCTTCTACATGATGGACTGAAGTAGTAAGGTCAAGGCAATACACCAATAACAACATGCTAATCAGAAAAGAAGGGATTCATTAAAAACGGAAACGCTGCTTACTGACAAAATAGGTTTGGACAGGTAAAAAAAACTTGTCACAATATAGGTTTTTATTGAAATTTACTGATCTTATTGTGTATGGACACTAGCAAATTAGCACAAAAAGATCGGTCTCATCTCATGCCACAAAGCATTATTCCTATTTTGTATAACATTAGTACAGTCATTCTAGCTGGATCATATTGAATATAGGGGAAAACCATTAGACTATGAACTTTATAGTCTTCTTAGTTCCTGTTATTGACAGTTCCTCAAAATATGCCTGAACCTCAATGAAAAACAGCAATACAAAGAAATACAAGCTAAAGTTGCAACATTGTGATGTGGCTTTTGCTATTGTTAAAAAAAAAACTTCAATTTCACAGTCCTATTCACTTTAAGGTAGACCATTTTCACAACCAAAAGATGAAGACCACAAACAATAAAGCGTTCAGTTACTTGCTTAAAGTTAATGCTAGTTAGTTAGCTTACCGTTAAGACTGACCAGGTTATTTATGCAAGTGTGCGAATGCTACAAATTATTGTAGTAGGATTAACATACTCATGTCCATTTTATTCTCACTTCTTTCTCAATTAGAAGGCTTATGAAAGTGCAATCAATTAATCCCTTCCCAAACATTAAACAATATGGTAACTTTACTACCATTTTAACAGCCATAATCTAATAGTGTTCAACGTGAAAAAACCTGCAGAATAACTAGCCACGTATTTTACTGGTATGAGAGCTAGAACAAAAGAAGAAAAAAAAAATTTCTTGATCTGTGCAATTTACTTTGTAAGTGGGACATGCTCAAGCATTTCAGGTGGATACCAGTCAGCAGTAGTTTAAGTTATGACAAATGTATTAGTGATTTACTCAAAGGTATCATTTTATATTAGTAATTTTATTGCCATAAAATGCAGTCATAGGAGCGTCCCAGAAAATGTTTTAATATTTTAAAGTAATAGAAAATGTAATAGAAAAAGTATTTGTTTTCCATTTGGAGTAAACCTTTAGCAAACTACCTAATCAGCATTTACCTACAAATTCCAGTTTACAGTGAATTTTTTTTTCTTTTTTGATTAATCGTATTAAAAAATAATAATAATAATAATAATAATAATAATAATAAATAAATAAATGGATGTTTTGCTTATTATAACTAAATAAAACCCTTGTTCAGGGAATTTAAGTATAAATTGTACTTTAAAAAAAATGCAAAAGCCTTGCATGTTTGTTTAAAAAAAAAAAAAAAAAAAAAAAAAAAAAAAGCATTTGATTATGCAAGGTGAAGCAATTTATGTAAATCAATATTTAGTACTTATTACATATTGCAGTTGTGAAGACAAGCATCTAGAATATATAATGTATTTAGTTTTGTATTATAATTAAATTATATATGCATAAATTAAATACACAAACATTGAAAAGCATTTGAAGGTAGTAAATCACATTTGAAAACAGATAGTTTTCTGTTGTTGTGTTGACTGTTGTAGTACAAAAAAAGAAAAATACATACGCATTCTCTGAAAACCACAACAGTGACTTAAATGTAATTGTTTACTGATGTTATTTGCTGTTTTTAAGTTTTGTTTTTTCGCACTAGTTTAACTGAATCCATCACTATGTTGCGAGCGAGCTGCTTGCGCAAGCCGATGCTCACGAGTCACGACAGAACAGATTCCGAAGTTATCAAACAAATGGTTTACACAATAGCACTTCATTAAACTGCACCATTTTCACATGATGAGGATTATACAGTTTTTGTTTTCCGTGTAGATATTATACCTTCCCCCGCGACACAGGTGCGTTTTCTTTTCATGTGCTCATGCATCACTGTGGTACTTCCATGCCACACAAGCTCCGCTTTGCATAACTTGCAGGTTACAATCTTCTTTGCTGCATTGGATATAAAATGCTCCCACGCCGTGGATTACTTGGAACGCACACTGTCCTGTGCCAGTTGACCGGTAATTTCCGCCATTTCGCAAACGAGTGTTTTATCTTGCCATCACGCTAACCCTTAACGTGAGGAGCCTAACTAATCGATAAAGGCATATGTTGAAAACGAATTTCATTATCAATTATTAAATATTTTATCGATTAGTTGTTGCAGCCCTAGTGTTAATTAATAGAATGTTCAATTTACAATATTAAATGCCTTACTGACCTTAAGGCAAGGAAGCTCAAGCTAAGCTGTATAAATGGGAGGTACCTTTTCCTTCCATACGTTTGATTCTGTCCGAACCAAACCGATCACTGTACACTTTCTCCTCCAGGCCAAAGGTCCTTTTCCCATCGATTTCATCATCAGAGATGCCATCATCGTGGTAACGTCGCCGCGTGCCTGACCGCTGGGAAGATGGGGGAAAAAAGAACAATTAGAAGCCTATTACTCATTCAACAGACAGAACATTCGATATCACGTCCACAATTCAACACTGCCTACTGCCTGTGTAACCAACTGTGCAACACAAACTCTGCTGCTTTGTATCTATAACAAGAAGTGAATACTTATGATAAATCTTATTTTAAACCTTAAAGCATGATACCATTGCCCTTTGAATAGACAATTTAAAGCAAAAAGGAATCAGAACAAGCTTTATGCATTAATATAACTGCAACAATCACTGTGCCTCAAATCAATTCTTTTTTTTTTTTATGTAGGTTGTCCATTAAATTATTATAGGTTAATAATAAAGATTGCAAAATGTATTACTAAACAAACCAGTATTTAAGAAGTAAGCAGTATTGATTATATTTGAATAACTAGTTATTCTCTTGCAAAGCAAAAAATACTGGCAACATTGTAAAAATTAGATATTTATTTTAATAATGGATTCAAATAGCTCATTGCAAAAGATTTACTGTTTAAGCACAACTACAACAAAGTAGTTTTGATTATAAATTGTGGGTTGATTGTGGCCTCATTCTCTCAATCCCCTGATAAACATCAACCCATAAATGAACAATAAAAACAATAAAGAATCGTGGCCTTTTCTTCAGATATAAAGCATCTCCCCTAAAATGTTACACTACCAGTCAACAGAGAGCATTTTATAGACACATCACACAGTCTGTCTTAAACCCAAATCAAAACAAAACCTTGCAATGACTCAGCAACATCCATGTGAATAAAATGTTACTAATAATTCGGCTTTATTGATATGTTCAATGTCAGCGGGTAGACAGAAAAACCTTATTTCTGAACATTAAAAATGTGACGAATCCAATTTGACCAGTGACCTAATAAAAATAGTCTGACTAAATACCACTATGCCTTATACACTGACCCATGACCAAACATTACTTTAAGAAATCAGACAAGATTTTGTGATATTTATGTGGTCTGGATAAACACAAATATGGCTAGCTGATAGCAAATATTCCTACAACATAATCATTTCCTATGTCCATCTTCAACCGAGGCCATTAATACTGCACAGTTCAGTGAGCAAGATCGAATGCAGACAGACTGCACAGATCACCAGGAACATTGTGTTCTTACTCAGACAACACCAAAAGGACAAATGTAACTGCTTAGATTTCCAACAGTTAACAGCTGTTTATTAGGTCAGCAATACACAGACTAGCAGAGTGTAGTAGTCCATATATCAAAAAATAAAATAAACCTTAAAGTGCACTGGCCACAAAATAAATTAATTAATTAAAAAAAATGGAGCACTGCAGGCAAGGCTGATAAAACAGCTCTACATTTAAGCCACATCTCCACTACAGCTCTGTTCTCCTTTCTTTTAGGATCCTTACTATTCTATATCTGAGGCCTGAAACTGCCGTGCCCCTAAACGGAGCCCTTGTAAAGGGCAAGAAAACACTACACACCTCGCACCTTCAGTGTCACATCTTCGTCCTCGTTCTTTCTCTTCCTCTTCCTGCCTGGCTTCTTCAACACACCGCCATCTACAAGTCTAAGTGTCTCCTCTCTGTCCTCCATCGCTCAGTCTGCCTTTAGGTTTTCCTTTCAGTGCTGAGACCAGTGTCCCGTTCTCCTCTTGTGATCCTTTACCTCTGCAGTGTCCCCTCCCTCCCACTCCCACTCTTTACCCTTCCGCATCTCTGCTCACATGGCTAGCTCGTCCAATCACAATGCTCCTATTCTCACTGCCATTCCTTTGAAAGAGACAAATCACTAGCAGATAAAATCGCCTTGTACCATCGCTTAATATCTCTTGCTCTCTCTTTTTTCGACCCGAAACAAATCTTCTCTACATATTTCTTTCTTAGGTTTTTTTCAACCTTAGCAACAAGATGCACAAGTTTGGAATTTGGCAGAGAGTGTTAAATGTTTCAAGAACAGAAACAGCAAAGAAATGCATCATCTTCAATTCTCTCACAATCCAGAACAAGTAAACGCTGGTCATCACACTATGCCCAACGAAACAAAAGAACAGACTCTGAAAGACTAGACAAAACCAAAACAGTGTTTTGTTCCTATGTTTTAACTAAAAGACTTAAACAAAACCAAGAATATAACCCAAAACAGTAAAATCAAAAATACACCAAGTTCTGACCAAAAGATTGAACAACGATCATATTCAGTCTCTCAAAACAAAACAAAAACAAGGCACGAACTACTATTGTCTGCTTGTGCTCAGACTGGATCCAACACCGACTGCCAGGTTGGAGATACTTGCATTCTAAGTGCAGTAAGATCAATGTAGATGTATTAAACCTTATCCACCTACCAGTCGTTTACTGTAGCGTGAATTTTGATCGTCCATATCCAGAGTCTCAGTATGGAAATGACTCTCAGAAAGACACGCCTGTACTTTTCTGTCACAGCTTTGGCGACTTGGAAGAACCTACTTGCTACCTAGAAAATGTTGGCTAAGATTTGGTACAAACTTTCGGGTATAGAGTTACTTAAAAAAAGCGTAATATTTTATAAAATTATGAAATGTCAACCCAAATTGTACACTTTGTTAGTTATGTGCCTATACGTGCCAACTTTAATAACAAACTGCAGGCAGCTAGATGTGTGCCATATTAAGGCACCACTTGTCACACACTTGATACTAAAAACTAATTTAAACCCCTTAAGATTTAATTAAAACTTCAAACTTGAATAAACAAGTTGAGGTAAACGCACAGGCTAGCTAACTATCCTCCACTGAAGTGAACCATTGCTCCGCCAAAACAAAACGATTAGCATTAGCTCACAGAGCAAAAGTAGCTAACAAATTGCTTTCGTGAGATTTATTTTCTTCAGGTGTGATAGCTGTCAGTAACGTTTATTACGGATAAAAAGCAAAGAAGATATGAAAACCCAGGAGAAAACGTAAAAAATTTAATTAAAGTGGCGCATCTCGCGTTAATTTATCCAAGCTAACTCAGCTAGCTAGCGTTAGCTCGGGTTTAGATACCTTTAAGTTCTACCGTTATTCCAGTTTTATACGTTATACTTCGTTCACTTGGCCTTAAAAACTCCCACAGCCCCGAATGCGCCTCTATTAAGAACATAAACGCTCCGGTGAGCTTTCTTTGTCAACTTTTTTCAGTGCTGAGGGGGAAATTATGTCGCTCGGACCGGACCGCTCTCCGTGCATTTACGGTCAAGTTCCATTGGTGAAGCCGTTACGCCGCCATTTTCAAAATCGTCACGAAGCTTCAGCGGCCCCTCGGACCAAGTCCCGCCCACTTGTGCAGTTGCTCCAATCACAAGTGAATGCGACACACAGGGGACAGTTACGAATGGTTGGAAAAGATGTCAATCTTCAACACGGACCATACAAAATCGTCATAAAGGTTCAGCTGCGTTTACGATTAAGTCCCGCCCACTGGCGCGTTTACTCCAATCACAAGCAAATGCGACACACTGGGAACATCTACGAGTGGTAGGAAAATATGTCAATCTACGCCACAGCCTTAGCCATACAATAGTGTCGTGTAGATTCTGAAAAAGCAGTAACAGACAGTGTCGGTAACCACTAAGGAAGCAAATCTGAGCAATTACTGCGCGGACCAGTGATGTCGATCAATATAACAAGAAACTATTGGCTTTCAAGCTAATATAACGCTCGTAACCAATCAAAAAGGACCCCCATGCATAGCGCGTGGCTGGTGGGAAAACTTGGTGAACATTCAGAATACACTCATCACAAATGATTGAATAAATGTACATCCACTGCGTATAAAGTCATAATTTCGTTTTCTACCTTTACTCGCAAGGCGCTTGACATCCCATCGCTTTCCACCGGTCCGTCCATACTCTCACGTAAAGGCTCGATTTATTCCGGATAATTTGCAACTCCCTTCAAATGGGCGAAAGACAAAAGAACACACGTTCACATTATAATCCAGTTAAAGCCATTCAGGAAGGATGGGCTCCATGACCGAATAAAAATAAGAGGTAGCCATGTACTTTGTTCGTCCGCATGGTCTCACCCCAGGAGCACCAATGGTGCGTTTTTGAACAAGGAAGTGATTTCTGATTGGTCCACCACAAGAATGTTAACGCTGATTGGCTAAAAAAATCTATTCCCTGAATTAACATATTTTTTAAACAGCAAAAATAAGATGGAAATGAAACATCTTAGTATTTTTGTTGTATAATAAAGTGTGTTTAAGAGTTACGATGACTATAAGAGGACTGGGAGTACCACTGGTGTTTCTTTCACAGCCTTTACAACAAAATATAAAATGTTATATTCTACATTTTAAAATAAAGGCATATCATTTTGTTCATGGATAAATCTATATTTCTATAATTAAGACCCAGATATTATTATATTTATTATCCCATCCTTCGTACAGCAACCAGACAGCAAACTAAACTGAGCCAAACTAAACATAGACAAGTAATGATTAATGTTAAGCCAAGAAAGTTAAAGCATAATACACAATAAATTATATGTATAACAAGAACAATTCAAATTTATTTCCAATTTCTTTGATTTATTTCTTTAATTTATTTATACAACTGCATAGCATACCTTTTGTTTTGTTAAATAGGTGAACCCAAAAGGAAGAAACTCTCATGTTTTACACAGAGCCATTAAAAATTCATAAAATACACAGATAATGGCAGATGATGTAGGTGCATTACTTAAACCTTGAAAAATATAGTTTTCTGATTATCTATCTACCAAAGAAGAACAGGCTGTTTACAAAAAAAAACAACTAGACATTATAATCTATGTAGACTGCTCTGTAGACCTACAAGGAATAATTAAAGTGAGTTAAACATTTTGGATAAAAAAAATGAAAACAATAACAAACATTGGAAATAAAAGAAAGGGAAAGGCAAAAAAGCCTGTGAGTCTACAGCATCGTCTTTTGATTGATGTCTAAGCCTCCACTTTGACTTGGGTCTTGGGCCAAATCTCCTCTTCACCTGTCATAGGGAAGAAATGAAAGCAAACAAAATAATTACATATTTCCTTAGAGATGGTTAAAAACTTGTATGATTTCATATCTAAGATAAAGCACAGTGCATACCAAACCATTTTGCCCAGCAGAATATTTACTTCAGCCAGCTGTACATGAGAGAGCCAATGATGACCGCGAGAATGATGCAGCACAGCGTGATCATCATTTGTTTCTGTTTTATGTAATGAAAAAAGTCAAAGCAGGAAAGTGAAGAATTGAGACATTTGGGGGGAAAACAATGTACAAGTGAAAGCGAGCAAAAGCGAGAGAGATGAGCAGAATTAATCAAACAAACAAACAAACAAACAAAAGAGAAAAACCAAAGCTAGACAAACAACAGGGGAAGAAAATAAGAAAATATACTCTATGTGGCCAAAGGTAGGTGATCCCATGATTATCACACCCACATGTGCTTTTTGAATATCCAATTTTAGGGGATTTTGCTCTTGTAATGTCTTCTATTCTTTTGTAAAGACATTTAACCTGAGTGTAGAGCATGGCTTTGGGGATTTATTGTCTTTATAAGACTGCTCAATTGCATACATGGGTGTGATAAACCTACAATACACTGAATTTCCCAATTTACCCTCCGGGCTTCCTGCTGAAACTTGGCTGCTTTTTTGGTGTCAGCCACTGCTCGCTCTACAAAGCCCACAGATTGGTCCATGTTGCTTTCAATCCTGTCAATTATGCTTCCCTATGCACAAAAACAATGATACAATAGAGGTCAAGGTAAAAATGTTTATACTATTTCAATACTAAATCAATCAATATAGAATCAGCTATTAGTTTTATTAGTATTATCTGCCTGAAAGTAAAAATGTACAGAAGACACAGAATCATAAGTGAACACTTAAAACTCTGTTGTAGCTCTGGGAAATTCAAAGCAGTTGATGTTGTACCTGATTCTCCACTAGCATGGCAATGTCCACAAACATGTCATGCAACTCCTTAATGCTGCTCTCCAGTCGTATGATGTCTTTGTGTCTTGCTTCAATTTCACTCAAGGCCTGCTTGGAGATTGCTGAATCCATGATCTTCACACAAAATAAATATAGGTGATATTTGTTTCTTAAACAACTGCTAACTCATCTATGAATGCATGTATGAATGTACACACGAGTTCAAAAATGTAAATCATTTTTATCAATTTCATCAAATCATTTAAAAACATTAAAAAATCCGAAAAAAAACAAACAAAAATGGTGCTGTGGCTTTTAGGAAACACACACATACCCCTGCTGTGAAGACAGCAGCATTGCCACCATCCAGCATCTCCTCCAGCTCCTCATCAGTGGTGCTTTTTCCGGCTGTTACATCAGATAAATGAAATCATGTAACGTCCCGTTACACACTAGATCCTTTAGGTATCATTAATTACTATGAGACTGCACAACAGTCTTATTTGCATTAACAGTAATGTAATTTCTTGTAGAGTATGTGACATTGGATGCATACTATGTGTGTTTGGATCAAGTGTTTGTGGGACTTACTGATCTCTAGCTGTCTCTGGATCCTGCCTTTGCTCTTCTCTCTGAACTCTACTTGTGCTTCATTGTACCTGGTCATAACCTCCACAAATTTTCTTGCTAGGACAGCATGCTGGGAGAAATGATAACTCAAGCTTTGTAGCACTTTTACATAACATTTGCATCAGTAACAAGAAAGGTTTAAGTTTAAATCTCAGGATTGCACAAAACCCGGTTTGGACTTTTAATTGAGAACCTTCCTCCCTGATTAATTAGTTGTAATTACCGTACATTTTCAATGCATTTTGCTAAATCATAAGGTACTTGTTACCATCTACTACAAATGTATATATGTTACCTGCGATTTTTTTATTCGTGTATCGGCGGAGACTCTCTCCTCTGCACTTAACTCCAAAGTCTGCTCGATGCCTAATGACAAGAGTAAATATTCACTATTTTCCCAGAGGAAATATCTTAGGAAGAAACTAAGTTATAATATAATAGCAAATTTCTGTGGTATTAAAGGAACAATACACATTGGGATTCTTGTACAGTAATCCCCCGTTTATCGCGGTGGTTAAGTTCCAAAACCGTCTGCGATAAATGAAAAACTGCGATAATTTTATGTATACAGTACTGGACTGTATTAACATTTTACTTCATTTTACAATTGATAATTATACCTGTATTAATAAATTTCGTTATTTCAACATAAAATTCCATATATATATATATATAAGATATATAAGTTTTTTGATCTATTGTGCTATTCGTGAGAGCCCGGGAAAATCTGCAAAACAAAATAGTTATGAGGCAAATACAAATCTGAAATTAACCAGGGGCACGAGATTCAAACCGGGGTAAAGAGGGGGATTACTGTAATGTGAAAATAGTAATAAATTCATAACTTTTGTGGCGCTAAAAAGGCAAAAAAAATGTTTTACATGCAGATGACCTATTTCTTTATTTATACAGTAATCATTCTGTTCCATAATTTGACAAGAGAGTAGCAGGATCAGTAAACATTTTCTATTTTATATTCCCCTATTTTATAATGGTTCATACTACAAACCCGATTCCAAAAAAGTTGGGGCACTGTACAAATTTGTGAATAAAAAAGAAATGTAATAATTTACAAATCTCATAAACTTATATTTTATTCACAATAGAATATAGATAAAATATAAAATTTTTTGAAATGTCATGCCAAATATTGTCTCATTTTGGATTTCATGAGAGCTACACATTCCAAAAAAGTTGGGAGAGGTAGCAATAAGAGGCCGGAAAAGCTGAATGTACATATAAGGAACAGCTGCAGAACCAATTTGCAACTTATTTGGTCAATTGGCAACATGATTGGGTATAAAAAGAGCCTCTCAGAGTGGCAGTGTCTCTCAGAAGTCAAGATGGGCAGAGGATCACCAATTCCCCAATGCTGCAGAGAAAAATAGAGTTTCTCAGAGAAAAATTGCAAAGAGTTTGAAGTTATTATCATCTACAAGATTCAGAGAATCTGGAACAATCTCTGTGCGTAAGGGTCAAGGCCGGAAAACCATACTGGATACCCGTGATCTTCAGACCCTTAGACGGCACTGCATCACATACAGGAATGCTACTGTAATGGAAATCACAATATGGGCTCAGAAAACATTGTCTGTGAACACAATCCACCGTGCCATTCGCCGTTGCCGGCTAAAACTCTATAAGTCAAAAAAAGAGGCCATATCCAAGGCTCATTTAAAATGGACTGTGGCAAAGTGGAAAACTGTTTTGTGGTCAGACGAATCAAAATTTGAAGTTCTTTTTGGAAAACTGGGACACCATGTCATCCGGACTAAAGAGGATAAGGACAACCCAAGTTGTTATCAGCGCTCAGTTCAGAAGCCTGCATCTCTGATGGTATGGGGTTGCATGAGTGCATGTGGCATGGGCCACTTACACATCTGGAAAGGCACCATCAATGCTGAAAGGTATATCCAAGTTCTAGAACAACATATGCTCCCATCCAGACGTCGTCTCTTTCAGGGAAGACCTTGCATTTTCCAACATGACAATTCCAGACCACATACTGCATCAATTACAACATCATGGCTGCGTAGAAGAAGGATCCTGGTACTGAAATGGCCAACCTGCAGTCCAGATCTTTCATCCATAGAAAACAATTGGGGCATCATAAAGAGGAAGATGCGACAAAAAGACCTAAGACAGTTTAACAACTAGAAGCCTGTTTTAGACAAGAACAACATTCTTATTGGGACAACATTCCTATTCCTAAACTTGAGCAACTTGTCTCCTCAGTCCCCAAACGTTTGCAGACTGTTATAAAAAGAAGAGGGGACGCCACACAGTGGTAAACATGGCCTAAGATTTAAAATCAACTTATTTTTCCCTTAAAATGATACATTTTCTCGGTTTAAACATTTGATACATTTGACATTTGTAAATATGTCATCTATGTCATCTATGTCATCTATATAGACGTCATCTATGTTGTATTCTGAATAAAATATTGAAATGTGAAACTTCCACATCATTGCATTCTGTTTTTATTCACAATTTGTACAGTGTCCCAACTTTTTTGGAATGGGGTTTGTATACTATTGATACATTCTGTTTTAATGGTCCATTAAACCATTTAACCATTACCCAGTACACGTTATTTAGTTGTGGGTTGTGGCTTTTGATATTCCTTTTTGTAAAGAAAACCCACTTTTGAGTTTATTGCGAACATTGTTGGCCAATTTCTTGATTTCATTGGTGATAGCTTCCAGGTCATCTTGTGTCTCTAAAAGCAAAGAGAACATTAGGTCAAAAATTTTAATTACTGAAGCTAGGAAATGAGTAAAATAGCAACAGTTAGCAATTATCAACAGTAATTTCTGGAGAAAAAGAAAGAGATGACTTTAAGGGATTAATGAGAAGCAAAACTGAAACTATATTGTGAGGATATTTGTAATTGATGAATAGAAAGTTTTACTTTGGTCAGAGGTAGGTGCAGAGAGGATGACAGAATACAGCCGCTTGATCTCAGTCACATGCTCATCGATCTTATCGATACTGGTGCGGATCTCCACAATCTGATAAAAATCACACATACACACACACACACACACACACACACACACACACAATTAATTAACATATGAGCCCCCCCCCCCCTTAAAGTATATCTGCACTGCTAAGACTGACCGACATACCTGAGAAAAGAACTCATCCATAAATTCCTTATTTTCCACCTGGATCTCCACATCATCAGGTGATTGATCTGTTTTCTGATAGAAGAACTTACAGTCAAACACAAACTCACCAAAACATACTACTAGTGACCCATTTTGGAGCAAATCAAAGACAATGGCTTAAATAGGTCTGCACTGTGGAAAAGATGGTGGCCACATCATATGCCATTTGCAAAGGCCTAGAATGGGAGAAGTCATTCCCCCTAATCTCCTAAATCCTCTCTACCCCCTTTACCCCACTAGTTTGTGTAGGAGGAAACTGGAAGCATGCCTGAGAATGCCAGTGTTGTCTAATAGTTTTTTTATGAAAATACCACATTTCAAATGAAATTGAAATGAGAAGAAAAACTGCATTAGGCTGATCACGATTCATAAATGACTAGTTTACAATGAATGGGTTTCACCTCATAACAATCACACCAGTCTGGCATGATCCTTTATTTAACCCTGAATTATACAAGTTTCCTTTTTATTATTATAAAAATGTTTACTTGAATGAATGAGTTGTCTACATTTTCACTCTCAGAAATAAATGCTATACACTGTACATTTCTTTATATTTCCTTCGAATGGCTTCCTTTTTATTAAATGTTTTTACCTGTAGTGTATCTTGTACACAGGAATGTAATTGCAGAGTACCATGATAATGATTATTAAAGAACATAACTGGACAGTAAAAGCTGTTAATGTACTTTTAATTAGCTTTTGGAGTATACAACAGTCACCTTTCGAATTACAATTTATTAACTATTTGTACAAAAGATGTACCATTAACAGAAACATCTTGTAGTGGCAAGAACCTGACCACATTACTTACCCTTTTCTGACATTGTAAAGGATAGATATCTCATTCTAAATAATTTAACTGATTGAAACAGAAATAGAAATCTTACTTCTTTCAGCTGTGCCAGTCGGTCCTTCATCTTGGTCTAATTTTAAATAAATTATTGTAAATTTCAATCAAAATTGAAATAAATATTAATGGTCAGACTGGAAAAAATATTATCAAATGAAACCACATATTATTATTTAACTTCAAACAGATTTAATGCTTAAATTATAGGCAATATTGTTTATTTCCAGAGTCAAAAAATAAACAATATGACATGCAGTGCCTTCTCCATGTAGTATTTCTAAGCCTCTCACAAAGGATTAGAGTAACAGTTGTGAGTTGCCAGATTTGGACTTCAGTTTCCAGTCTAGATTACACAACGACTTCTGTATAAATAAATGATGAATAAATTCCAAAGCACTTCTTTTGTTCGAGTAAAAATCTTACATTTATATTTTTTTTATAATTTGCATTTTCTTTTTTGCAATGTTTCACAGATTTTCAAATACAACGTGTGTGTACTGTATGCATTATTTATATTATTTTGTATTATGTTTATGCGGTTCAATTTAATTGTGATTTATAAAAGTTAGAACGTTTTTCTTGTTAAATAAAGTTATATTTTTATATATATGGATCCGATTGTATTCTTTGGATCTTTTCCTGTGGAATTATCTGTATTAAATAACTAAAGAAACAACAACCTGGCAACCCTGCATGGTGCGTTTTAATCTGTCTCTTCATGGATGCCTCTCAATTACCGACAAATGACGAAAAAGCAAATACGGCGCATGCGCAGTGCATACATTATAGCAAAAAATTCCTTTAGTCCCCCAACAGGATATTTGAGAGGGTGTTAGTTTCCATGAATTTATAGTTCAATTAATAATGGTGATTAATTATAAAAATAGATTAGTCATAACCAAATATCACAAGGTGCACAATATTATATTATTTTCCTCCTTGAGTCTTAACAGCTTTCAATTGAATTTTTATGTAAATGTTTATACTACTAACCCCATCCCCAAATTCTTTTACAATATTTTACACTAATGCAAAAATGTTAACTATAGATGCCATCAATTAATCTTTGTTATACGCCTTCAGATCAGGTGACCAGTTGTTACCCCAACAATACGACATATAGTCTTTACTTGCACTCATCATACTGCAGTGTTCTTAAATATTATGTTAAATATTAACGTAAATGTAGTAAAGCAACCAAATAATAAATGTTTCTCTCTGTTGAGTCAAGCATGCTTCTAAAGCACCAAATGATCTTGCCCCTTTTTTCTTTCCGTTCTGATTTATCCTGAAGTGCTACATCTGCATGAAGTTTTTTTCAGTTGGAGATGAACAGTCTAAAGAACCATGAGGTTACTGTGGAGGCTTAACTCAAGAACCATGAAGATGGATTTGGCCTGTAATTAAAATAAACAATCGGTTAAAATGGCTTACGACAAAAATTTTCCTTGTTACCATCTCCTTGCTCGCTTGCTCATTATCGATAAACTTTGAGACAATGTCCACTGTTAAAAGTGCTATGCAATTAAATTAAACAAAAAACAATACAAAACAAAAAATTTTATTCTATTATTTTGTCAACCACATCACATGATGATAAAAGAAGAAAGCTCTGTTTTTCCCAACATTAATTTATTCAATACAGGTATTTTGTACAGTTATTATAAGGACACACAATCCTGTCTGTCATTCTGTAAGTCCTAACATCAGAGTAACAACACAAACGTTCTTTCTGCAACACTTCTATTGCTGAGCTGTGCGTGTAACGTAAAGTATTTTTTGTCTCACATGTCGCACCCTTCTGAGGTGGGCTTCTGGGACAGCGTGTATGTGTAGAATGTGTTGAGGAAACTGTACTCCTATGTATGTGTCAGCCAGTGGTTTTGTACCGAAATACAGTATCCAAGTGCCATGTGTTTTTTTTTTTTTTTTTAAAGAGCTTTTAGGATTGATAGGACTTTCTGGACATAGAACTTAAAAAAAAAAACATAATTGTATTTTTACCATCTTAATTATTGAAGAGTCAATCAGTATTCCATGGTGTCTGTGCTGAAATCCATTTGGCCTCTTAATCAGGAGTAGATGCTGATCAATTTATTAACGATCTTTATTGATGGATAGCTGATATATGGTCAGTCAGTCAGTCAGTCAGTCAGTGTGTGTGTGTGTGTGTGCCAGGACCCAGACAGCCTGTCTATCTATAAAGATAGTCGGCCTGAATATTCCCTGCAATTTCAGCCTCCCATTTGTCTCCATTATTTAGCAGCTTTTCCTTGTTATAGAGAAGTTCCTCGTGAGTCTCTGTACAAAATTCAAAGTTCGGCCCCTGAATAAAAGATAGAAAGGCACAAGGGAGAGAAAAAATAAAAGGTAGTGAAACATGGCTGTCTTGAAAAACAAATAATTTTTAAGACAAATAATAAACAAATAATCATTAAGACATTAAACATCACTACATTAAAACATATATTGGGAACAAGCAGATTGACTATAGCTTACCTCTACAATTGCATCCACAGGACAGGCCTCCTGGCAGAAACCACAGTAGATGCATTTTGTCATGTCAATGTCATAACGCGTTGTTCGCCTGCTTCCGTCAGCACGAGTTTCAGCTTCGATTGTAATGGCCTGGAAAATGACAGCAGATATTCATGTTTTATACATTTACAAAAAATTTGTAAGAACGACATTTTCTTTTGATATTACACTCAAAATATGTAATATGGACAAAAGTATTAGGACACCTGACTATTCCAGCCATATGTGGTTCTTCTTACCACAAAGTTAGAAGTGCACAATTGTATTGGATGTCTTTAGAGGTCATAGCATTACATTTTTTTCCCAGCATGACAATGCCCTTGTGCACAAAGCCAGCTCCATGAAGATATGCTTTGCATGGGTTAGACTGAAATATCTTGAGTGGCCTGCAATTGGGCTCTGACCTCGACCCTATTAAACATCCTTGGGATAAATTGGAACACTGACTGCATCCCAGGCCTCCTTATCAAACTACCTTTTGGCTGAATAAGAACAAATCTCCACAGCCACACTCCAAAATCTAGTGGAACATCTTAACAAAAGAATGGTTAAGAAAGGTTAATATAACAGAAATTGGGACTTAATGTGGAATGGGTCTACAAACTTTTGTCCATATACTGTATATGTATATTAAACAAAAAAATGTTAATGAAAACTAAAATTAATCTTTTTTTTTTTCAAGGAAATTTATGAACATCCACTTGTTTAGTGCATATAACCGCACCATACAATGTACATTTTACTCCCATATTCACAGACAGACAGACAGACAGATAGACAGATAGATAGATAGATTAGATAGATAGATAGATAGATAGATAGATAGATAGATAGATAGATAGATAGATAGATAATTTATAATCCATTAAGGATTGTTTTTACTATTATTATTATTATTATAATTATTATTATTATTATAAGACTGTCGAAAGAACATTACTCATTATCTTACACTCCAATGCTCATGTTAGTTCTCACTCTCCAGTGTTCTGTATTGTATAAAGACTATAATCACACTTTCGATATCACCCAAATGGGTTCCCCTTTTGAGTCTGGTTCCTCTCAAGGTTTCTTCCTCATTACATCTAAGGGAGTTTTTCCTTGCCACAGTCACCATGGCTGCTCATCAGGGATAAATACACACCATTCACCTCGACTTGTTAAATTCTGTAAAGCTGCTTTGAGACAATGTCTGTTGTGAAAAGCGCTATAGAAATACACTTGACCATTGTCTATCATTATTAGTCACAAATGCAACAAAACTCCTAGAAAGAAAATGTGTAAAGCTACCAATCATGTAGTTTAAAGATTATTAAGCTATAGAAGGAGCATGTCTGTGAGTATGTTTGTGTATACCTGTGCTGGACAGATAGCCTCACACAGCTTGCAGGCGATGCAGCGCTCCTCTCCAGACGGGTACCGGCGCAAAGCGTGCTCTCCCCGAAAACGCGGGGACAGTGGACCTTTCTCAAACGGGTAGTTAATGGTGGCAGGCTCCCGGAAAAGATAACTCATAGTCATTCCCAAACCTAAAACATAAAAGAAATATCATGGCATAAAATTTTTAAATCCAATTCCATGACAATATGGTGTGGCTTGATCTTAATTAATGACAAGTTTCCTAAACTGTAAAGCAGTCATGGTTTAAATAATGTTTAGGAAAAATGGAATGGAAGGTAATGTTTTCTTATGATAGTACAGATGTTCTGAGCCCAGAGTCTGTACATGTGCATTGGGGTTTTAAAGATAAAACTGAATTACTGACCTCGGAACAGCTCTGTCCAAAGCAGGGTCTGAGCGGCTCGATCTGTGATGGACTTCATATCATTGAGAGGTTCCTGAGCATTCACAAATTCTACAGAGAAAGAGGGATTATATAATGCACAGAATTAATGCACGGGTTAAATCTAAATTTTCTTTTTTTGTAAGTCAGGTTTTTGTTGAAGTCAAAACATTCATATATTCTCCCACTTAACATCAAATAGATACAATCGACATGAAACATAGAAAACAAACTCCTGCTCATTTATCCCATTTTTTATACTTTTATATTTATATGTTGCCATAAGTGATCCCTGTTTTAGTTTTTTTCCTTCACTGTTCATTCTTCCCAACTTAAACCCATATGGATCCATTCAGAGTAGTCAATGTGCAGCTTGTATAGCAGTATAGATTTACTGTCCTACAAGTTATTTAGACAATAATGGCTGTATAATGAGATATTTTTAGAGGACAGTAAATCTATACTGCTACACAAGCTGCACACTGACTACTCTAAAATATATCCTAATGTTCATTTCTATAGTATTGTCCCATAAAAACATATAATAAAATGGTTGCTGAAATGTCAGGGTTGTTCTCTTTTTTTTTTTTTTTGTGAGATACTGTATATATTATTCTCATTTGTATTGAACTTGTTTTTGACATAGTGCCTAATTTTCTGATTTTCCAAACTGTATGTTGTGTGCATTGATTAATAAGATTAAACTTACTGTAACCCTCTCTTTGCGTTGATAAACTGAGAGGACGCACAAGATTGTGGCTCACTACAAAAGAGCCTGATGAGAGGGGGAAAGAAAAAAAAAAACACCATATAAACCATATATTCAAATGTATAGAGTAAACCAGAATGCATTGCCCGAATTTAAGCATCATACCTGGCCTGGACATAGAATAGAGAAGACGTAACGTTGCAGCCATCACACCTGGAATAAAACACACTATAGTCAAAAAGCTAATTTAAATTTTATTATATTAACATGTAGTACATGGATTTTAGGACCGGGAATGGGATATGATATATATATGAATCTAGTTGTTCTACTCTAACATTACACACCTTTTTGTTGTTCCTTACATGCAAGTAAACTAGCGTAATATAAGGGTGAGTCAAATGAAATCTTTAATAGGGTTAATTACATTAGTGAAAAGGTAAATTAAACTCGAATTTGCAAAAGCAACTGCTGTTAAATAGGTCAATCTCATTAAAAAAATGTAGTAAGAGGGAAGAAAATAGGGGGAAGATTATGATTTCATAATATTTAGAAATTAAAAAACTAATGCAGGTTTATAGATTAGTAAAACTAATACAGTGAAAATATACAATAGGAGTTCAATGCCTATTACAGCTATATTCAAGCTATAAGTAACACTGCCATGTGTTTGTAATATCCTTGACCTTTAATGAAAGACATAGATCTGGTCCTGATTTTTTAAAATGCGATAAGACATTCACTTATATTCCATACATTTAATTTACATGTTTTGCAGCTTATAACTAAACAAAAATGTTAAAAACAAAGCTCTGTGTGGGTGGCATTTTCCTCCTTTTATCCCACTCTTCTCATATATGGCATGACGGGCCAAAGATGTTAAAACCGAGATGGCACATGGGCCCTAGTTTGGGCATCTCGTATTTAAACATTATATGTATGTTTACTTACTTTGGAGCTTGAAAATAAACCCTGCGATTATTTGGTGTTGGCATGTTCTCTGGATTTTTAATTTGTGAATTTACCCTAAGAAATTTGTATAGATTACAATTTGATGATAGTCAGGATTACTTTTTTTTAACAATAATTGTGTTTGCACGACTCTCAAAACTGTTTGCTGCTGCCCCTTGTGGTCAAACGTGGTAAATGTCACTATTTTCATATTGTCATTACTGGAACATTTTCCTCAGATTCCCTGCAATACAAAACCATTTGGAATTCAGCAATCATGAATCCTGCTTCTTCTGCGCTGCATTGTTCAGAAACTTTCAATGTTTTTAGAGACGATTATAAAAAGGGGGAAAAAACTACACTACACGACTCGCACTCCACCACACGGCGCGAAGTTTTGTACCGGTGGAAACACAAACACAACATTAGTTCCGCTGAACTCAGGTCCCATCATCTGTTTCCCAACCATATTTAAAATCATATAACAGCATATAGATACTCTATTCGTCTTGATGTGCTTGCAGGCGTGAAAATTAATAACATTCTGGAAGAAACACACATATATAAAATAACGTGAGGGGACATGTTTCAAAAACGATTAGCTAGTATAAGAAACATTAGCTTGTTAGGATGATCACTCAAACAGCAGTGCAATGACAATTTTTCTGTATACATTCACATTTAAGTTGATAAATAGAGGATTAAATATATCCCCTGTCCTCTGGGATGAGATTTAAAACACTGCTCTACACGAACATACACACAGACTGACTGCTGCACTCTCAAGGACTTTCAATGACTGTCATGCTATTGCACCCAAAATCCGCAGTTAGCATCAGGTTTGTCTGAACCAGATAATACACAACGAGTTTTAGCTACAGGATGAAAAATGGCCACGCGTTAAAATCTTATAAAGACCAACCTGCACACTTTAATTCAAAAGACACTCACCGGGTTGTCGCTATTTGGCCTTCTAAACCAGAACAGCGGACGGGTTAGGAAACGCACATCCGAGACGGCGGAAGTATCACTGACCACGTGACCAAGTTTTCCTTTCGTCGTTGTTGTTGTTTTGTTTGTATGCTTTTTTTTTTTTTTTACCCCTCTCTTTTTTTATTGCAAACAGGAAACGAACATTAAACAATCACGAAACAGATGTAAAAACAAAGAAGAGGAGTGAAGGCATACAGACATTAAAAAAGCATAAAAAAGCATAAATTTGTCACCATAAAATATCAAAGGTTTCGAACAATGGGTTCAAGACTAGTATACGTTTTTGAGGCCTTTGAGTTAAAAGATTCTGACATGTACTTAAAGGAAGTGAAAAGGGACTTAATATCAGATTGTCTGCTATTATGTGTTTTTTTTTTTATTGACCTTTAGATTATGAATCTTGTTCCGTTGTCTTCTTTGCTATATTATTGTACTGCTAAGTGCTTAAATTCAATAATTTAAGCTTCATTATTATTAATAATTATAATAAAAAATTATTAGAGAGAAGTGGTAGTACAGTGGTTAAGGTTGGGTGTTCAAGCCCAAGGATAACCAAGCTACCATTGCAAGCTACCATTGCTCCAGGGTAATGAATAATGGCTGGCCCTTCGCTTTGACCCCAACTTCCAAACAAGCTGGGATATGCAAAAAAAAAAAAAAGATTTTCACTGTGTTGTGGGGTATATGTGAAAAGTAAAATGCAGGCTGCATTCTTATAAATAATTGGAGCGTTATTTTCACTTTTCACACACAAACTCGTACATACAGTGGGGAAAATAAGTATTTGACACATTAGCATTTTTATCTGTAAGGGGATTTCTAAGTGGGCTATTGACACAAAATTTCCACCAGATGTAGCCATCAAGCCAAATATTGAATTCATACAAAGAAATCAGAACATTTAAGTATACAAGTTGAGTCATAATAAATAAAGTGAAATGACACAGGGAATAAGTATTGAACACACTTTATTTAATACTTTGTAGAAAAGCCTTTGTTGGTGATTACAGCTTCTAGACGCCTCTTGTATGGAGAGACCAGTTGTCTGCATTGCTCAGGAGTGATTCTGGCCCATTCTTCCACACAAATGGTCTTTAAATCTTGAAGGTTCCTTGGGCCTCTTTTATGAACTTTGATCTTCAGTTCTCTCCATAGATTTTCTATGGGATTTAGGTCAGGTGATTGACTGGGCCATTCAAGCAACTTGATTTTCTTTCTTTGAAACCACTTCATTGTTTCCTTGGCCTTGTGTTTGGGATCATTGTCTTGCTGAAATGTCCACCCTCTTTTCATTTTCAGCTTTCTGGTAGATGGCAGCAGATTTTTATCTAGAATGTCCCGGTATATTTCTCCATTCATCCTGCCTTCAATAATATGAAGTCTGCCAGTACCCCTTGCTGAAAAGCAGCCCCAAACCATGATGCTTCCACCCCCACACTTAACTGTTGGTATGGTGTTCTTGGTGTTCTCAAAATGCTTTTCAATAATAGGACTACGAAGATCTTGCGAGAGTTCTTTGCTTTTACCCATCATGAAGTCTTTCCTGTGTGCCTCCTGGGTAATGAGAAGCCTTTATAGGCCATCAATTAGGACTAAAGCAGCTGATATCAATTAGTACTGATAGAGGGCAGGGTTTCTCTCTCAATACTGACAGGTTTCAGGTGATCTCCTGGCTTTCTATGCCATTTTGCACCTTGTTATCTTCATGTGTTCAATACTTATTCCCTGTGTCATTTCACTTTATTTATTTATTTGTTTGTTTGTTTGTTTGTTTGTTTTATGCTAGTCTTGTTCAAGTCTTTAATCAATAGGCTTAACAGCTTTACCATCCAAAAGCCTGCTTTTAATGAAACACTGACAACTTCTGCTTCCTTTTTTTTCCTGGGCCAAAATCTTCTGTGAAAATAAGCACACGGCGATCACAGTAGCGTTGAACACCACATTTGTGTGTTTTGACACAGAGGAAAGAAGTAGGTCAGGGTGAAAATAAGGACAGGGACACAAATACGTGAATGAGTTGAGCACCAGGGATGTTGAAATACCTGAAAGACACACTAATAAGCATCTAATGAGCAACACGAGGGCCATGAGGACGATGACGACAAGCTACTGTTACCTTTTTGGATTTGGGAACACTCTTTTAACACTTTTTATCCATTTGCAGTTATATCAGATATCCGAAAAACCTCATTCGCATTCATGGCATTTGGCAGCTGCCTTATTCAGATAACCTGATTGAGGGCCTAGATCTCTTCTGATTAAAATAATAGTGTTTAGGCCTGGAGACATACTTGGTCACTTCATCACCTTGACCTTCAGCTTCCTCAGCAAGGCATTTGTCATCTTGGTGGTGTGTTTGGGGTTGTTATCATGTTCGGCCCAGATTCTAAAAAAAGAGCATCATGTTCTGCGTTAGAATCTCACAGTACATGTTGGCATCCATGTTATCCTCAATGAACTGCAGCTCCCCAGTAGCAACAGCATTTATGCAGCCCCAGACCATGATGCTACCACCACCATGCTTGACTGTAGGCAAGAGACAATTTTCTTGGTACTCCTCATCAGGGCGTCGCCACACTTGCTATACACCAGCATGGTTCCAGTAATTCATGCTTTTGGACAGGTTGTCTTCAGCAAACTGTATGACCCTGGCCACTGTACCGTAACTCAGTTTCAGGTTTTTACCGATCTTCTTGTAGCCTCAGCCATCTTCGTGGAGAGCAACAACTCAGATTCTCACATTGAAATTTTAACTGCTCTAATATAAGATACACAAATTCGTATGGTCCGGTCAAGCAGACAAAAACACGAACATGATGAATAGGACATGTGGATTTGCATGGTTACATGACGTACAGCTGTTATCAGGGTGTACTCACTTTTGCTGCCAGCTATTTTGACAATAATAGTTGTATGTTGAGTTATTTTCAGAGGACAGTAAATCTATACTGCTATACAAACTGCACAGTGACTATTCAAAATAAATAAATAAATAAATATATATATATATATATATAAAAATAAACCAACTAGTAGGAATCATCCTAGCAATAGCCTCTCTCTCTCTCTCTCTCTCTCTCTCTCTCTCTCTCTCTCTCTCTCTCTCTCGCTCTCTCTCTCTCTCTCTCTCTCTCTCTCAAAGCTAATAAGACATAAAAAAAAACAATATGTTGCTTGTCATGTTACAAAGAAATAGCAAAGCATAAACTCCTTCGTCTGTTACTGGAAAGTGATGGAAAGTTCAAATAATTTTAGTGACTTGGTTCTTTGAATACCATTCATTAAAATGAACGAATTTGTTTTTGAATCATTTAGTTCATCAGAAATCAAATAAAATGTTACATTTTCAATAAGCAGATCCCCCAACATATCTGCAAACACAAACATTGACTATAGTTCCAAGAATTTTTATATGTGTATATATAACTGCATAGTGTCTATGGAGATCAGGTGACAAAAGAACAAACGACTCATGAGATTCTGTTTCCTGTGTAATGTACTGCATGGGGAATATGGGAGTCACATCATTAAAGAAGGAACGACTCGGACTAGAAGATTCAAGATGTAAACTACTCAATTCTGCTTCCTGTACATAACCTATGGAGATTTTGTTGTATGCTTTGCTCGTGCATATTCAGTAGAAAATGAACGAATCACTTTTTGAGACTACTTGTTCTTCTGAGTCACATTAAAGACTCGTTCGAAATGAACGAATCGTTCATGAACGGCCCATCACCAGTACTGGAAAAATGGCAATGTTATTAGCGATGATTGTTATAAAGACACTGGAGACTCCTTCAAAAAATAAAATAACATTTCAACATCTTTGTATTATTATTATTATTGGGTACACGTATTAATTTTTTTGTGAATTATGGATTTTAAGTGCCATGCTCAAAGGCTTAACAATGGCAGCTGGGCAGTGTTATGGCTTGAACCTTATGATAAAAACCCAGAGCTTTAACCACTGAACCACCACAACCACACTTACAGTTCACTGCATGTTATACTCTTTTTATGTATACATAACTGAATTATGCCTTGCATGTGACTGTTGCAGTACCTTTTGTGACTACTGAAGGGACTAAGTGACTAATACTAAGGGACATTTGTTAGGTTCTACTTGGTTCTTGGTTTAAAATTTTAAAGCACTGCTAAATAGATTTGTGTGTATATATATTACTTGCGATGAAACCTTTTAAAACAACATACAAATGTCAAACGTGGCGGGATTGCTTTTTTGTAGGGACTGTCGGCATGCTGCATGTTTTCAAATGATGTAAAAAGCAAACCTTCTTCATTCTTGCTATGCTGTAATAGACTTTTTTTTTGTTACACACAATGCAAATGTGTTTCGTGATTTAGATGTCACCAAAACTTTATAAGCAAAAGCATGAAAAATTATAGTGCTGGAAGGTTCTCACAAGGATAGTAACACAAACATATACCTGTGTGCATCATGAAATGAAGTAGAAACAGCAGAATAAGGGGTTTATTGCTTATGCTTAATGAAGCAGTATAAGTTTAATTAAAATCAGGGGCGGTGTTTATCCCACTTGCGTTGATGTGTGTATGCACATCCCTTTTTAAGCATTTGATATTACTTATTATTGGACTGTGGATTGAGAGACTGCTTCTTTACTAAGAAAGTGAGTATTTAAATAATAAAGTTTTATTCTATTATTGGAAATCTAGGGTTAGTGTTAGGACTGCCAGTGCCAATAGTAAATATAGTTGCAGATCATCACATTTGTTTTACTGTCATTTATACTGTTGTTATTTAAACGACATTTTGAAATGATCCAGGAAAATAAGTGTAAAGTTCTTGTGTATTGTGTATTTTACTGTTGTGTTTATTTATTGTGCTGACTTTGTAGTTAACATTAACCTTGCATTTTAATTGTTATATTGTTTTCACTGACAATATCACACATTAGCATTTTGCCGTTCATGTTTCAAATGTTTGGATATTTAATAAAAGTGTTAAATAATGTATGTTAATAGTGGGGAAAATATAAATTTATCATTTGTGTTTTTATTTTTGAATGTGATGTAGAAAACATTGACTGATGCAAATTTCCACTCACATTAGAACTATTTCTTTAACAGTAATAACAACTGCTAGAATAAAAATCTATAGATTATTATGATACAAATATATTATACAGTAGTATGCTGCTTACATTTCTGCCATGTACACATATAAAATTTCATATTTTCCCTTTCACCAAATTATAAAGTTATGTACATTATATTAGCTATACGCTTTCAATCTGTGGCAATTTCCAGATAAAAGAAAACAATATATACTTTCTCTGGGGTGCCCTTAAACCTTAAAATACATTTGATGATCATTTTGGACAATTTTTTTACCATAAGAAAAAACATGGCCTAAATCATAGAATAAACTGAGAAACAAATATAAAATAACCATTTAATGACTATCTTTGCTGTTCTCTTTTTCTAGTGGCTACAACTAACACAAGTGAATTTATGGACGAGCCATGGTCCAGTGTGGAGAAGTCTGTGCTCGTGGTCATTCTTAGCATTGAGATTGTGCTGGGAATTCTGGGAAATGGCCTGATCCTGATTGTTAAAATGGTGGTGAGAAAAATTATGCATTTATTAGTTCCTCTTAACTTTTCTTAAATCTTTTTTACTTTTTTCAGGGATTTAAGCAGCCAAAGGACGGCAGGGACAAGATTGTAGACCTGCACAAGGCTGGAATATGCTACAAGACCACCAGATTGTTGCCTTGGCCATATGTTTTGGGTCATTGCCATGCAAGACCTGTACACGACTCTTCTTCAGTGTTCTGGCTGAGGCCAGAACGTTCTTATCCAAGATTTTACAGTGCATGGCCCCGGTCATGTCGTGAAGGTACAGGAAGACTTCACGACATGACCGGGGCCATGCACTGTAAAATCTTGGATAAGATTTCATTCAGGTGTTCGTTGGAAAACTTCAGATGGGTCTGTTCATGTGCATTCTTGAGCAGAGAGACCTTGGTGTGTTACCAATGGTTTTCTTGGTGACTGTGGTCCCAGCTCCTTTGAGATCATGAAAAAGCTCCTCCTGTGTAATTCTGGGCTGATCCCTAACTTTTTCATCCTTACCCCATGAGATTTTGCACGGAGCTTCAGAGCGAGGACAATTGACTTATCTTGTATTTTTTCCATTTTCAAATTATCATGCCAACAGTGGTGTATTTCTCACCAAGCTTCTTGCTGATGATCTTGTAGCCCATTTCAGCCTTTTGCAGGTCTTGTCCCTGATGTCCTTTAGCAGTTTTTTTGGTCTTGCCCATGGTGGTGGAGAGGTTTGAATGGAAGTGGTTGATTTTGTGACTGGTGTCTTTTATACACATAACCAGTTGATATTAGGAGTTTTTTCCTAAAGGTACAGGACTAATTTGGGTGTGTGGTAGTCAGATATTTTGCTGGTTGGTAGACCTCTTGCATCCATCAAATTTGAAATGCTCATTTTGTGCATAAAAGTGAAAATAATTCACAGTTTAAACATTCATGTTCTCTATGTTCTATTGTGAATAAAATATTAGCTCATGTGATTTGAAAATCTTTTAGTTAAAATAAACCATAAAAATTCCAGACTGTTCATTTTCTTTGTAAGAGGTAAATTTACTAAATCAGCAAGGCATCAAATAATTATGTTCCCCAATGTACTAAATTAGCCTATTTTTGGTTGTCTGGATTCCATTCATATATGATTTTATTAATAAATACTTTTTATTGTTTGAGTGTTGCATTTATATTTTGTTCAATGTCATTTAAATGTAGGTAAGTTTGTGTTTTTGCAAATAAAAGCCAAATCAAATTGTTTCAGAACAGTGATTATATATAACAGTATTAGATTACATTAGATTCAACTTTATTGCCATTGTGCAATGTACATGTACAGAACCAATGAAATGCAATTAGCATCTAACCAGAAGTGCATAAGTGGCCTACGTACAATAGATAACAGTGGATAAATAAGGTATGAGGTCCATATATACAGGGGTGAGGGTGAATAATGTACAGAAGGTACAGTAGGTAATAATATATGGTATATATTGTAATATACAAGATTATGCATAGACAGACATGTCAGAAGATAATATACTCAAAAGACATGATAGTTATGTAAAAATTTGAATGTATGTATGAAACAGTATATACAGTATAAATACAGGTGGAATGTTCAGTAGTGCAAATGTAAGTTAAGGATGGTGTGAAAAGAAATGTGTAGTGGATAAGAAGTGCAAAATACACAGAAAGTGACAAGGCAGTATTGAATCAGCTGTTCAGTGCAGTAACAGCCACAGGAAAAAAGCTATTCTTTAGCTTATCTAACTTGACCAATAAAGTGACTTCTGCATCATTTTTGGTCTGTACCTCTGTCTCTCACAGTGTAGGAATCAATATCAGTGTGTTTACTGGCTCCCATTTGTCAGTCTCACACTCTCTGACTTGTGTTGTGCCATGCTGATCATGACTGGTTCTTTACTGGCTGTCCTGACCGGAGGTCAGAGTTCACCATGGTGTGAAGTGGTCAGCCTATTCAAGTTCACCTTCATCACGTCCTCCATTGGAAGCATAGGTGAGAAATTAAACCATTGGCAATGGTAGACCAGTATAGCCACAATGCCACATGTGAACTTCACATAGCATCTTCATAAACAATAACAATTATTAATATATAGTTTTCTGTTTTGCTGTTCTAAAAGCAAATTAGAAATGGATTTACATGTCATACATTATGGAATCCTAATGTGAATAAAACCAACAAAGCTTATTAAAACTAATTTGTTTCATCTTATCTTCCACAACAGGCTAAAAGTTTGATATTTCTCTTTAATCAATACAAAACTTGTATTGTTGGCCAACACTTTGAAACATGCTGTTATAATGACTTCTGCTTTGTGCTTAGCTTCTACACACCAGTCAATATAGTTTTCTTAGAACATGAAACCTTACTATGTTTTATTTATTATGTACATATCATTTCATTTGACACTTGCCAAAATGCACATATTGACCTTTTTAAATAATTGATTCATACACTTTCTTTTCTTCTGTCTGTTGAATGACAGCTCTCCTCTGTGTCCAGCGATATACTGGCCTGCCCTCTACTAGAAGATGCTTCTTTGTCATCGTAATATTGGGATGTTTGGCTTCCTGGTTGTTAGGAGCTGTGTTTGGCGTGGTTCCAGTGATCTATGATTGGGTTAGGTAAATTTGATTCATGAAAATATTCAACACAGACTAGAGAAGAAACTATTTCTCCAATGTTTGGTTTAAGTTGTTAACTAAGATAATTAAATTGTTGAATCACAACTGTGTGATAGGTTTGACCCTGCAGAGATGCTGTGTGCTGTGTTTTGGGAGAGCAGTTACTCCGACATGATGATTTACATCCTCTCCTCCTTAGCAGTCACGATATTCCCACCTTTGCTGCTCATTATTGCCTGCTCCTTTTTAACTTGGGCTGGCTATGGGAAGAACTGTGCCAGGTATGATATGAATAAATCCAGACACCCATAATGATTCTAATTATAAATGTCTTTTTCTATGAATTAAGCTTGTAGTCTCTATCAGGAAGATGTACTGACAGTACTCATGCACCAATATTTACGCATATTTTATCATCATTTCTGATTCTATCTAGTTTTGAATAAACAATCAAAAATGCATGGTAAACATAGTCATCTTTCAGAGATTAAAAAATACCTGAGTTTAATTTTTTTAAATATGAGGTTTAATTGAAAGAGTTCACATTAGATTCATTGCTATTAATACATTTTTTAAGAATTATTTAGAACTTTTGTGGAACCTAGCACCACCAATAGCATGTAAAATTATTAAGACACTCTGAACTTTGAGTACGAGTTCATTCTGACATACTGTTGGATTGGATTCTGTATTGAGGCAGTCTGTAATTTGTTACATGTTATAAGAAAAATACAAAGAATTACAGCAAGGCATGGAGCTGATTTCTTTCAAGCCCAGACTGTACACTGATTCAGTGTATCAGTCTAATCACTCACACTGGGACAAAGTAGAAAGCTTTAAAAAATATTGGCACAAGTTTAAGGTGCTAAAATGCACTAACATCTTTTTAGCTTTCATCATCATGATTTATTTTTTTGTCTTAGTCACAGTCTATAAGTGTGAGTAGGTTGAACAGTGTTTTCCCTTTTAAAACTGAAAATGGCTTTCAGAAACTCTCTTTTCTTTGTTCTGTAGTCAGACCGATTTGTCATCTGTCACGTCACTGTTGGTGGGAACTTATCTGTTCTGCTATACTCCTTTTGCTGTGTCAGAGGTGAGTGGTCCTTCACATTAACTGGAAAAGGATTTTGTTTCAGTAGTTAACTGCAGATGCATAAAAATATAAAATCTGTATAAAACATACAAACAAAAAACTGTTTTTGAGGTGTGAAACAGTTCTACCCTTTACACAGTGAATTATACTTGTAAAGTGTCTTATTGTAGGATTCTAACTTTGATAGTTTTCTAAGGGGGACAAACTGAAGACCATTTAAAGTGATTAAATGAACCTTCTTCGGGTTTTTTTTCTACCGCTATAAACATTTATTTATGTTCTGGGAGCTGTGTTTTATTACCTTAATTACACTTTAAGGTCATTACATTCCCTATGGAGATTTATTTTATGTCAGATTTTGCACTCAGGTTTATACAAACAGTCAGCTGCAAACAGTGGACTTAATTATTACAATTATTTATTATTGCACTAACAAATTCAAAATGTTGTGTTGTCATAAACATATTGTAGCTGATTCTTCTTGGGAGGCTGGATCTGTCACCATCTCCTGAGTGGCTGAGAACATTTTCAGCAATAATGGCATATCTGGACTGTAGTTTGAACCCCATCATTTACTGCACTAACCAAGAGTTTCGAGAGGCAGTACTTGCACTTCTTTGGACCAGCAGAAAGTCAACCATCCCTGAACCAGTACTGACTAGCATAACAAAAATAGACACATAATATTGGTGTGAAACAGAGACTAAGATGAATAAATATCATGTTGTTGGAAAGCCAAAATGACGTTGCCATTATTATTGTTCTTTTTTTTTTTTAAGATTACCACGTTTTCTCAGAAATATAAATCATATGTCTACTATGTATCTCTTAATTTCAAATAATGTATTTGTATTCAGTTGTGTTTTACTGGTTTTAGTAAACCATTGGAATTTCAAGCATTGCAGCAAATACGACCTCATGCAATTAGGTTTTAAAGCCCACTGTGTATTACTTTCATAATGTAAAGAAACAAAACTAAACATTCATTAAAAAAATCAAACAATCTATTCAAACATTCATAAATATTCAAACTAGGCCCATCCACATTTTGTGGTCATTAATCATTAGTGCAGATAATCATTTAGACTAAACTATGTATTTTTGAAGCATTAATGTTAGGCAAGCACTCACTTATTCGCTAATTTCTCATTTAATGGATTCAATGGACACCATCTGCGGAGACACAGAGAGATGTGAGTCATTGGTTTTCCTGCAGTGTTTTTATTGTGATTTTTTAATTCCTTTTATTCATGTACATACATGAATTGCAAACTTTAAAAAAAAAAAGACCAGAATGTCATAAAATATTGTACTAGAAATCTCTGCACTGGCTCCATTTTGCTATATTTGATAGTGTAACAAAAATAAAAAAAGCACTTAATACGACTGAATGTAATAATAAAAAAAAAAATGAATGACAATAATTTAGTCATTCTTCTTCTGAAAATATTGTATTACTAATGTATATTATTCAAATCATTTGAGTGTCTACCTTAATATCTATATTATCACTTCAATTATTGTGTGTGTATTTAATTTGCATGAACAGTTCTGCAATTAAGCACCAATCAGTGAACAGTTGACAGCCTCAACTGAAACTATAATAAATGGATATTCGTAGAAGGCTTTTGAGTCTGGCTGCTCTCAAGGTTTCTTCCTCGTACCGTCTTCTGGAGTTTTTCCTTTGCCACAGTCAGCTGCTGGCCTGCATATAAATTAAAGTTGTATAATCTCTGTAAATCTGCTTTGGGACAATGTTCATTGTTAAAAGTGCTATTCACTTGAAACTTGAATTGATCTAAAGTGATGCGTGTGTGTGTGTGTGTGTGTGTGTGTGTGTGTGTGTGTGTGTATCACTTTAGATCAAGTCAAGTTTCAAGTGAATAACTTGAATTATACATGTGTATATACACACACACACATATATATATATATATATATATATATATATATACACTCTGATTTTATGAGGCATGCTTGTGCGCATTTTGCGTAAGGTGCGTCAGAAAGCAGAAGCTGTAGTGGAACTGCAGTATATCGCACACTTTAGACCAAAAGTGTCCAGTGAGATTTTGGAAGAGCGAGAATTTGGCCAGCTCGTGGTCCAGAAGCTTTAAAAGCACGAATCCTGCACACGAGAGCGCAGCCTGGATGAAGTAGCGCAAAGACACCGCGTCTCCGGCGGTGCGCTGAGCCGCGGCCGCCTGCAGCAGCGCCGCGGCGATGTGAACTCCGAGAGCCACCTCAAAGCCGCGCTCATGCAGCAGCGCCAGCGCGTAGCTCGCCAAGGAGCACACCTCCGCGATCAGCGCGTAGCGAGCCGACCAGCCGTGCGTAATGGCCCGACACCACACCGGCACCCAGGCGAATATGGGCAGCGTGAACCACTGATCCAGGACGGAGGGCGCGCGGCGCAGCGTGGCCAAGCGCGTCCACTGAACCGGGCCGTACGCCAAAGCCATGAGCGCGAACACGTCCTTTGCGTACGCCGCACGGGGATCCTTTATCCTCCTGCTCAGCCAGTACACACCAACCACAATGTAACCCACGTTCACCAGACAGTTAAACGGCATGGCCAGAAACGCAGGCAGCACATCCACTCTCTTCTCTGCGTAGTGATTGTAGGACATGTCCACCAGCACATTGTCGAAAATGTCAGTGTTTGCCAAAGCGATGCAGAGGAAGAACGGCAGAAAAACGTGCACGACTGCTGACATTTTCAATAATTACCTGATTCAAGATATAAAAAAAAAAAAACAAGTGCGCAGGTTGTTATTCTTTCGCACTATCTGGACAGGAAAACAACATCCGCGTGTATAGGAAGCACCAGAGCCCAAGAGTATCTTTAATATACAATTGAATTCCTTCCCTAAAAAAGCTATATAATTTTATAAGGCAACGATAAGTGCAAATGTAGATTTGTAAGCAATACACTTTTCCATGTATTTTCAACAAGCACAAATACACACACATTAACACTGGACACAACTGAGCTTTACTACAATTTCTATATATTCTGAGAGGACTTTTATTTCCCGGATGTACGCAATGACACTGGCCAGGTTAGATCTGATGATCATTCAAAAAAAGGTCAACTCAATTACTTATAATATATGATATAATACAATCCACATACATTTAAAAAATGATAGCAAAAAAAAACAAACAAACAAACAACATGCATAATTTTTAGTTTTATCAAAAATAAACTGAAAAAGCGTTTTTCTGACACATGGTGGCCACCAGAAGCATAGCCTTTATTTCACATTGGAGTAGAATGATCAGTATGCAATGTCAAGAAAACTGTTAATTTCAAGATTAGATGTAAATGCAGTTGATACAATTTTCTAATGGTCGATTTGCAGGACACTTGGCTGCCTCTACTCCTAGTCCTTAGTGTTCTTTCAGGCCTGGATATTCAAAAAAAAAGACCAAATTTGTTGGAACGTGCATATTTTTAGGCTAATCATATTAAGCGTTTAATGTTCTTAACAACAAATTGTTGGTCAAAAAATTAGCAAGAGTTTAATATATACTTTAAATCTCTTCTTGCTCTATCCATCCTGGTTCCATTTATGCGCTTGTTATTGGGCTATCGATCAACTGCTTCACGTGTGGCAGATAGATAAATAATGACTCCTAATCTTAAAAAAAAAAAAAAAAAAAGGATCTTAATCATTATCATGATTTTATGTTTGCATTCAAAAAGACTACAAGTAAAATTGGCACAAAACCTCTCAGGAGTGCATCCATTTAATTCTAGGACATTTTTAGGTTTTCGCCATACATAATGACCAGAAAACTTTCTTAAATGATCGTAAATGTGTTTATGAGCTTGATTACACCACTGGACTTCACCATATTTGATCATACCTAATGCTACAAAATGCATAAAAACGTATGTAGGATTGTGATTACTTTGTGTGCATGAAAGTAATTGTGAGTAACAAAGAGTAAGAAAACATTATTTAATGAGGAAGGAAGCAAACAAGTGCTGTAGTAAATCCATCATCTTCATATTCAGGGTTTGTTTGATCCTGGTCAGGGTCTTGGTGGATAAATTCATAATTCATCATTGCTCTACTCTGCAGCAAAGGCACAGATTTACCATGTTACACATGTTTTTATAACTCCACACACTGTCATATTTTGGTGTGTAAAAGAATGCCATTTGACAGAAAACCTGTATGGGTGGTTTTGAGAGCAAGGTAAGAGGTTAATAGAGTTATGACATTAGAGGCAGTGAAATGGGAGGTGATGAAGCCAAGAAGTCTTGATCGTAAGTCCCTTAAGCCGCAGAAGAGGGAACTGGGAGCAGAAAAAGATTTAGTAAAGCAGGACACCACAGAAACAACAGAAACGGTAAGAATGGGTTTGTTAATTGGGTTTTTTGTTTTAAAAAGAAAATTAAATTGCAACACAATACAAGAGCATATATTTACTTTAAAAAGGTTTATTAAATTAAGCAATATACTTTAAAAAACTGCTATTATGCAGGCATGCATTATACAAACGTGCATTATACAGGCATGAGAGGTCCAACCTTGTCAAGCCCACATTACTGAACTATAATTTCTAAACCTAAAAACGGACTACACTAGCAACATTAAAGTGGATAAACTTCACTGATTGGTTTTGTGCCTTCACATTCAGATGACTGAAGAAAGACAAGCACCCAAGGGCATCTGTCTGCTTCAATCTATGCTGAACAGAATAAAGTCTTCAGAGAAGCTCCAAGATCCTTCTCATGTAACAGCTCAACACTGTAGACACGGGGTCGACACGAACCAGTGTGATGACGTGCTTATCGCAGAGTTAGACAAACCGGAGAGGAATTTTGAAGAGTCAGATCATTCAGAATGCTCAGTCAAACCTGATTTGGAATATTTCACTCATAGGACAGTTGTTCACGAGTCCAATCCTACTTACACCACTATTTCTCAAAGTGACCCACCGTGTAGTTTGCTTCACAATGTGATAAGAAAAACGTGGCATAATTTACAGCCCAGTGAGGGTCATCCCTTATTGGAAGAAGTGAAAGAGAAGCAAGCATCACAAGCTAAATCTGATTTTAGCATTCTGAATAACAGTCCACCTCATGAACTGTTTACTCATGAGCCATCAGGATCCTCCAATTCAGACTCAGAACATGGGTTGGTCAAAGAAACAACTGTAAAAAAAGAACATGATATAATGAAGCAATCTTGCCGGAGTGAAAATACAGTAAGTCGTTGTGTTTATTCAGTTAGTCTACATTCGAACAAAATCTTTAATATGGAAAACTTTAGAAATGCAACAGAAGTCGCTATTCATTTCTATGGCTTCCAATCAAATAAATAAATCATTATCTAGGTTACATCTGTAGAGGAAGCAGGGCCTCCACCCCTCCCTCCTAAACAGAGGAATTTCAACCAGATGCATGTCCAATTACAAAGGCAAGTATCTATATCCATATCTACACACACATTCTGTTCCAAAAGCAGAACCTGATACTTAGTCCTGTAAGGGAAATTGAATTATCAAGAACAAAGCACCATAGAGCACAGATCTAGTAACACTCATTGGCAGGCAATTATTAAATATAGCAAATACAATGCACACAAAAGAGAGAGACAGCCAGCCAGGCAAAGAAAGAAAGGGAGAGCGAGAGCGAGAGCGAGAGCGAGCGAGAGAGAGAGAGAGAGAGTGTTGAATATGTACACACAGTGCATTTTACAAAAATTTATTGAAAATCAATCATGTAATTGTTTCATCACAAACATATTAGTAAATTCTCAAATTTACTCTTTGACTATGGTGGAGAGTAACAAAGTAAATGTAATTTGTTACTGTACTTAAGTAGCTTTTTTGCATATCTGTACTTTACTGAAGTATTTACATTTGGTGTGACATTTATTCAATTTACGAGACTTTAACTCCACTACATTTCAAAGTCAAATATCGTAGTTTTTACTCAAATACATTTTGCAAAATCAGTCATTCCTTTTTATTTATGAGTGGATAAAAGCTTAACTGGTCAATCACACAGCAAGCCACCAATCAGGGTTGAGCGCTTGCTCTGTTTTGAACTTGTTTTGATTGTCGGTTGGTGGTATCTACTTAGCATGAACATACAGTTCAGCATCGGTTCAAAAGCAAGCAAAACATTTTGAGAGTAATAAATGATGGAAAAAAACTCCACACTCTAACTTGCCACAACACCCATGGCCTTATTTGTGCGATTTCTTTGAAGCAGTAGTGAAGTAGACTCAATCAATTTAATAGATTTAAATCAGTGACCTTTTCTTCTTCTTCTTCTTCTTCTTCTTCTTCTTTCGGCTTCTCCCATTAGGGGTCGCCACAGCGGATCATCCTTCTCCATACCCCCCTGTCCTATACATCTGCCTCTTTCACCCCAACCACCTGCATGTATTCCCTCAACACATTCATGAACCTCCTCTTTGGCCTTCCTCTTTTCCTCCTTCCTGGCGGCTCCATCCTCAGCATTCTCCTACCGATATACCCCATGTCCCTCCTCTGCACATGTCCAAACCATCTCAATCTCGCCTCCCTCACCTTGTCTCCAAAACGTCCTACATGCGTTTCTAATTCTGTCCATCGTCGTCACTCCCAACGAAAACCTCAACATCTTCAGCTCTGCTACCTCCAGCTCCACCTCCTGTCTTTTTCTCAATGCCACTGTCTCTAAACCATACAACATCGCAGGTCTCACCACAGTCCTATAAACTTTCCCTTTCATTCTTGCAGATACTCTTCTATCACAAATCACTCCTGTCACTCTTCTCCACCCACTCCACCCTGCCTGCACTCTTTTCTTCACTTCTCTAACACACTCTCCATTACTTTGCACTGTTGATCCCGGGTACCTGAACTTCTCCAAATACTCCACCTCTTCTCCCTGCAACCGCACCACTCCACTGCCCTCCCTCTCATTCACGCACATGTACTCTGTCTTACTCCTACTGACTTTCATTCCCCTTCTCTCCAGCGCATACCTCCACCTCTCCAGGCTCTTCTCAACCTGCTCACTACTCTCACCACAAATCACAATATCATCCGCAAACATCATAGTCCACCATCCTGTCCATCATCACTGCAAACAGGAAAGGGCTCAGAGCCGATCCTTGATGCAGTCCAACCTCCACCTTAAACCAGTCTGTCGTTCCTACTGCAAACCTTACTGCTGTCACACTGTCCTCATAAATGTCCTGCACCACCCTCATATACTTCTCTGACACACCTGACTTCCTCAATACAATACCACAACTCCTCTCTCGGCACCCTGTCGTACGCTTTCTCTAAATCTACAAACAGACAATGCAAGATATAAATCAATGACTAATTAATATAATTATGTTAATACATTGGTGTGCAAAGAGTAACATTAGTCTTTTCACATAAACTGAGTTGATTTAGAAAGAGTCTTGTGACAAAAATAATAATAGAAAAATTATATTCATAATTAATCAGTACTTTGTATACTTAAGTAAACTTGGAGGTAAATACTTTTGCACTTTTACTCAAGTGAAAGTTTAAAGGGAGCACTTTCACTTTTACTGGAGTCATATTTTACCTACTGTATCTCTACTTTTACTCAAGTACATGGTTTGTGTACTTCGTCCATTACTGCTCATTGTCAAAAAGCCTGTTTGTATAACACTAGCATTTTCATAATTAATACTCCCAGAGTCACATTTGTTTCCTTCCTTTTGTATTTCTTTTGCTGGAAATTTAGTGAAATATTGCTCTAAATGTACGTGTACTTTATAATATTCTTACCCAGATGATTGTTATCTGACATAGTCTGTCATCTTTCAAAGCAGTTCATTCATCTGTGTCCAACATTTTCCAACCTGAGAGTGAGAGTAACTTTTTTGTAACACACACAAAGTTTTGTCATCTTAGGTATGCCACATTTCTAGTATGGTTTCATTTGAACATTTTTATAAAACAGCTGATTCTTTACTGATAAAACTTTTCTGTGATAGGTTTGGATAGCATTTCTAGACTATTGTGTCCAGCTTTGGTAAGGGTGGCCCTTTATTATAGGTCTTTGTGTGAGAGCATGCGCTCTGTTTTAAAGTTGTTTTGATTGCCGCTTAGTAGGGGCGGATTTAGGCAGAGGTAACATAGGCATGGGGCAAAAAAATAAAAATCTATGTTGCTTTTTTAACCACTCATTTGCATGGTCGTGTCAATTATTATATCATGTCATGGTAAATGAATCTGGACAGAACTTGCAGTGTGCACCCACTGCCCGGAGAACTTCCCTCATTCATACACTCAGAAAGAAGAGGCGTTGGGTGACATCATGTCAGTAAGGAGAACTGAATCGAAATTAAAATAGATGACAACAAAGCTTAAAACTTAAGTACTTTGTCATAGTACTTTGATACTTAAGTACATTTAAGGGCAAATACCTTTGTACTTTTACTCAAGTGAAAGTTTAAAGGGAGCACTTAAACTTTTACTGGAGTCATATTTTACCTTATGTATCTCTACTTTTACTTAAATACATGCTTGTGTACTTCGTCCACCACTGTCAAATCGCAGCACAGTACCACTGCCAAGCCTTTAAATTGCTGACAATATAATATAAAATAATCAGCCATTCCTTTTAACTATGACTATTGGTGACACTGGAAAATGGTGACCAGATCAACCATTATGCATGTTATGATCAAAATCATGAAATCAGCAGTGCTATGGTATAGACAAAAAAAAGTTTTTGTGACTTTAAGATCAACACTATCAAAACATTGCAGAAATGTTATTTTATACTTCCTACATTCCTACGAGCTATCAAATCTTCTGTTAACGCTTATTGTTGTCCGGAAGAAATACCAATGTTTGCATCAATACTGTGCTGATCAGGTTTATCATATTTTTTGTTGACTGGAATTGAATCCACAGTCCCTGACTATTAGTCCCTTTAATGACATTTCAGCTCCAGTGTGTTTGTTGTAAGAAATTTGAGTCTTTTTCTTCTTAATTATAATGAATTTTTTTCCTATCATATCATATTTCAAAGTGCTTTTGCTGCCATTTGAGTTTGTGATCGTATCTACTTTGAAAAGCATTATGAAACCTTGATTGAATTTATGTAGTTAACTCAGTTTGTAATACAGGTGGTTTTATAATTTAATGTGCAATGGACCAAAAGATTATTTTAGATGACCTTTTACTGAAAACTGTCAAAAATCTAACTCTTATATGTTATGTTTTTATACAGGACTTTCACACTAAAAGATTTCAGGCTTGATCTCGAGCCCATCAACTTGCTGGAGGAGGTTTGTACAGGAGATGAATGGGCAAAATTTCTGCCTGTTATAAATCCCTCAGCCCATCCAGATGCCAAAGACGATTCACAAAGAGAGGATTCTCATAATTCGAGTGATGATATCGGACTATGTAATGCAGTCATAAAGCTGGCACTATCAGCAGACAAAGAGCAGTCAGAAATTAGCTCTAGTCTAGTCAGTGTTACTGACAGTCAGATAGACAGCGTAATCCAGACCAGACAAGAAACATCTCCTAAAGAGTCACCCTTTTCTGACCTTCCCAAAACACCACAAAAATGTTTTGCAGTTGCACAAATGCCAGACATACTAGAATATGAACAATTACAGGAAAATTACTTTATGGTAGTATATGTACATGATAAAACTAACCTGACAAAAGTCAAGGACATGCCACGTGATTTGTCTGTTGTCAAGGTGAGAAACACTGTAAAAATAAGAACAATTATTGTAATATCACAATTAATTAAATATTTAAATACTAACAAACACCTCCACTTATCTTTTACAAAGTCATCAGGAATATTAGACAATTCAGCACTGAATAATAAAAGAAAACATCAACCATCAGGAAAGAGAAAAAAAGGTAAAAACTTTAAATCAGTAAAAAAGCAGAAGTGGAAGTTAAATGAATATGTACAGGTATATTTGTGTTTGTGTGTGTGTGTGTGTGTGTGTGTGTGTGTGTGTGTGTCTGGAGGTGGAACACTAAAATAAAGTCTTTTCTGCACATTTTAGGAAACATCAAACTACTCTTTCTTCGCAAACGCAGTGCCTCCACAGCATCCACTCAGTCTCCCACTTCTTCACCTGCAGTTGTCTCCTTTCCCTCCTCTAAATTTTATTCTTTACCAGAATCCAACTCCCAGACACAACAAGATTTCCAAACATCTGTAGTTGCTAATGAAAAGGTGAGTACATCATACCGACCTGTCTCTACTGGACAAAGGAGTTTACTTGGACCAGCTGCATTACTGAGTATTGTATTTTGCTTTTTCTTAAGCCACTAGTAACAAATACTGCTTCACTACAAATGATATCAGAAGTGACAGAATCCTACAGCATTGATAATGACTTTGCAGAAAAGACTGTGCTTTCTAAAAATGATCAGCTATCAATCGAGGCAAAGTTGATGGATGTGCACCATGATTTCTCTTTTGTCAAGGTGAGGAAGAAGTTTTTATTGTCCCTTTATTAGCATATAAGGTTCCAAGATTTATATGTTAAATGTGAAAAGATTTTGTGTAAGAAATGTGAACGTTATTTTAGGTGTAGGATTGCACTAAATCTCCAATAATTTGTCATATGCTTTTGATTAGATGATACAAATCCTAACATCAGAAGTATTTCTTCTTTTGTTTTATAAAGTCTTCAAGGTTGCTAGACAATTCTGCTCTGAAGGATCGAATCAATTTGAGCAAAACAAGAAAACATCGACCCCCAGGGAAAAGAAAAGATGGTGAGAAAATGAGTTCAGAACAACTAATATAAAAAAAAGCAGTAAGGTGGAGTGACGTGAATTAATAAAATGAATTAATACAAATAAATAAATCTAGTATATTTTTTATATATTTTAGAAAATACCAAAGAAATGTTTCTCATAAAACATGTTTGCCAACCGAGTGCCTCAGAGTCCCATCAGTCTCGCCCTTCCTCACATGCTTCTGTCTTCAGCTTCTCTGCATTTTATAATATGCCATGTTCCAAGGATTTCCAGACACATGAAGACTCCCAAACAGCTGTACTTGGTAAAGAGAAGGTGAGCACATCCAGACCTTATCAGTCTGTCTGTACTGATCAAATTAGCTCAACTGGACCAGCTGCAGCACTGACATCAAAAATCATATACTCTTTCCTAAGACGTTAGTAAGAAATGCTGCAGCACTGTCAACAATATTGGAAGTACCAGAATCTTCCAGCAATGATAATGACAAGGCACAGCTGAGGGATGTGCCCTATGATTTCTCTCTTGTCAAGGTAAGGAGAAAGTCATGTGTGTATGACATGCATAAATGAGTATAGGTATATGACTGTACTAAATATATACTAAATAATCATATGCTTTTTGAAATTACAAATCATAATATTGCAGTTTAGAATAAAAATTATTATAGGTATTTCTTCCTCTCTTTTACAAAGTCATCAGAGCTGCTAGACGATTCTGCTCTGAAGTATCGAATCAGTTTAGGCAAAAAAAGAAAACATTGACCACCAGGGGAAAAAAAAGATGGTAAGAAAATGAGCTCAGGACATAAAAAAAAAAAAACAGTGGGGTAAAGTGACAAAACATTAAAACATGGGAATTCAATGAATCAAATACATTGTTTCCTCTTGCCATTTTAGAAAATACTAAAAAGAAGTTCCCCATTAAGCTTCTCCACCAATGGAGTGCCTAAGAGTCTCACCAGTTCCGCCCTTCTTCACACACATCTGTCTTCACCTTTTCTGCATTTTATAATATACCAAGGTCTTATAATTCCAATGATTCCAAAAGCACACCAGTTCCTGCTAACGAGAAGTTCAGTATATCTTAGATCTGATCAATCTGGCAAACTGGTTATGAAGAAAATAATTTGTCAATAATTTATAATGAATTTAATTAATTAATTTAAATATTAACTGATCTAAAATGATGAACTTACCTTGAATTTGTTCTGCTCCTGCCTCTGCAGAAAAAGACAAAAGACCAATTACTTGAAACCAACGCTTGGAAGATAAAAAGCTCATTTGTGTCCGGGTAATGTAACAGGAACCATGGTCAAGCAGTGTACATGTAACCTAGTCTACATGTGACCTGGAAAAGAACTAAATCCATCAGTCGTATAAATATAAATACTGTATTAAACTTTTCTTATAAGCTGCTTACTTATAAGCTGAATTAGTAAAATACCTTGGCTGAAATAAAATGTATAATGTTCCCAAATGTATTTATTCAGCTAAGTTGAATTCACTGTATTAGGTTTTTTGATCCTTTTGTACTGGAGCAATTAAAAAACAAATAATTTCCTTCGCCAGATTCACTGCTAATATTTTATTCTGCCTTAAGTCTCTTTAACATGACTCAGATGTCTGTGACACAAAATATGTGATGAGTGCTGAGGAAGACAGCTTCAAGAAACCGTTTGCCTTATGTTAACATCCATTTTATTTGTATAGCACTTTTAATGACAGACATTGTCACAAAGCATCTTTACAGAAATCCTGATGTACAGAAGTAGATGAGCAAAATAGATGTGACAGTGACAAGGCAATATTCCTGAGACTTCATGAGGAAGTAACCTAGAGAGGAACCAGACTCGAAAAAAGAACCCAATCTTTTTTGGGTGACATCCGATAGTGGGTTAACAATCGCATACAGTTGTAGAAGAGTTATGTGCACTTCTTCATTTTTTACATAACATTGTTTCTTACAGTGTCAGAAACCACATGGAGATATGAGCTGGTTTCAAGAAAGTGGTTTAGGCATGCATGTTGCACAGCCCTAAACTATCTTGGTGATCAAATACTTTCATGGTAAATAGGCCAAGCTGTATTTTTATGTTCAATAAAAGACAGACATTTGCTTTATAACACCAGATTGCTGTAATAAGAATAAACAAAGGGGACTTATTATAAACTCATATATATTATGTGTTCTTTTTTGTGGTATATCTAATTATTCTTGATCACATTTAATATAATTTCAATGCATGACTGGAAAAGGACAACTTTCTGGTTGTTGGCTTTTGCCCATTGGATTGGTTCAAAAGATTATAATAATAATAAAAAATATATAATTTACTGGACAGGTACCCATGCATTCTTATGTACAGTACACCATTTCTGATCTCAGTCACTTTCTCACAGTTTCTCACTGAGATTAAAAAGCATTTGAATTGCAAATGCTAAAATCCACATCTTATTAAAAAAAAAAAAAAAAAAAAACTCCAGTATAAACAATGGTACTTCTGCATGCTACCAAGATGGTCAACATTACATAGTAAAATTATAAATACAGCTACAAAAATCTTATGTCAAAATGGATCCATTTCAGTCAATCTTCACTCCTTAGGCAGAACAAAAGAGCCATTTATCATCACTCTGATAAGAGATGCAGAGACATATCAGCAACACATCTGGGAAACCATTAGTAGACTTGGTTTTTAATAGGCATCATAATTCGTGGTTTTCCTTTCCAGTTGTAAGACACTTTACCAGCAATGGACATTTGATTGAAATTTGATTCCACTGAATTAATTGTGTTGCTTTGAAATTAGATATTTATCAAATAAGTTATTATTAATCAGATTACACATACTATAGATTACACAAGTGGCTGATCACATGTACTAAAACATCCAACATTTAAACAACTGTCTTATTGCAAGTTGGACTGACAGCATTGTATTTGTAATTACAAAGTACTTTTCAGGAGTCAAGTCTCTAAGTACCCCCTTTTAAACATCTCTGTTTTTATTCAAAAATGATCTTAGAAAATATAATGAGAAAAAAAAGTAATAGTGAAGTTCCACTTACCGGACCATGTTTTTTTTTTTTTTTTAAGAAATAAAAAAAACCTTACAAGGTGAAGCCAACACACACTTCTTTAAGAAACTGAGCTACAATGCTGTTCTTTTTCTCAAATAAATGTTTCCCAATGCTTCCAATCTCTAAAATATGACCATTTTATGTAACAGCTGATGTAACACATGCAATAGAAATAAGCTATCTAAGTGAAAGTAAAAATAATTAATTCAGAATCAATAATGTATAAGTTAATTCACTTTCATTAATAACTCGTAAAAGCTTAAACCCTGTCATCAAATATGATTTACGATTTGTATTACTGCGACGCTTTCTATTACTAAATTGCTAAATAGTGGTACTACTTGTGGATATTCAAATGTACTTCTAATCACAGTGCTACTTTATGCTTTAAGTTACTTTGGTCTTCTATTGCTATAGGCCTGAAAATGACCATGCGGATATTACAACTTGCACTGAAGCATTTATATACAAGGTGTCCTAAAGGTAATAGGGCAGTTACCAAAAAAATTGCAGTCACAGCAAATCCATTATTGTGATATAATCACAATGATGATATAATATATATATATATATATATATATATATATATATATATATACATATATATTATTGTGAATGGATTTAAAAAATAATCAATTTATCTAATAAAATAATAAATCTATCTACTTTATCTATTTAGCATTTTTGGAAGTGGTGAGGAAAGAACTGTATATGGCTTTAATGTAGGTGATAAGAGAAACAAACTTTTTTTTAATGGATTTTTCATTCAATGTATATCAAGCCTTAAAGGTAACTGTAGTATAAGAGGAATAACACACTTTAAGCCATGTTGTTATTGAAAATGAACATCACACCAACCATTGCTGAGTATTTTTCCCATTATAAAATCAAGCCCTGGTGTGTTTTCTTCCTTACTAATTGTTATATTCATATATTGTTATAATCCTTACTATTGTTATTATTATACAACATATGAATAGATTTTTAAGGGTTAGTTTAAATATATTTTTGAACGTTCAGGTTTAGTTTGTCTTAATTGTTATTACTGTAAAACAAAGCTAATTTCAACATCTAATCTACAGAAAAGAATTTGCAGAAAACTTTTATTCATGTCTTCTTATATTTTACACATACTGAACAGACAGAAATTTAGACACCCATGATACATTATTTCTCATGATCTTAAAAAGTTTTTGAATTAGGACTGTAAGAAAGAGTTTAAGATACAGTGATTTTGATTTGTTTAACAGTCCTTAGTTATAATTGCATTTACACCGTGTATACTGTGTACTCTGCTGTGAAGCTTAAATGAATCGTCACGTATAGTAAATTGTTGATCGTTATTGTACATTATTGACAGTTTTTCTTCTTGAACGCAAAATCTGTGCTTTATGACTAATAGGACACCGTGTATATTAAAATCAGTACCAGAATGTGATACCTTACTGCTATTTACAGTGCATTTTCATATTAAGCTACAAGTAAAAGTGTGCAGGGTGTTTAACTGTTACTAGAAGCAGTTCAGAAAATGGTGTTAACCATACTGGCCAATGGAAAAAGCCCCTGAGTCATTAGAGAACTTGTCTTCAGGTCTGACTGACAGCTGGCTGTGATCTCTGGTCCGGTACATGCTACTGCTGTAGGAAGGTGATTTTTCAAGTTGTGCATCTGACACCTAGAGCAAAACAAATAAACCAGAAGCTGCTGCATTTGTTGTTATTTAAACAAAAGGAAACAAAAAGTAATCATTCTCTAATAAATTGACATACCTCTTCAAATTTTCTTGCCTTGTACTGATCAGCTCCTTTCAGGAAATTTAGGAGGATTATATCACAAAGAACGGCCCCCTAAAAACAGCACATAATTTGAAAAGCACATTAATTCAAAACAAGTAAAAAAAAATATACAAACACTTTCCATAGCTGCACTTTTTTACAAGTTAAAATAACACTGTCCTTAAAAGGTTAAAAGTTAATTTACATTGTGAGCACACACTTGTTTTACAAAATGATTGGAAGCAATAAATGCAGAATTACTTTTTGTGGTAAATCTGTGATTGATGCTGGTTAGTTAAAGTACTGTAACTGCCCTTAGGTTTGCTACTCAAAGCCTTTAGATGTACATAAATTAACAGTATGCTTTCTTCTCTATTCTTCTCATTTTAAAAGCATTGCCCTCTTCTGGGCTCAATATCACCTGTAAACTGGTTTTAATAAATTAGAACTAATAAATACTAATAAATTTGTAGGTCCAGATTTTTAAAAGGGGAGTACTGTTCCCCATTCTTGCTCCCAGATTTTTCAGCGTTTAAAGCCCTGGTGATCTTTTTCCCATTTGGCCACATATGTATATATATATATATATATATATATATATATATATATATATATAT
>JAAIIK010000018.1:5774935-5799288 GCA_014706435.1 Silurus glanis | reverse complement strand
CTACTACAACCACTACCAATGCTAAGACTACTACTTAATACCACCTCAACTACTACTACAATTACTACTACTTTTGCTACTACTACAACCACTACCACTACTACCACTGCTAAGACTACTACTTAATACCACACCTACTACTACTATTACAACTACTACTATTTCTGCTACTACTACAACCACCACCACTACTACTACTACTACTACCAATGCTCACTACTAATTAATACCACATCTACTACTACTTCCACTGCTAAGACTACTACATAATATCACCACTACTACTACTACTACTACTACTACTACTACTACTACAACTTAATACCACCACTACTACTACTACTACTACTATCACTTCTAAGACTACTACTTAATACCACCACCCCTACTACTACTACTACTACTACTACTACTACTTCTACTACTACCACTGATGAGACTACTACTATTTTTCCTTCTACTACCACCATTACCACTATATATGCTATTAACACCACTACTACTGCAACCGCTACTACTTCTATTCCTACCACTACTACTATTACTACCGTAAGTACTGCAATGGTTACTACTACTACACCTCCTACTTCTATTATCACTACTAGCATCATCAATACTGTACCACTATTACCTTCACCACTACTCTTAACACTATTACCACTACCAATAATCTACTACTATTTACACTAATAACATCACCACTACTCTACCACTATTACCACTACTACTATCACCACTATCACCACTATTACCTTCACTACTCTACCACTATTACCACTACTAACATCACCATTATTACACACTTACACACTTTACACACTTATTAACTGCCACTAATGCTACTACCAATGATAACGATAATAATAATAATAATAATAATAATAATAATAATAATAATAATAATAATAATAATAATTGGGTCCTCACTTTGTGAAGTTGAAGCGGGGAAAGCGAATGCTATTTTTAATAAATATGGTGAAGTTCTCAACCTCCATCATAGGTGTTCTAAGAAACAGTAGATCCATTGTATTTATACAAACTGAACAATGAACACATCCATTGAAATACAATGCATTACAAAACAACATTCAGTGTGCTAGACAAAATCCACACATACTCAACATACTAAACATACTCACATTGGAACGTCATCAATCTCTGCAGGACACCATCCTCTTATCTGACAGGTTTTTGAAGAACCTATGTAGTTCACACACTTTCCTGTCAACAAACCTGACAGACGATGTTGTCAGTACATATAGTACACATTCAAACACTTGGAAATGTTAAGGGCTAGTTCAGTGTGAGTGGTACAGAATTAAGACATCTTACCATTCGAGCCTGGCTTTGACATTAACTTTGTGCAGTTGTCATCATGTTCACATTTAAATTTTCCCTCACTCTAAAACACACACGTGCAAATAAGGAGAGAATTATGCCGTTGTTGCATTGCTATAGCACTACATTCTTACAAACATCCAGAGACTGAGGTACATTGTGATGATGCTGATAATAAGCTGTAGCGATGATATAGTTGCTTTACTTACTTCAGGACACAAACCCTGCACCTGGTTCTCTGTTATGATAAGTTTAGTAATGATGCAGAATACTGAAGCTCCCTAAAGAATAAACACACACACACACACACACACACACACACACACACACACACACACACACACACACACGCACACGCACACTCACGCACACTCACACACACACACACACACACACACACACACACACACACACACACACACACACGAATATCTCACTGTACATAGAGTACTAGGGGCTGAGAACAGAAAAAGGGTTTCACTTCCACACAATACAAGAACAGCTTTTAACATTTAACTTCTCTTTAATCAAATATGTAAAACAAAAAAAAACAAAAACAAAAAAAAAAGGACAAGGCTTTTTAAACCATTGTATTATTATATTAGTCTTGAATACAAATTATGTAATTAAAGAGAAGACATGCCAAATGAATTAAATTAATCCAGGTTTTCTTTTTTCTTCTTCTTTTTTTTTTTTTTTACCCCTGTGCACTGGGTTAAACAGGCTTAATTGGCTAAACAGACCTGTGAAGGTGTGACAAAGTCAGCAACATCCATGGTTTTATTGTGGTGTTCTCCAAATCCTTTAACTTTTGTCATCACAGATGATTCGATAGCAGTGTCTCTCTCTTGATAGGCCTTTTCATATAAAAATACCCAACTGTCAGAATGACAAAGAAAAAGAATAGCAAAAGATCAAGAGAAACAGAGAGAGACATAGACAGAGAGAGAGAGAGAGAGAGAGAGAGAGAGAGAGAGAGAGAGAGAGAGCAAGAGAAACAGGAGATGGGAAGTGTATGGAGGACATTAGTGGTGCAGTGCCAACACACACTTTTCTTTTTTTTTTTTTTTAGCTTCAACGATATTTCATATTAATCTGTTCTAATCTCAAAAATCTTCTATTTGTTTTACTTGTGTTCTGACCCATAAACAGAAAAAATAGGCAAATTAAACAATGTTACTCTCACATTAATACCTGCACACTGTGAATTCATTTACAAACGCTCCTAAATTATTTTTTAATCTCAAAAAAAAAAAAAATCAAAACAAAAAATCTATTTCACTTCCTAATAATGAAATTAATTTTAAGCAGCCTTACCCAACAAAGTAAGATATTATGAGTAGCTGTACAAGTCGATTGATGATGCCGATGGTCCAGCTCTTCACCACCACAGACTTTGTCGTCTCGTAAGTGAAGAAATCTGTTATAAAGCCCCACATCTTTCAAACACCACTGTAAAAAATAGTACACTATACAGTTGTATACACAGTGTCTTTCCTTTCGATAAAACAAAAAATCAAAAAGGTGAAATCCAGTTCTTTGAGATTTAAGTCCAAGTCATGAAACTTTCAACCAAGAAACAACATTTTACAACAGAAAAAAACTTTTCTAGTCTATCAAGACAGAACCAGGGTTAAGACAGAGAGCTGTTTGTGTGTTGCGAGTGATCTTTTAGTGTGCTGCAGAACCTCCCTCCCTCCAGCACTTTCTTTATAGTCCCCTCCTCTTTTCTCGAAATGACATAACATCCCAAATTGGTCAAGAATGAATCAATAATCAGTAAGTGGCCTAATAGCACACAATTGTGTATTAAGTGGCAACATGTTTAATAGCTTAAGCAGGTGCTTGTTATATAAATTGAAATAAATGTATTAGTAACTATTAAACAATAGTTTTATTTTTGATGGTTTTAATAATAAAATAATAGAAGAATTATGCAATTTCCATAAATAATGATTTGCCCTATTCCAGGAGACAAATAGAACAACAATTCTGATTATCATTTCAAATGTTTCTTGCTGCAATTAACTACAGCTAATCTAATGATTTCTATAATCTGGAAAAGTTAATCATCCAGAAGAAAAAAAAAAAGTCACTTCAGACTAGATTTCCCAATAATGTGTATAACAAAACATCAAGAACTCCTCAATGCAATGCTCTGGTGCACTTATAATCAGTGTCCACTACATTAACAAGTTTATCAGGCAAATATAATATTTTGAAAATCACTTATAGATAGATATTTATACAACAGTACATTAGAATCCTCTAATTCTTTTGACGTTGATTAGTTTTCTATAAGAGAATCTCAGATAATAGTGAATGCTACACTTTATGTAACAGGTAAAATACTCATTTAGACTCATTTAGATTGTAATGTCCACTATACAAGTTAGTTTAGAAATAATATGTCTAAATGAGTATTTCACCTGTTACTTAAACTATAGCATTCACTCTTATCTGAGATTGGAAAACAGTAGATAATAGCGTATAGAGTTAACACTTTGGTGATAACCATAGATGTCATTCAAAGTTCAGAAGTTCAGAGTAAGCTAAAAATACAAATTCAATACATACAATGCTATATATGTGTTTATTTTGTTATGTGTGTTCGTGTGTGTGTCTTTGCCTGATATTTGGTGTTCATATCCAGAAAATTGCGGGCCAACATAACATGAATATATGTAATATGAAAGTGCATACCTTACTGTGTTTTTTCTGAGACTGAAGATGTCAGTCGTTATCGTCAATATTCTTCAAATGTTAATTCATTTTAGTTCATTTGTATAGTGCTTTATAATAAGAAATTAACTGTATGGTGTAACAGACTGCTTCATCTACATATGACAATACCATCTAGAGACGTACCAGTGCCAATTGGATCCCACTACATGTGTGGTTTTGACATTGGACCTCCTGGAGTGTTTAAAGCTGATGCTGGATCTGTGATGATCACAAATGTTGAGCTCAGTAGCTCCTAGTTTTATAACCATAAAGACTGTATAAGACTGTAGAAAGATCATTACTTATAATCTTATACTCCAGTGCTCATGTTAGTTTTCACTCTCCAGTGTTCTGTATTGTTAAAAAATTTATGATCAAACTCTTGATGTCACCCGAATGAGGATGGGTTCCCCTTTTGAGTCCTCTCAAGGTTTCTTCCTCATTACATCTAAGGGAGTTTTTCCTTGCCACAGTCACCATGGCTTGCTCATCAGGGATAAATACACACCGTTCACCTTGACTGTTGATTTCTGTAAAGCTGCTTTGAGACAATGTCTGTTGTGAAAAGGGCTATAGAAATAAACTTGACTTGACTTGACTTGACAATAAACTCCAATTTCCAATCCAGTGTTTAATCCAATCCAAACCATCTTTGCTTGACTGGTCAAGTGAATTGAACATATTTAATCAAAATCTGAATAACAAAGTGTTCTGTAAAAGTTCAGGAATAGAGTTTTAATCTACACATTTAAATCTGCACTACAGGGGATCAGTGGAAATTATTTAGCAGTGAAAGAGATCCCTGCCCATGAAAAGTTTGAGAACCAAACTTTACAGGGGTGTTCCCTAAAATGACAATCTATAATTTATAATAATCCACTAATTAATAATTGATGTTCAAGATTTCATGCATTAAATTTAGTGAAAATATCATACGATATAATTCTTCAGTCAGTACAGGTCAATAAATAATCATGGGCATCTCAGTCACTCCTGTGCTCAACATTGTCAGCATTTCAGAAGTGAAAATCATTTTAAAACACGATGTAAACGATTCCAAACCTTTTCTTCCCTAAAGCAAATAACCATACAGACATTTTTTTGCACTCTATCCCATTCAAATATTTAATAGAGACTCATACCCAAGGCATTTTAAAATTACCACACACATAAAAGGATAGATCACATAACAGCCAGAATACATTAAACACACACGATAAGCACGATGGTCATCCTTTAACATGGCCATAAAGATTCAGAAGAGTGACAATTAAGCTTGTGGCTTTGTCTTAATGCAGGAGGTTCAACGGTGCTCGTCCCCTACCCCCCACCACGATTTACTTTTTCTCTCGTAAAAAAAATGTGCATATATCTCAAGAGCAAAACCTGACAAAGCACCAGGTTCCAAGAAACGCAGGGACACTAACAGTATAGGCAGGTCATGTAGAGATCATGATTGCGGTCATTCAAAATGCAATGCTGAGTGCTGCACATCTTGATTTGATTCTCTTGAAACAAGAGCTTTAAAAGAGATAGAGCAAGAGAGAAAGAAGAGAGAGAGAGAGAGAGAGAGAGAGAGAGAGAGAGAGAGAGAGAGAGATGCCGAGGTAATAAAAGTGTGAAGGGTGGGTTGAGAAGAAAATGCACTTGACTCAATACAAATTGATGAATAAGATTGCAGTAAATGTAATAAGGAGTAAAGTGGTTTGAGAGAGCAAGTGCTGGGAGAAAAATGGACAGAAAAGGAAGAGGTGGAAGAGAAATGTGGGATTTGTGGACAAAAGATATGAGAGGACCCGAATGATCTGTCACAACATTTGAAACCTGGAGTAAATACTTCAGCAACGTGTATGTGACCTTACACTCACACGAATGACAATAGAAAATAAAATCTTTCAATTTAAGGTCTCTGTAAAAATGTTTTTCTTTTTGTCTGTTCTAATGCTGTGAAACATCTGAGAAACAAGTTAGTTCCTGGTATCACTTGTATTATTTGTTATTCCTCTTTATTCGCAACAGTTTGCCAGTGCCCACAGTCTTTTACCCATTGGCACATCATAATGTGTAAAATGTGTAAAAATGTTTAACAAATAAAGGGGGGAAAAGACTTTTGTGTTTTGTGGCATAATTTCACAAAAGACCAAATAAAAAAATATGGAAAAGTTTATTTTAATGCATGCCTCTGTCTTTCTTTCATTCTAATGACCTTCAAAGCTGCCTTTTCTCTGTGTGAGTGTGTGTGTGAGAGAGAGAGAGAGAGAGAGAGAGAGAGAGAGAGAGAGAGAGAGAGGAAGAGCTGGAAAGTCAGTAGGTGAGACCTTGTTTATACTGTACCTTAAATCTGTACCTGAATCTTAAATTCAATATAACAAATCACTTTCTAGAAAATACAGTTAATACAAAAGCTGTTGTACAAAAATATACAATAATTTTACAATTTTCAATTAATTTTCATAATTGAGAATAATATGATAAAGAAACATCTATTCATGAATTCCAAGTATAATTCAAAGTAAAGCTACTTGTTTTTGTGCTGAACAGTACATTGTAGATTGTCTGCCCTCATACAGCAGGGCCCAAACATCTAAGAGCATTATTGATGGTTCTATTTTGCTTTTTTCTTTATTTTCAAATTTAATACAAACTTCTTTTTCTGGGACGCCCTAATTGATTTATTTATTAGAAAAAATACAGATCTTTTAATATGGAAGGTACTCAAAGTGAACAAAAACATGGACAAGCAGCCTTGATCAGTGACGATATTGCTCATTGAATAGTTTACAACTTTACGTATCAGCATAAAGGTGGAGATTGGTGGTATAGCAGTAATAAGCAGTTTCTGTGGTGTAAAGACCCTGACCTTACAGAGAGGAGGATTCGAGTCGAAATGGAGTGATCAGACAGAGTTAATGCGCACTAATGTGTGTGTATGTTTGAGTGTAGTATCGAGTTACACTCGCTTGAACACTGATAGTCTCTACTGTCTGCCTCTTTAACTCCCAACATGGTCTCTGTAGTTCCACTCTAAAACCACAGCATCAACAGCTAACCTTAAAATCTCTCCATCCTCTGTGACCGCACCTTTCTTCCTCCTTTCTTCTGGTTCCCTATCTACCTTTTTTGCTTCTTACTCATGCATGTCTCCTTGTCAAAAACCACAAAGAAGCATCCACTTACTGACCTTACATTTCAAAAGAATTGCTGTGTATGTGTGTGGTTAATGGTGGAACAGAGCCATGATTCAAACCACACTGCAGAGTGCAATACAATTTATAAACCACACACAAAAAAAAGAGAAAATTCAGACTCAGGAAGCAGAAAAAAACAAAACAAAACAAAATTATTAGCTTTGATTATAAAATAGGGTTTTAATGAGAAGAATGTTCTTTACTTACAGTCTGTTGTTCAGAAAAACTAGACTGGACACATTGGAACATTTTGGCTGATACTAGACATCCACAAAAACCTGGTAGATCACACCAAGCATTAATAAATATCAGTTTAAAATGACAAGGGCAATAATTAACACCAGAAAAACATGAACAATTAAATACTTATATACAATTTATGGACAAAGTATTGGGACACATGACTTTTACAGCTATATGCGGTTCTTTTAAAAACTGTTTCTACAAAGTTGGAGGCACAGAATAGTTATCTTTTCCTTTCACTTTAACTAAAAGACACAAACCTGTTCCAGCATGACAATGCCCCAATGCACAAAGCCGGCGACTCGAGGATATGCTTTTCATTGGTTAAAGTGGAAGATCTTGACTGGCCTGCTATAGAGCTCTGACCTCAACCCTTCTGAACACCTTTAGGATGAATTGGAACGTTGACTTCACCGCAGGCTGCCTCACCCTACATCAGTACCTAATTTCGTTGTGGCTGACTGAGCACAAACCTCCACAAACACACTCCAAAATCTAGTGGAACGTCCTCCGAGAAAGGTGGAGGTTTTTAGAAGAGTAAATGGGAACTAAATGTGGAACAGATGGTTCAAAAAACACATATGAATGGTCTTATGGTCAGGTGTCCACAAACTTTTGTCCATTGGGTGTAGTTCAAACACATCATCATGATGTAAAAGTGCACTGGGGTACTCATACTTTACTTTTTTTTTACTTCATTATATAAGGAATAAAACAAGGCCTGGGCATGCTGTTCCATGACAATAATTAATGACAGTTTGCTGTGATGTTACCAATCTTTTCCAGTAACTGTACATCCCAAAGTGTTTTATTCCTCTTACACCACAGCAATTTGACAATGCTAAAAAGAAAAATACATATGAATCAATGGCACGTTATTATTTTTGTCTGTTCACAGTGAAACTAATGCTGTGAAACATCTGAGAAACAAGTTAGTTCCTGGTATCACTTGTATTATTTTTATTCCTCTATATTCGCAACAATTTGCCAGTGCCCACAGTCTTTTACACATTGGCACATAATAATTTTTGTCTATATGTCTGTAATTCATGTTATCATTTACAATAGAAACTGTTGATCCCTCTCAGGGTTTTTTTTTTTTTAACAGCTTAACCTATGATTGGTTCACAGCACTGGCACTAGATGTTTTTTTCTAAAAATGTTAAATAAATAAAAATCTCTTAAAAAATACGTCACCATATCCACATTATACAAAAGATCTGTTCATGTGTATGTTGTTTCTATAGAAATGATAAATGAGAACGAGTGCATTAATAATAATAAAAAATTAACTGTTCTAACTAATCAGAACAGACAATTCTACAACGTTGTGGTATAATATGTCATAGCAAATCATGTCTCTATATTCATTCAGCTTTTTAAAAGCAGTATAATAAACACTAGACATGAAGAGTGTCAGACTCCATTCTTGCAAAAGGCTTCATCAGAGTAGAGCGTTCCACCTCATTTATCACCCTGTTCAAATGATGAATTCATTTCCAAAGCTTTCATAAGCTGAATTTGTGTTAAAAGAGAGAACACAGTGCAGCACTTCAAGACTTGAGGTTGACATTCCCGGCTAAAACATTTAGACTTATTCAAACTATAAGTCATACAGTGGGGTCAAAAAGTCTGAGAGATCATTGATAATCATTATCCGAATGATCATTATCTTGATGATCTGAATGATAAATATCAGTAAGTGAAAAGTCAAATCTGAGAAATACAGTATTGTGAATCCTCACTTTTCCAGCCATAAAATTAGAGACAATTTTATGTCTTTGGATGCAGAAGTATTAAATTTTGGTTTCACTTGAACTAGGAGACCTAAACCTATTCCAGCATGACACCCCTGTGCACAAAGCGAGCACAATGAAGATATAGTTTGCATGGTTGATGATTGCTACGGAGTGTTGACTAAAAGCAGTGTTCAGTTTCAGGGATAAACCTTAGAAAAAATCTGACCCATTCTAACCCATAAATCTAACCCATTTATGCAAAGGAGTTGAAACGGTCAATATCACAGACTACTTTTACATTGAAATGGAGACCTAGAAAGTCAATTATTAATCAGAATTCAAAGACTTTCTGCTTATTTCCAGTTTAGAACACAGTTTTTGGACACAGCTGTATTCACACAACATTTGCTACTTAAAATTCTAGCATCAACCAGCTAAACAGATTAGTCAGTAATACACGTTAGCATGGGTTACACAGATACATACTGAATAGATAAAATAGAGCATGGGCAGAGAACATTAATGAGAGAACACATAGAGGGTTTTTAAAAGACAGAGACAGGACGGCTCCATAATCCTGTCTTTTTCTTTCATGATCGGTTTTGCCAACAGCGTCTTAATCTGAGCCAGACTCCTCTGAGCTGGGAGTGCTTTGTTTTTCTTCATCAGCCGAGCCCTGGTGGAAGTTAACAAACAGAGGAACACTTGATAATTGGTCAGAATAAAAAGCCCTTTTCACCAATGGGGAATGGTACTCTTATTAGGCATCAGAATTACACTTTAAGGACTTTAACATACTTTTTTTTAATAACATTTACATTTATGGCATTTGGCATAGCTAGTGTATTCAATTGCCATATTACATCAAATACACATTATATAAATAAATTGAAAAAAAAAATATATATAAAAATCTATTTCATATTACTTAAAAAAGTAAAAAAAAGAAAAGGTAAACGCACTGTATGGTGTTCTTTATATTTTAGTTTGAAATGATCCCAAACTTTGGAAACTTTCTGTTATGTTCTTTGGCCTGAATCTTCTCCTCACCCCTCACTGTTTTCTCTCCGTTTCTCCATTTTAAATTCTGCAACGTTTTCTGTGTTAAACCTGTCCAGGGGTCTCATTAATAAACGTAGCGTAGGCACAAAACGAGGCTGAAAACATGCGCATGCCACTTTCCATGTAAAGGTTGTTATTTATAAATAAACACACTTGACGAGAGATTTCCTGTAAGTAAAGTCTGAGGTGTGCGTACGCACAATGTGGATATACAGAAGACAAAAAAGGAAATTGGCGACACAGATAGCGTGCACAAACTTCGTGTAGAAAGTGATGTACGCCTGGTTCTAGCCCCATTTTGTTTATAAAACGTTTATAAATGAGACCCCAGAGCGGTCCAGAGTTTAGCAGGTGGTGAAGCAGTGATAATGTGTAGTTAAATGGACTAAACAAAGTATCGAGGCAAATTATTTGGACAGGATCTATGCTCCAGTGAGGGGAAAGTGTAATTCTACAGTATACAAAAACATCCTGTGTAATTGTGTGCATCCAACTAGTGAATGCAACAACAGTTTGGGGAAGGTGTATGGGTGTGGTGGTCACATGTCCACATACATTTGGCCGTATAGGACATGTTTTTACCTCGATGTGTAGAAAATGACCTCATACATGTCTGGACATTTGTCTTGAAAAATATTGTTGTATATTTATCATGGTTTTGTGAAACATTGAAATACGTTGTCCAAACTGCAACTAAAACACCAGGCTGATGGCCTATTATGTATGTTCTCATATATGTACGCAGAGTTGACATACACATGTTCGCGAGCACGTGTGTATATGTGATTATGCGCCCTTACCTTGCGCTTGCGACCTCTGCCCCGGTTGGACTCGGAAGAACTCTCCTCACTGGAGATGAACTCTGGACTCTTAAAGCTGTCATTCCCACCAGCAGCCCTGTTCCTCTCTTTCTCCCTTCCTTTACCTAACTTCTTTTTCTTCTTCTCCTCATTCTTTTTTCCTTTCTTTCTTGCTCTTCATGAAGAATGAGAAAGAAAATTTTGCAAACAACTAATTATTATTGATCCATTATGGGTCATTACAGCTATTATAAGCTTCCACATTGCCTTCTCCATTAAGCTATACAGGCACAATTAGACATATGTTTTGCAGTTCTAAAGAACATGAACAATCCCATACTGATTAAGAGGTCGATATACTGTATGTGTGATATGTAATGTACTGTATTCATAGAAACCTTTTAGAGAATCTCTGTATTATATGTCCTCTATGATCCATACTATTGTACCAAACTCAGACAAAAATATGCATTATCTGCAACCTCTGAGACAATTTGATTGAACAACTATGGATTGTTAGACTGCTTATTTGCCTTACTGCAGGCATCTGTGAATCAGAAAAAAAAAATGTAATAATATAGAAAATCCCTAATGCACTGGCTTTGAAACTGAATCATGGAGGACATTTTGTCATGTCTTGGAGTAAGCAATAATCCATATTCTAAGAAGCCAGCTGTGACTGAAAACCTGAAACAGTAAACAGAGCTTTTGTGAACAGCTTGTGTTAAGTACTTTTTTGAGGTGCTTCCACCACTTTCTCTGTATTCCTTCATCGCTCGCTCGTATTCTTTCTTCGCTTCCTCGGCTTTTCCGTCCCACTCCTGTCAAACAGGGAAACGGAAACATCAGCGGGTGTTTGTTTGAAAAACAACAATTGTTAATTAATAATCATTAATACGCGGCTAATCATTTTTTTTTTTTTTTATTAAAGTTTTATTTATTTATTTAATTTAATATTCAGAGCCTGGTATCTTTGGTAAAGCCCTTTCTGCAGCCAAAATTTTGTGATAAAGCAGCTCTAACAGGGGAAGATGTGGTAGAAGATTGCATCTCCCACCAACACTGTGATGGGTAGGATCTCCTTAAAACCCTGATCCACTGAGACACATCTCATCAGACTGTTTGACCCTTATTCAAACTTATTTCCTTTACATTTCTTATAATCTACTACACCTTACAAGACCGTGGATAGCAAGTAAAATTGTTGTGCTCTCTAACCCATACATGTGTTTCTGCCTAAATATCCTTGTTCTTCTTTAGGCTTAAATTTAGTCTGTTGTCTTAGTGTTTCAGACTAGTTCCCATTTTTGTACCTAAATTTACATTGTGTGTCTTCTTCTTCGTAGTGTTTCGTTTAAAAAAAATTAAACCTGCACCTCATTGCACCTGGGCACCTGCATTGTGTGAAAACATTTCTAAGCAGTTTCACACAAAATAAATAGATTTTCCTAATAATCAAATTCTTACATTTTAAATGGCTTAAATCAAGTTTACGAACGTTTGTAAACCCTGCCCAGGGATTAAAAATTCTGTGCATACCACATGATCCAGGAGCATAGATCACCTCTTTCTTGTCTTTGCTCAGCTGCTTCCACATCTCACCAGCCTTCTTTAAAATCTCAGTGACCGAGATTCCAGGGTTTTCTGATTTAATGCGATCTCTGCTAGAGTTCAGCCACAGCATATATGCACTCATTGGCCTCTTGGGGGCACTGCTTTCCTTCATCGCCTTCTGTACAAGCCAATGAAAACATATAGATAGGTATGACATTTTATAAGCAACTTTTACTTTAAAACAACATCTCAGAATATGAGATATCAGTATAAATATAAAATATAATTGTTACCCAAAGTATGTTTTAAACACAATGGTTTTTATTGAAAAATATATTGCTTGATATATTGTAATGGTAATGCAAAAAGCCTATACAAAAAAAAACGTCTCCAGACTTTAACCCTAATGAAGAAACACTGATTATGTTAATATGCAAATTTCTATACTTGCGGGAAAGTGTAAGAACTTCTAGAGATATGAGAATGCAGTCAAAAACAATGCATTAAAAATAGTTGATTCTACATTAAATACAATATTGAGCAGTCAGTAGTAAAACAATTGTAAATATTGTCAAATTATAATTTACCTTTGTACTTAAAACTTACGGTACACAGTTTACTAATGAAACTCAATGACACGTTGTTCCAGACTTGTTTCTACAGTTCTTCTGTCTCTGCAGGTAAAATCTCAGAAGGCGTCAATGCTTTTTCTTAAAAGAAACATGGCCTATTACTTCATATCTGTCAAGATATAGATAGGGACTACATTACCATGTTCCTTGTCACCTTCATTAGCACTTGTGTATATAGATTTAGCCTTCACACCACTCATTGTCTCACATTTGATAAAATTAATTCGTTTGCTCTTGGTTCATTTTTCTAGTTATTAAGTATTTTGTTTCTAGTGTCTGTGTTAAATGTTAGCAAAGTAAAAGAAGATCAGGCACTTGTATACATTTTTTTCTTATTCCCTCGATATCTCCAATGACATAAAATGATTTAATAACTATCTGTTAATTACATATGTAATAATTAACTGTAATTCAATAGAAAAACATGTACAGAAAGCTTATTTTCTAAACATAATATAAATAAATCCAGGGGCATTAAATGGATGTGTTAGTCATAATGTACATCAAATATGTAGTGTCCCCACAATTTATTTTTTAAATATAAATAATAAATAAATTTTTAATGAAATATATAAATATTTAAACAAATAAACAAATGTAAATATTAAATGTGTAAAAAATGTGTGTGTTACATTGACTGTCACCTCTTTTTTATGTTTTCCTTCCTTCATAGGTTTGGCCTTCTTAGCAGGTTTCTTCTTGCTCTCTTCTCCACTGTCTGCATCTTCAGCACTACTTTCACTGGCTGAAGCTTTACTGTCATACCTGTAACACAGATTCACACGCATCATGAAAAAGCACAACATTTTGCCTGCACAGTACAGACGAACAAAGATTTATTCAAAACAACATACTCTTCTGCAACATCATCATCTTCATCTCCAGGGTTAAATGATTCATCTGTGATGAGAGATTGAGTCAGGATTTAGACCTTTACAATCATATATTGTTGTCCCGAGGCTCCTCTGATTAGCTGGATCAGCTGTCACTCACCGCTGCCCGCCTCAGAGTCATCACTGTCGTTGGCCTCCTCACGGATCTTCCCCTCCTGCTTCATGCGCTCCAGGTAAGCATCATGCTGATCGTCGTCTGAGTCACTGTACATGTCGTCTCTGACCTTCATACCCTGCCATCATGGAAATAGAATCAACTGGATTGTGACAATGTAAACACTTCAAAATGCTTTTGATCTCATGGTTAGTCATTTTCACACTTTCACACAAAACACTTCACTTCCCACATCAGTAATAAGAATTTTATTACAGCCATTTCTTTCCATATTATAAACACACAGTGATCACACAATCTTTTTCAAACCCAAGCAATGTTGATAATACATTTTAAACTGACCCAAATCTGCTAGTACAAATTCCTTAATAATAAACTATAAATGGCCACTGATGTCTATATTATAAGTACCGAATACTTCGTATGCTTTCAGCACAACTAGTGCATCTCAAAGATGTTTCGAGCAAGACCAAGCACACTGCATACCAGTATAACATCAAAGGGGATCTGCAGGTATTCTGTATGTTTTAAGACCATTGCAATATGAACACTCTCTCTCCAATTTATTCGCAGACTGGGAGGTTAAGCTTATCGATCATGTGCTTCCTTTCAGACTTTTTTCGAAATGCGTAACACACAAGGAAGCCACAATCTGCCCCCTTTTACATGCATGAGCCCAAAGACACCTATGATTGGCTAGCATCTGTGCGATTGATAGATTAGATAAAATATCTTCCTATCTATATAGCACAGGCAGTTTTGCTAAAATGCTGTGACACTGTTGGGATTGTCCTTGCCTCTGTGTATGCTAGCTCAACCTGAAGTAGCTAACGTAAGTCACATTTTAATCGCCCATGCCTTACCATAGTGACCTTTTAAAAATATGAGCAAATGAAATCAAATGTTTCCATACTTTTGCAGCTTAAAATTTAAGTCCATCTGGACTTCAAATGAAATGATGGAAATGTAATACATATAAACCCTTTCATGTGTAATGACATCTAAATAATTTAGACCTGCAGGCACCCTGTATCAGAAAACACACCTGGCTGTTATTCACTCTCATAAAAGAACACACAGCAAACATTCAATTAAAAGTGCACTAAACCTACAAGGCTGGTACCAACTTTTTTCTACAGGAACACAAACACACACACACAAATCACAAAGACACAAAGGAGAATGAGTTCATCCGAGGACAACAAACACGGGGGGGTTCACGTTCTGAAGTAATGACTGCTGATATATGAGGCACGTGAACGATACGCCCAACTATATAAATTACTAACCTCTTTAAAGCCTCTGTTCTTGATGCTCAGTTTCTTAGCATTGACAAAATCAAACAACTTTCCATACTCTTCTCTGAAAGAAGTAATAAAGAAGAAGAGAGCAGTGTGGTGAGTGGCTAGTACCTGAAATTAGTGTAAATGACTGCAAAAGTAAAGAGTTTTTAAAAAAACAAGTTCCTTGTATAATCGCATTGTGTTAATTTTCACATTTTACAATGATCTTGCAGTACTGAAACATGCCTTGTAATAATGGTAATTTATGATCAGTTGTAATATTGGTAGTCTGGTGTGATGGGTATAAAGTCAAAATAATACTAAGAGGTACTGTAAAGTTAACTGCAATTTTTAAATACAAAAAAAAAATTGACTATGGTGATAGAACAACTTAACAAGGATTGAAGTAGATGTAAGTTAAGTATTTCGTTAATTAGCTAATTATTGCAATGAGTATCCCTTGCCTCAGGCAAAAGTTTGTGTTAATAAGCTGCACAATTTGTTAGAGATTAGAGAAAAATTGTGTCTCTGCAAAACACCCAAAACGACTTTTTTCCACAAGATTACTTCAGTGCTAGAAATTGGGATGGATATGGTGAAAGCTCTCATATCTGCCTATATTCTAAAATCTTTATTGTTAAAGTACAGCAGTCATAGCACTCTATTTTCAAATTGCATTATATAAGTAGACGGATATTATCAACTGCCCATAGGCTTCCATTAAAAGTATGCGAATGTAGGAGCCATCCATCCTACACAGAAAGCATGTCCAATTTTGCTCACTTGACCCCTGACCACGGATGTTTGTGGCATCACTCGGACTTTGAACTTGTGATCTTCTAATGATAGTCTTTTCTGGTGCACCACTCAGGAAACTCATGAGTTAGTTTTAAGCAAAAAGTTTATCATTTTTTTCCCTTGCATACAAAATAATACGAAAATGTGTCTTCTGTCATCATCCACACTCTATACAATTGAGAATTTCCATACCACTAAAAGCTTCGTACCTCTCAATACTGCTGAAGGTGTACTGGTTGCCCTGTTTGGTCTCAATCTCAAAGTCAAAGGAGCGTGTGGTGGTGGTGCCTCTGGCAAAGTTCACACAAGCGATCTCCTCGAAGCGCAAGTGCACTGGGGGCTTGTGAACATAGATGAAACCTCTCTCCAAAGGATACAGCAGCCCTGAGCTGGCCTTATAGGAGCAAGTAATACACTGAGCACCAGAGTGACTGCAAAGAGACAGAAAGAAAAGTGATATGGAGTGATATGTATGTCAAGACATAACTAATGGAGTAAAATGTAGGAATGAGTTGTGTGTTTTTTGCAGCTTGTGTATTTGTGCCGTGTTACCCTTGAAAGTTTCCAGGCACTGTGATCTTCCTGTTAACAAGAGCCTTCATCACCCTGCTGACCATCTCATATAAAGAGCCAGACATGTTCTTAGTCAGCTTTTCCTCAAACCGCCTCTCTACCTCTTCCCTGCAACGAAGAGAAGTCACCGCAAGAGCATTTTTATGACTAACTTCAATATTAATTAATTCTTTATTGAGCTTCTTTGTTTAATGCAGCTTCATTGTCCATATCTTGGTCCGCTTTCAATTATGTCCTAACTTAAGTCACTTATTAACCACTTTCAAGTTTTAAAGTTTTTTATCTTACTCTTTCCTCCAACTCTCCAACTCTCGTTCACTCACTCACTCGCTCATGTTGAGGGTGAGGTTTATTTCTTCGTCCTTGGAAAACAGCAGGATGAGGAAATGGTAGCGAGTTTGGCCCTGTTTAATGGGGGGATCCAAACTGATCTGTTAAAGCAGAAACAAGAAACAATGAAGTATAAAAAGCTAAATATTTCTGAGAGACTAAAGCCTCAAACCACTGCTTAAATAGATTGCATAGGCCTTCATTCATTATTACTTTCAAGCAAAGGCAATGGCACATGAACTTGTGGGGTTTTTGTATGCACTTCCACAAACACAATTTAACATGATCCTTATGGTCTTTATTGCTTAAAGTGATGTTAATTTATGTTCCAGTGGTGTGAAAAACAGCAACAGCAAACAGCTTCCATGTGTGTAGAAAAGTACAGTGAAAGCAGGTTAAAGCATTTTATGTAACCCTTGCTCTCCCTTCCTGTCACTCTGATTCTACCAATTAACCCAAAACAATAGTAAAATATTATAAATAACAACTCGTAATTTTTTTAATAATACATTATTTTGTAAACTATTCATTTATATGCACCAGTTACTTAGAAATATTCAAGACAAAACAACAAAACATTTTGAAATGTCGGCAACACGGCACATAAAAACGTGGAGATCTTGTGTACCAAGCTGCAGTCTTCACAACCTCTTCTCCTTTTTTTCAGATATTGATAGCAATACTGTACTGAGACCTATCATTTGATACAGACAACCATATTTTATAGCTTTTTTTCAATACTACCAGGCTTTAGAATGGTTCTTTTTAACTAAAGCAACTTCACTAATAAACTCTTTTGCACACAAATTACTGAAATAAAGCAAAATAAAGTAGACAAACCTAATTAAAGCAATCCTAACAATAGAAATAAATTGCATATAAAGTTCCTTTATATGTAATCATTTCCAGTTCTAAAAATTCCAAATCCAATTGCAATCTATGCTATTTGCTACAGGATCTGGTATCTGATATGTTTTCTCCGATATCAGATTTAAACATTTTTGCTGGTATTGGTCTGATATTGATACTGAATATTTGATCAAAGCCTCCTAAGAACTCTCCATTTTTTATTTTTCTTCAAATACTGTCTATATTCTTCTTCAGATATGGGTTCATGGCAAAGATTTAAAAAGGCTGAATTTTTTTTACGGACCCTGAATTACAAACTTGAAAACTTGGTGTTATCTATCTGTTTTTTAGTTAGTGTCATTTTTTTATGTGTCAAAAATGAGAAAAGGGGTCATTTTCTTAAACATACAGTATCTCACAAAAGTGAGTACACATTTCACACCTCACATTTCACCAATTGTGTTATTATATGTTCTTATGGGACAATACTACAGAAATGATAATTGGATATATTTTAGAGTAGTCAATGTGCAGCTTGCATAGCAGTACAGATTTACTGTCCTCTAAAAATATCTCAACATACAGCCATAATTGTCAAAATATCTGGCAACAAAAGTGAGTACACCCTAAGTGAACATGTCAAAAACTGTGTCCAAAGTGTCAATATATTGTGTGAACACCAATGTTATCCAGTACTGCCTTAATCCTCCTGGGCATGGAATTCACCAGAGCTGCACAGGTTGTTGCTGGGATCCTCTTCCACCCCTATATAATGACATCAAGTAGCTGCTGGATGTTAGACACATGACACTTTTCCACCTTTTCTTTGAGGATGTCCCGCAGGTGTTTAATAGGGTTCAGGTCTGGAAACATACTCAGCCACTCCATCATCTTCACCTTCATCTTCCTCAGAAAGGCAGTTGTCATCTTGGCAGTGTGTTTTGGGTCATTATTATGTTAGAAAACTAGTACAAGTACTAAAGTACATGTTGAAATCCATGTTTCCCCTCAATGACCCTGCAGCTCCCCAGTACCAGCAGCACTCATGCAGCCCCAGACCATGATGCTACCACCACCATGCTTGACTGTAGACAAGACACAATTTTCTTGGTACTCCTCACCAGGGCATCACCACACAAGCTGGACACCATCTGAGCCGAACAAGTTTATCTTAGTCTCATCAGACCACAGGACATGGTTCCAGTAATTTATGCTCTTAGACAGGTCGTCTTCAGCAAACTGTTTGCAGGCTTTCTTGTAAACCAGCTTCAACCACAACCACATGTGTGTGTGTGTGTGTGTGTGTGTGTGTGTGTGTGTGTGTGTGAAAAATATCATCAGCAACATATATTATGTACAATTATTTCCCCTGCATATCACATCAGTGTCCTCTAGAACATAAAGAGGTCATAAAGTTCAGCAGAAAATAATATGAGATCCTTCACTCACCACAAAGAACATCTGTCTCTGGTCTTTATGGGGTAGCAGGAAGAGGCGCAGCACTGTGGTGTAGGGGATCTTATAGTCAAACGTCTTACCATGCAGATGTAGAAAGGAGGGGTAGATACGAATATCATACCTGCCCAGAAGAACATAATATTTCATCTTACCCAAGCATTTTTTTTTACACTTAATTTAGAATTTCTAAAGTTTAAAGGTAAAACTGCATAAAAAATCTATTTAATTCAAATGCAGCATGCTGTTCGTGTTTGTAAGCACGTATGTATGTGAGTGTACCTTCCCCTGGGTGTAAGACATTGCAGCTCTCTGAAAATACACACAGCGTCTCCTGTAGCCTGAATCACATCTGCCTTAGAAAGAACATTCTGGGCAAATGCCTGAAACAACAACACAGTAAATTGTTTATCATTTCAATATTACAGTGTATCATAATGATATACTGTACACAGTACAGTGATGAATTTAATATTATTAACTGATCAAGTCAAAATGTTGAAAATTATTAAAATCTTTATTAAAATAAAGTTCAGCTATAGTTGGGATTAGTTTTGACCTTTGAATATGTACAGATCAGGCACAACTTTATGGCAACCAATTAGGCATAACATTATGACCACCTGCCTAATATTGTGTTGGTCCCCCTTTTGCTGCCAAAACAGTCCTGACCTGTCAAGCATTAACAGCATTAACTTCCTCAGCCACCGGTTCACCACTGTTTCTTCCTTGGACCACTTTTGATTGATACTGGCCACTGCAGACTGGGAAAACCGCGCAAGAGCTTTAGTCGTCTAGCCGTCACCATTTGGCCCTTGTTCAACTTACTCAATTTCTTACGCTTGCCTATTTTTTCAGCTTCTGACACATTAAACTTGAGGACAAACTGTTCACTTACTGTATTATTGTATGCTGTGTTTATGTGTAAATTTCAGTTTTAGAATAGCCAGTGTTATCGTTGGTATATAGAACACAGGATCACTTAAAGAAAATCATAGATGAATCTTTTTTAATCTAGCTATAAAAGCATTCAGACATTCAACCACTGAACTGCATGAAAGTGACTGCAGAAGCTATAGAAAGTTATACACACTTATTATGTGTATGTCTGTGTCATGTACATAAAAATGGTGTCATGTTTTACATTTGGATAGAACTCTGGAAATTCTAGCATTATGCACTTGCAAATGTATTTTTTACTATCTTAATCTGGTGTTTATTTACAATTATGAATTTCAATATTTTAAAAGAATCCATATTTTTTTATTGATATCATAACACCTTGTTGGACCATTTAGATTCACTGACCCCTTATTGTGGAAAAGTCTGCCATCTATTGGTCATAGTAGGAACAACATAAGATCACATTTATAATCTTAAAATACTGGGTAACATGTCTGCTTCAAAAATAGGGTGGTTAAATGAAATATTAAAGACATGTGGAGACTGTTTTTGCATGTATGTGTCTCATGTGAGACTGTGAATGTGTTTCTCACCTCTACCGGGTCCGCTCCCTCGTCTCCTGTGGTAGGTGGGACGTAAAAACGAACCTCCATGAGTGACACCTCTGTATCATCGTTCTGATGAAACTCTAAAGTGACTTCATTCTTTCCAGTTGTACACTGGGATACACTGGAGAGTGGGATCTCAAACACAGGAGTGTCACTCACTTCAAAGGACAGCAATGGGCCTAAACAAAAAAACACACAATGATATATTGAGATGAATAAAACACATAGGGGTGTGCTATTATTGGAAAACAACAAGCATTAATAATTGCTTTCTGGCCAATAACAATCTAGAATTCTACAGTGCTGTGGTATAAATATCACACTTCGCATTTATAAAATAGCGTCACACTAATATTAACAAACACAATCCCAAATTATCGAACAATAACAAATCTTTTAATCAAAAAATAAGCTTTGCTGACCATTGAATTTAGCAGTGCCCCAGTTCCAGCCTTTTACACACATGTCTTTCTCGGTCAGCTCCATTTTGTAATTATCTTTGAAATACTCCGAGATTTTTTCAAAGTCCTGGAGAAACCAAATGTAGAATAAGTAATTAAATAATTATTATTTATATATATATTCTTCTTTTGCTTTCAGGTATCACAGCCTTTAAACTCACACTGTCTTTGAAGCCATCGTATTTGTACACGTGTCCGCTGCTGGTGGAGAGTTTAATGCCGTGGCCCAGGCAGACTCGCCTCCACTGAGCCTGGCTGAGCTCTGAGACAGGGATACTGTCCACCTTGCCTGTCTTACTGCTTTTGTACACCACCATCTGCTTATTGAATCGCAGACGCCCATCATTCTATAACAAAAACCAGAAAGGCAAGACAAGGAATAGGGCCTCTGTAAGCCAAAATAGCTTTATAGATTTTTTTTTTAAACTGAAATTTTATTTTGGAAATGTAAAGAACCCCCAATATACTTATAATTTTAACTTCCTGAACATGTTACATTATCAAATATATACTCACATTAAGTCAGCTGTGCTCGACATAATGCACCTGACTGATACTCTAATGATTTATACTTATGCATGAATAATTATGAAACAAAAATGTACAGTGTATAAATAAAGCAAAAGTAATAACATATATAGACAACATAAAAGCATTAATCAAATAAAGCTATTTTAATTACTCATAACAGCATTTCTATTCTGTAAAATCTCAAGAGGAGGATTTTATTTTAATACTTGCAATACTGCGTTAAATGGAAAATGTGACAGGGTGTTGTTATATGGACCATACAAATACCATTATTTCAGTATCACTGAGTTTTGCAGTGTTTTTCCAACAGTTGCTTATGCATTAAAAAATGCTCAGTATACTTTTTGCCCAAGTACAAATAGTACATTTAATGGTTGGGTAACACCTACAAAACTATTCAGCCTGGTTATCATTAGTCTTTTAACAGCCGTTACCTCACCAGCATCAGCTTTTCTCTCTTTATTCCCCCCCCCTCCCAAAAAAAAGTGAACGTGTGGGTTGCTCAGTGGTTAAGGTGCTGGGTTACTAATTGGAAGGTCAGGGGTTCAAGCCCCAATATTGCCAAGCTGCCACTCTTGAGCCCTTGACCCTGTAATGTATATGTGACTATTCCATTAAAAAAGTTCATACATTGAAAATAAAAATTCAGGCCAAAAGAGCAGAGTACTTCATCCTGAAAAGTTCCCCAGTGTCTAAAAGCTTTACCGTTACAGCTTTACCACTGACTGACACTTGTGAAGACTCCTTCCATAATTGCTACATATATAACTTATGCTGAACAACTCGTTTATTGTTCACCATACCATGAACAATAAGTTTTTTTTAGCTAGTTTACTATGTAAAACATCTGCCACACATCCCTTTTATAGTGTTATATAAGTTGTTACTGACACATTAACAGATTTATACATCCAGACTTTTCTCTAAATGAAAAAAAAAATGTATTTACCAAATAAATGGAAATCTAAAACAATTTAACAATTTATACGTTTCATCCATGAAACGATGGCCCATCTCAGCCTGCAGGCTGTTCGAATGCTTTGCATGTTTGGAAATACATATCTGTGCAAGAAACTTTTCTGTTTATTGAAAATGAACAAAAACCACACAGGAGTCGTCTCACTGATGCACACGTTCACTCTATCCTGAGAGTTGCCACAGCACAGCACAGAACCTAACCCTAAACAAGAAAGCCAAAAAACATTATTCTGTAGCCTGTCTGTCAATTGTTCTTTAAATGTTGATAGTGGTTATTACAGTATTTAATTTTGGTCCCCTGTATGATTGAGTTTGACACCCCTGATCTAATGTCCAGTAACCTGCGTACCAAGACTTCAAACATCAACATGATGTTAAAACATGTTTTGACATTATTTATAACTGTTATTTTACACATCTCATCAAGACACTTTTAGCTAATTATTAATGAACTGTGAAAGCTTTTATAGGAGCTTTTACTCACCCAGGAACCCTTGACCTCCTGATAAATGTCATTAAACTCCAGAATGTCAGCCATGGCATCGACTTCGCTCCCACTTCCCAGCTACGATCACAATCTGCATGAGGAGAAAGAATTTAATTATCTGTTCCTATGGTCCAAAAAAAAAAAACATTTTGGTCATTGAGCAAGTTAAAGATGATTTATATTGATGATGTGCTGCGACGAACAGCTCATATTCAGAATTATTGGTGGGAACTTGTAAGGAAAACTCTGCAAAAGAGCATTTGTTTTAGACAAGTTGGGGCATAGCTATAGGAAATAATATATATATATGTGACAGGAGGTATGAAATACTGCGTTGAACTGCTCTGTTTAGGAACTGTGAATGTAAAGTGGTGTAAATAATGGACAATGTGCAAGAGCTCAGCACAGCATTACTCTCTCAGTGATCACAGCCCATGCAGCTGCCTATAGCACCATACAGTGACACCACCCATGCTAGCTGAATATACCTAGTACTAATAACGGCTCACTATAACAGCTAGCCTAGCTTCTACAGCCATTTCAGTGGGGCTTGCTAGCAAACCATGTTAGCTTTTCTCTCTTTGCAAACCCAGGGACACACTGCGGAAATAATTTGTAAAAAAACAAAACAAAAAAAAAACACCTCTGCTCGTTAATAATTAGCTGACTAATGCAGTTAGATAAGGTTATCAGCATTACTCTTTCTTCGGGAAGGAGAAAACCGTTTCTCTAGGGTTGGGAGTCGATTCGGAAAAAAAGAGTCGGTTCCTTGTTTTCAGCCAGTGTGTCGAGTCTGAAGCTTTGGAGCC
>JAAIIK010000018.1:5726425-5750374 GCA_014706435.1 Silurus glanis | reverse complement strand
AGATAGATAGATAGATAGATAGATAGATAGATAGATAGATAGATAGATAGATAGATAGATAGATAGATAGATAGACATTGTGATCGGACTTTACAAATGCCCTTGTGGCTGAATAAGCACAAATCTCCACAAGCACAATCCAAAACCTAATAAATCATTCCCAGGGGAGTGGAGGTTATTATAACAGCAAATGGGGACTAATTGTGGACTGGAATGTCAAAAAAAAAGCACATAGAATCTTGTAGGCAGGTGTCCAAAAACTTTTGTCCACATAATGTGTACATATTTATCTCCTATGTAAAAAAACAAAATGCTTAAATAATTGTTTAAAGCTTTCATGAAAGCACTTTAGTGGCTAGTAGACATGATGACATTTCTTCTGTCATGAATTTGAGGCCATTAATCATTTCATAAGAAAAATCAAAAGAATCACTTATCAAAAGTGCTCTTGCACAATATTTCACAAGTGTGATTAGGAAAGGACAAGCAATTCTGGGCCTATAAAGAAATTTTGACGTCACATGTACCAACCCTACCCCATAAGTATACTTCTCACCTTACTTTTCAGTAAAGCGTTTCTCCAGACTTCTGTGTAATAATGTCGTCAGCCTTGGCATAAAGGCAGCTCCTGGAATTGTAATTAAAATGAGGATGTGATCAAATCAATTTTCAGGAATGATTACCCTGAATATACTTGCTTTGTTCCAACAATACCTGTGATGATGCCATCTGTACTCTCTTAGGTCCTTTAGAATCTGTAGAGACATGCTGCAGGGCAGAAGACATCTTATTGTTATGGCTAGTCTGAAACATGTGCTGGTATGTTGTATGCTGTAATTTGTGTCAAGACTGTGGGAATAAGCTTACGATATTTCAGATCATGCTGAGTGTTGTTCAACTTATACTTGCCCCACATGGCTCTGGTAATGAGAACATCTTGAATGTTGTGGCAAAGGACAATGACAAAGTTGATCAAGTGCTATTGTTTAGATATGTGGAAAATCCAAGTTGATTTGTGTTTGTCTGCTACCCTGAACAATGTTTTTGGGATGGCACATTCATACTCCACACACTTAGCAGGCCACTGCTGTTTTTGTAATGCCATGTTTGCTTACCACTATCCCCCATTGTGGTTAGTAACATCCCATAGGTATAATAATTTTTTTTGTCACTAGCTGGGGCGAAGCTAAGAATAGTGTTAGGTTCAGCATTGCTTGGGCTACCTTTTCACCTTTTTCACCTCTCACTTTGACACAGGTTAAGCTGTCCAAAATTAGGACTTCAGACTACAGCTTCCAGTATTCAGCTCCACCTGCTTCTACACTCCACCATTGTCCTAGGATTTAAAACGAACACTGCTTAGAGCATTGATGAATGACAGTGCATAAATTACAATGAACAATGTAACACACAGAGAAAGGCCCACTCACTAAGCCCCAGAAGTTAGAGTCCAGAGACACAGAGAATTGTCATACCTGGCAACTGCCTCGACTGTATTAAATGGCTTTGTCATTTTAGGAGCTCTTCTATAATGCTCTGCTGCATTGACCTTTCCAAGTGTTGAATCTTATGATCTCTTCCACATAATCCACAAAAGTAGACTTTACATGTGGTGGATGAACAAGTTACTATTTAACCAAAGGTTTTAAAACACATTGGCAGTCTTTACCTGGTTAATTGCTACATGCTAGCAGTTTCGAAGACCCACAGTTAGGAGCCAGAGTGTGAGAATGTGACAAGATCCTCCTCTGAATGTATGTTAGTTCTCCCCTGCACACAAAACACTGCTTAAAATATTGTAATACTGCAAAAAATTAGCTGCTAAATCCAGTGTCTGTCTTCAATATTTTGCTATCAGGTTCTGGATACTTCCTTTATCCATTCATCCTCCGTTGAAAGCCTAGACCATAAAAAATGTTCAAATGTTCGATAATTATTTAATTCAATAATTGATGGCAGAGATGTCTATGAAGTAAATACATTGTGTTTCCAGTTAATAAACTTTACCATTACTGTAATGGACCTCATAATATCATTTCAAATCTTTGTGGAAATCTGGCCTTCTGAACTGAGCTCATTGGTTTGAAAGGAAACAGCTACTCTTCTCGAGCTTGTTAGAACTTATTGGCTGAGAGACTATGCATTAAACTGGGGACTGAATGCATATTTAACTAAAAAAACCCAGCAAACTAATTGTGATTTGTCAAACATTTCAATTATCAGCACAGAGAAATAGGAGGTTATAGGAGAAATGCTTACATTATTTAAATAAACTTATTTACATTCAGTGACAGAGGGGAAAAGAATAATAAAAAAAAAAACTCCCAAAAAGAAAGAGATAAACAGTACAATTAATATTAGTGTGAAATGCTCATTACAGACTGTTATATGTCAGTGTGCTTTCTTTTGTATGTTTCTCTCTTTCTTATTCCACTATTTTTTCTACTGTCTCTGGCTGTCCTTCTGTAAGTGAAGCCCTGTGTCTATCATCTTTAAGTGATTGAGAGCAACTGATCAAACCAAAAGACAAGCACTTGACCAAAGGAGATAGAGCCTATATTTTAAAACCAGCACCCTGAAACTCTTGTGTTGAACTCCTTTGACACATTGTTAGCCTTCTTAACAATGAATGTTGTTTCATTGTCTCCATTTTGACCTTACTTATACTTACTAATTATATGACCTGCTTGAATTAGAAGTTCAAGAGCTTTTCCAACCTGTTAATACCACTGTGCCTAGTGGTGTGGATAATATTGTTGCTGTTTCTGGTAGTTCAGCTGCAGAGCTGTTTTTTCTAGAGATATGTTACCTGGCTTTCTCCTTCTTTTTCTACAAGAACAAGAGACGAGACGTGTGCAATAAACTTTTCAAAATGGAAGCTCAAGCAAAAGTAGAGGCATGTAAAGCAGAGAAGATATTTAGGATAGTTGTGAATAAAATGGAACATAAGATAGTGTGATTACAGCAAATATAGCAATGAAGATCACTTCACAGAATACAGACCACTAGGCTAAACTGTCTTCTCCTTCTCTGCCACCATCTCCACCTGCACATCCTGTACGGCCTCTGCTTATGTCTTGTTCTATTTAATCTTTTGAGCCTCGGGGGACAGCAAGGGCACATAGTTTGGAAATGGCAAATTAAAAAGTCCATGAATGATTACCCACACTTTAATAGATAGAGGACCTCCCAGATACAGCACAATTATATAAGGTTAAGACAAAAAAAAAGGGCTAATTTGCTTAAAACTGCTAGAGGGTGGTACACCCTAATTTAACGCATGATTACACTAGTTTTATACAGCACAATGCTTGAATCTTTCAGAGATACAGCACAATAGTCACCATTAGAATGTGACATTTCCTGAAGGAAATGTGAGTGGTGTTTGACAGTGCAAAACTGGACATGGATTGTGCATTGCTTTTAGGCCCGACCGCATTGTTTTTAGTGCCGACTGTGAGACGTGAACGTACATCGGGAGACGAGTGTTTATATACCTTGCATGCTGTTATTAGCCTTGTTTTTCGAGGGGTAGGGCACGTCACACGCTTCGATTCAGCTTATTTACTCTATGTGTGTCAATGTATATGAATCCAGTGTTTCCCCATTCTTTTCAATGGGGGTGATTAATTGCCCCTTACCCATCATTCTCAGGGTTATCTATGAATTTGGGGTGTATGGGCGTGATCTGCTGCCCACACCGGAGGAGTGGATATGTCGTACTGGTGTGTCAGGTGAACAGCAGCCGAACAGCGGTGGGTCGAATGGAAAATTCACCCCCTATGAGTGGATATACCATTTGTGCATGTCGGACACTCAAGTCAAAGGCCGAGCTGTGACACACGAAATTTCTGCCCTATTCATTTACTATGGGAAAAAATTGCCCTTTTTGGTCATGTGATCGAAAAACGGCTTGGGCAAATCCTTAGAAAAGTAATAGCACACCTCTCCTGACCAGACCGCAAGATTTGAGGTATCATTTGTGGTTCTGGTGCAAAAACTGCAGGACGAGTTACGGTCTGATATTTTGTCTGGAAGAATTTGCAAGATATTTTGTTATATTTTGTGTATTGTGTATTGTCCTGCACTGTCCTGTGTTGTCTTGCACTGTCTTGTGTTGTCTTGTGTTTGCACCAGTTGCACACATGCACTTTATGTGGCGAGGATCTTAGTTCTTGGCCCTGTGTTTTTCTGTTCTGTGACTGTTGTTTTATGTTGTTTTATGTAGCACCTGGGTTCTGGAGGAACGTTGTTTAATTTCACTGTGTACTGCATCAGCTATATATGGTTGAAATTACAATAAAAGCTTCTTGACTTGACTCTTGACTTGACTTGAAGATTGTAATATTGATGCTTTCCAATTAACTGCTATATTGGTTTATAACCACAAGAGGGTGCTCCAGAATAAGCCCAGTGCATAATTAATACAGACCAATACATGTACTGGTTCTATTTCAGATATTTTTGTATCTATAGTTTTTCCTCATACTTCCATACTTCCTACATCCTATGCATTCTGGAACATATTACAGAGTATGACTAGAAAACACGTGAAAACACGTTCAGGGGTATGTAGGGCAACAATTGAAATAAATATTATTAATTATAATTAGGGCTGTAACGATTCCTCGAGTAACTCAAGTAATTCAATTACAAAAATTCATAGAGGCAAATGAATTTGTTTTGATGCTTCATTTATTCCATTTAACTGAACATGGAGCACTGTGTTTCCCACGGACCATAATTACTGACTCACCACCCGCTAAATTCTGGAGACAACAGCGAGGGGGTAAGGAGAAGATTCAGGCCGAAGAAAATGGCATAAAGTTTTCATAGTTTTGGATCATTTCAAATGTCTCTAGGTTACATATGTAACCCTAGTTACCTGAGGGAACAAGACCCTGTCTTGCAATTTGGGAACAATTCCACTCGTTGTCCACGCTCTGAATAACATGTGTAAACTGTCCAATGGAAAGCGTGGCGTCACCGGCGGAATGACGTCATGACCAGGAAGCTATAAAAAGCACATGGAGTGAAGCCGGCAGTGTGGCACGAAGACGCAGCATCTTGTTCCCTCAGGGAACTATGGTTACATACGTAACCTAGAGATGTTTCATTTCAGGAACTCGAGCTGCGTCGCAACACTTTGGTAATGAGAGTCTAATACCGCCAGACTGACCAGTCCCTGACTAGTGTTTATGGGCACAGCTAGGTCGAAGGACGAAGAGGCCAGGAGTGGTACTGAGGTTAAAAGTTATAGTACTGAGGTTAAAGGTTATAGAACCTGATAAAGGTCAGCAAGGTTGACCAGCCCGCAGCGTTGCAGATGTCCTGGAGGGACATTTCAGAGGACCAAGCCTTAAAGGCTGCCACACTCCGGGTCGAGTGCGCTCTGACCCCGAAAGGAGCAGGGCGACCAGAGGACTCAGTGGAGGATACGATATCATCGATGATCCACCTGCTCAGAGTCTGCTTTTTAGCAGGGAGGTCTCTCCTAGGAGGGCCATAGTAGACAAGCAGTTGATCCGGCTTCCTCCAAGGATTTGTCCTGTGGACGTAAGTGTCCAGTGCTCGCACCCGGACACAGCCGGTTCAGCTTGTCCTGGTCTGGAGCCTGAAAAGGAGGAGGATAGAATGCCTGGACCCGGACAGGTCATGGGACGACCGAGGGCAACTTGGGGATGTGTCGTTGATATAGTTTAGGATGCGGATTACCTGAAGTCTCAGGGAAACCAGAGCCACATCCACACATTTTGGTGCGGGGTGAGAGGGCAAGGCCAAATGGAAGAACCCGATAATGGTAAACTTCGAAAGCAAACCTCAGGAACTTCCTGTGAGAAGGGAGGATGAATACATGAAAGTATATATGCATCCTTTAGATCTACCATGACAAGTGAGTGAGAATAATTGAGTTTTATTAGACAAATAGTTTCAGATTCGCTGCATGCGGAGCTGCATGCTCTCGTCACAGGGGGAAGAACCCACCGAAATGCATGCTCCGAAACCTGTGAACAAGTGCTGGACTGGGCAGGTGAGGTTAGAGAAAGGGACAAGACCAAAAACCATCTGCAAGGTCCATCTGCGAACCCCAGGAACTAGTGTGCCACTTTGCCTCAGCGAGAGCAGGGCCATAACTGTGAGGAGTAAGGGTACACTCCTCGAAGAGTGCCCATTGGTAAAGCAGGGGCAGAGATGAACACATTGCCAAAATGTGTTTTGATTTTTTGCTTTAATTTTTTTTTTGTTTGACAAACAATTGACAAATGATAGACATAAATACACACAGAGCGCTTCATGAACAAACAGAAGCTGGTGCCGGCTTCACTTCATGTGCTTTTTATAGCTTCCTGGTTGTGACGTCACTTCACCGTAGTACGTAGAGCAGAGTAGTGGAGCACGTTTTTAAAACTGGCGATAAATACACAGATTTAGTGCATGAAAAAATTTCAAGCAGCCACATCATGATACTGTGTGAGATTTAACAAATAAATACATGACTGAGAATAATTGAGTTTCATTAGACAAATAGTTTCCCATAACTTACTCTACATGGCAACTGCAGAGAGACTTTTTGAATGTAACTGTATTTGTATTTTGTTTTAATATGGCTATTATTATGAGTTGCTTAGTAGCTCCTGGTTCCATAACCTCAAATGACTGTATAAGACTGTAGAAAGGACATTCATAATTGTACATTCCAGTGCTCATGTTAGTTCTCACTTTCCAGTGTTCTGTACTGTTTAAAGATTTATAATCACAACCTTGATATCACCAAAATGAGGATGGGTTCACCTTTTTGAGTGGGGTTCCTCTCAAGGTTCTTCCTCATAACATCTTTGCCACAGACGCCATGGCTGCTCATCAGGGATAAATGCACACCATTCACCTTAACTCGAAAAATTCTGTAAAGCTGCTTTGAGACAATGTCCGTTGTGAAAAGTGCTATAGAAATAAACTTGACTTGACTTGACTTGACTTGACTTGACTTGACTTGACTTGACTATTAAGTGCACCAAAGTTTTCACCGATATTCTTTTATGGAATTTCATCAATAAAAATTTTTCTTTTTCTAAAAAGAAAAACAAAATCCTTGTTTATTTTAAGAGACCTGTCTATTTTTTCCTCTTATTTAGTATTGCTTTTTAATTAAAAAAAAGTGTTTCTAATCCGATTACTCGGTTAATCGAAGGACTAATCGTTAGAATACTCGATTACTAAAATAATCGATAGCATTAGCCCTAATTATAATTAACTATGAATCATTCATCAAAAAGACATATAAGAGGCAATAAATATGTACAAAAATTTCTCTATTAAAGATTAGTTTTTTAACTGATGTGTGTAAATAATTTAAGCCGAAAGGGTAACTTGTCTGTAACTCTAATTAAAGGCAAACTTAGCACCTCTGACTGATTTTTGTTGGTATTATGTCCATGCTACCCAGAGACAAATGTATATTTAAAAGCAGTCAAGAACTACTTTTTAACAATCTAACAGAACATGGTGTTTATATTTGACATCTTCATGGTGTGTTTTACAAATTTGAAATCAAAACTCAGCAAAGAAAAAGATGTACATTTTCAATTATTTACTGTAATTTGTCACCTTAAAAATGCTACCACTATGTTCTTCATGTCCAAAGACAATTTGATGTTGCATTCAGTTGAAATTAGTGCCAGTGCTAACAGCTTCTCATGGCTCATCGCTGACCTTAGATATGTTTGAGGTGTTGCTCTCTATTATGATGAAATGATCATCCACTAAGGTCCTAAAATTTATATCAGCTATTCAGCAAAGTTTTTCATTCAGTACTTCATCTTTTAGTTTACGTAGATTGTTACGCCTAGTGGCCAAAATGTGAAATGCAACAAGAGCTAATTGAAGCCAACCGGTATAAGAATCATCATGCCCCATTCTTTGAATTACAGGACTAATTAAGTAAATTGCCATATTGTGTTTGTTCAAAAATTACTCCATAACCACCAAGTTCTTGTTACTATTTATAAGATCTAGGAGTGAATAATGTATTTATATTAATAATGCAACCCAACAACCTTGTTTTCCAGGAAAAAATAAATATATATACTGTATATATATTAAAAACTTATTTTCCCAGAGATGATTGTTTTTTGTATGTTTGGTATAGAGTTCATAAGGGTACTGGAAAACACGAAAGTGATGATAAAAATCTTAGATGGGAGGAAAATGTATTGTTTAATGGTTGTGCAAAAATAATATTTATGTTCTCTTGCGATTTCTTTTGCATTCTCTTGCAAATCATCTGCATCCTCCTGTCATTCATTTTGTATAAATAGTACCTATGGTTTAATTTCCTTGTTGGCAGCAGGGCCTCAGTTCAAACAGCACATGCTGAACATAGAGCATATCATCAAGTTTAAATTTGAGCTTGGACAGAAGTATAAATTGTAAATAGAAGACAAATAAAAAAAAGTGTATTTTGTGTGCAGTAAAACACCGGGTTTGGGTGGCAAGGATCTGATGGCTTACTTGCCATTTCCATAGCAGTTTTGTTACAGGGTCAAGTTGCTAGCCCAACACCCATGTCCTCCTTTTGCAGCTGGGCTTGGGACCATCCATGGAAGAGTTCTTTATCCCCATTCCCACAAATGAGAACTGATTTGTCCCACAAATCAAAAGTCCAATGCCTTAACCACTACGCTACCACCTCCCCCCAATCCTCATCTGGGTGACACCAAATGTTCATTCATTACAAACCACTGACAGCTGAAGTAAACAGTGATTATCTTATTACAATGTCAGCTTTTAAAAGATGGGATATTACTCAGAAATGTTGAACCAGAGAGTGAATTAAAAACAGAAAATAAGCACTCAACACCTCTGGGGAATTCCTCAAAATTGTTAAAAAAAAATCACTTATGAGGCTTGCTGAGGGAATGCTAAGAATATGCAAAGATGGACGTATCGACTCTCAACTGCCTATTACCTCACATCATTTAATTTGAGAATATGTTGTAAACAAGGCTAGAGATTTCTAGAGATTTGGAGAGATTTCAGAGTAAACCGGTGGCAAATAATGATCAGTCTTCAAAAGCCACTGACGTGAATTGGCAGAATAAGGCTCTTCATTTTCATAATGCATTATAAACAAAAATACACACTAACAAATTACATAGATGCATCACGAGCTGCAATTTCTGCAATCTGTTTAGCTTTTCCATAGGACGCATTCCTTTCAGCGCTATCAGGTTAGTATGCAGAACAGTTGGATTTCGTTCATCACTGTACACAGACTCTTCAAGTGAGTCAGGTGGGTCAGATTTTATATCCATATAGAAAAAGAGCCAAGTCTTACACTCCAAGCTCTAGGCCCCAGGCAATTGCCTGCTCTGCCAATAGCTAGTGCCAGACCCTGGTCGTAAATAACGTCATACATCCCACCAAAATATAGTCCTCATGAGCCTCTGACGATCCACAGAGCACGAGAGCAGCTAAATCAGCAGTTTACAAATGAAGATCACTTGACACACACACACACACACACACACACAATATAACGTAACAGATAGTGTTGTGATCTGATATGGCATGTAGTGACAATAAACTGAACACTTGCTCCAAGACCACCATGGTGTCAAAACTCAGACAGTGGTGGGCAATGTCAGCTGTGGACACATGTCCTCAGGATCACTCGGGGTTGCACTAAGTTTAAATAGGGTGTGTGTGTGTGTGTGTGTGTGTGCGTGCGTGCGTGCGCGCGCGCGCGTGCGCGCACTGGCTGACAAATTATTGCCATTTATAGCGCGCATGTTGGAGAGAGAGAGAGAGAGTCCCATACGCCTCGTGGACTGTGGCTTGTAGTTTCTCAGTAGTAATAAGCAAAAAGGACAGGTCAAAGAAAGTCAAGGCGGAGATTCCAAAGTTGTATTTTTTTTATTCAGCAGCAAAAACTGTGACTTTTCCATAACTCTATACAGGTCTGTCACGAATTGGTAAGTATTACACGTTCCGTCTGCATTGCGTTTTGCGCGTGAAAAAAATATGATACTATTATACTTTGATAATAAAAGCTACATATGTTTTTTTACGACTTCGTTCATATGACATGAAAATGAATAAAGTTATAACTAACTTATTCTAAACTGTTCTCTGTGAGGATTATACTCATACATTATTTGTATAGCATTTTTATCAATGGACATTATTTCAAAGCAGCTTTACAGAGATAAATAGGCTATAGAATATGAAGTTATGGTAGTGCCTATAAGTCTCTATTAGTTTATCCATAATGAGCAAGCCAGTGGGATGGAATGAGAAAGAAACCTTGAGAGGAACCAGACTCAAAAGGGAACCCATCCTCATCTTGGTGGCACCGAATGTCCATTCATTATAGTGTTATCATTTTTGCGGTGTGCTGTTCAGTACATAAATGCAGAATTATGTCTTATGTCACTGTAGCAGACTGACTTTATATTAATTAGGCTTTTATATTATTTTATATATATATATTTTCATATATTTCATATAGACTTTATATTAAATACAATCCAAATCATAGTTCTTGAGTTGTTCAGTAACTTTTTTTTGGTAAGGCTTTTAAGGATGAACCATCCTCAGGTGCACACTGTGGTCTCCAAAAGAAGAGAGCATTATCCAGAGGTAGGGTGTCTCGATAAATCAGGTGGATGTGAGAAGGAGAAAGGCACAGGATCAATAAAATTAAAACCACAGACAGCTGAAGTGAACACAGATTATTTTATAATGCCACCTATCATGAGTTGATTGTGGATGTTAGTCCACAAATGAGCAGTCAGTTCTCGAAGTTGTTTGGAAGCAGGAAAAATGGAAAAGTGTAAGGATCTGAAGCATTATGACAAAAGCAAAATTGTGATGGCTAACCTTCAAAAAGCATTTTTCTAAAATGGCAATGTTTATCATTTTCAATACTTACCAGTAAACTGATGACAGGGTCATATGCACCCAAGACTCATTGATGCATGTGGGGTTTGAAGGCAAGTCCATATTGTCTAAGACCACAGAAGAGCTACTATAGCACAAACTGCTGAAAAAGTTCATGTTGGCTATGACAGAAAGGTGCATTACAGCTTGATGAGTATGGTGCTGTTTAGCTACCTCCTACAATTGGCATGTGAACATTAGAACTGGATCATGGAACAAGAAGGTGGTCTGGTCTAATAATGTGGATGGCTGGGTGTGTGGGGGTTGCTAAACTGTTAAAGTGATGTAATCAGATGCACTTTTGGAAGAAAGTAGGTCTGCATAGTCAGTGTGATTCTCTGGGCAATGTTTTGCTGGGAAACTTTGGGTCCTGCTGACCAAATCCATCTTGGCAAAGAAATTCCCTAATGCAAATGGCCACTTTCAGCAGGATAATGTTTTCAGAAACTCAATCCAATGTAAAGTAGTATACTGTCCAGTATATATCAGTATATGTTTTATTTGCTTCATGGGCAACATTTTATAATTATATGTTTATCACTGATTTCCTAATAAATAGAAAAACAGGTACACTGTATTCCAGGAACTGATTGTATGTACTTGTATGAATGTTTCATTTGTAATGCATTTGATGATTTGGGTTCTTCTTTTTTAGGAAATGGCACCATCTCTCTCACAAGCCTACAGAAGGCGTTGGTGGATGGCTTTAACAGCTATACTTGAGAACCTGCTCTTTTCGGCAGTGTTGTTGGGCTGGGGTTCACTCCTCATCATGCTCAAGGCTGAGGGTTTCTATTCACATTTGTGCATAGGTATACTATCCCATAAAGGACATACAGGATATATATATATATATATATATATATATATATATATATATATATATAGAGAGAGAGAGAGAGAGAGAGAGAGAGAGAGAGAGAGATTGGGGACCTATTGTTTGTAATATAGTTTTTTTTTTTTCAATTTAGATTTCTCCTGCTAAGTTGACTCATAGATATTTTAAACTTTTTGCACTCTAAACTGCACACTAACATATGGACAGTTAAAAAAAAATGCTTTTCCTCTTTCACATACTCTGTTTTAACTTAATATCAAATTAAGATTTGATAAACATTGGCTACATTAAAGTATTTCTAATATTGCTTCCCTCATGATCTTATAGAAAATGAGACTAAGCATCATGGTAACAGCAGCTTGCAGGAGAGCTCTGTGTGGCTGAGCTGTTTTGAGCAAGAGGAAATCTTAAATCTTGGCTTTACGATCGGTTCGTTCATCATCAGTGCAGCTACTCTGCCCCTGGGAATCCTGATGGACAAGTATGGGCCACGCCCCCTAAGGCTGCTGGGCAGGTACATGACATTCAATATTAGGCACTTACTACTTATTACTAATTATGTTGTATTTAGAGCTTTAAAGATAGATATCCAATGGACAACATTTTTATGTCTATTAGATATCTATCCAGTGGGATTATGGTATAGTAAGTAAGAAGCACTTCAGTCACAGACATAGCAAAAAATGACAAGTATTTATCTATAAATATTAATGAAATGCTCAAAAGTAGCTGCAACATCGATTGAAGAAAGAAGAGGGTAGTGGCAAATATTTTTTTTTTACTCCATGTCATCCTAATGAAAATATATATAGGCAATACATTGCAAAAAGATGCCACTGAGTACAAAAAAATAGAAGGATATCAACATTACATGATTGTGATTTTCAATTGAACAATGATGACAGTTTCACATCTAGCCTAATTTTTTATCTCTCCTATTACTCTAACACTAAACAAGTGGTTCATGCAAATACAAATAATTTTTCTCCCAAAATTGATTGAAGGTAGGGGAGTAGTGTAGGAAAGGTCAGAGTATACAATGTTGCTCTCAGCAATACTATTTATTTGTAAACAGATTTATAAATAATTTGTCACATATACATACGATGTGCTTCTTCTGAAACAGAGATGGCTTAGGGCCTTGCTCAATGGCTAAACAGTGACAGCTTGTTCTAAGGTTTAAGATCAAATTCTTCTGACCAGTAACCCTTAATTAATGAGGAAGCCCTAAGATTATGACACCTGGATGTTAGCTACTGTGAGTACAGTCCAAACCAAATCCTGCTACGCTTCTGATCTCAATAGACATCTGGTGTGGCAATGTATACAATAAAAAATATTCCACTTTTATTAGAGAACACAAAAGCAAATACAATTTATAAAATTAATAAGAATAAAATAGCCTTTAGTTGTCACATATAGATTACAGGACAGTGAAATTCTTTTCTTCGTGTAATCCAGTTTGTTTGGAAGCTGTGGTCAGAGCGCAGGGTCAGCCATGACACAGCCCCCCTGGAGCAGAAGGTTAAGGACCTTGCTCAAAAGCTCAAGAGTGGCAGGTTGGCGATGCCAGGGTTTAGAACCCTGGCCTTCTGATCAGTAACCCAGCTCCTTAACCACTGAGCTACCACCTTCCCAATTATGATAAATGATTAATGATTTATATATGGGATATGATAAAGAGTTGTGTATATTTCACTTTCTTGACCACCGCACAAAATGAACCATTTTTACTTTCTGTTTGCTCCTAGTTCCTGTTTTGCCTTTTCAAATATTTTAATTGCAGTGGCAGCATATGATCCTTCAAGTGAGTGCATTACATTTAACTACTGAATGTGTGTGTATGTGTGTGTGTGTGTGTGTGTGTGTGTGTGTGAGAGTGTGTGTGTGTGAGATTTTTTTATATACATATGCTATTTGGACAAAAGCATTGGGACGCCTGAATTTTTCAGCCATAAGTGGTTCTTCTCCAAACTATAATCATAAAGGCACACAATTATATGAGTTTAGATTAAATCTTCCCTTCACTTGAACTAGGAGGCTCAAACCTGTTCCTGACAAAGCCAGCTCCATGAAGATATCGTTTGCATGGGATGGAATGGAAGTTCTTGATTGGCCAGCTTTGGGATTAAATGGAATGCTGACTGCACCCCAGGCCTCCTCACCCTACATCATTTCTGTGGAACATTTTCCCAGAAGAATGGGGGTTATTATAATAGCATATGGAGTCTACTTCCAGAAAGCACATACAGTGGTGTGAAAAGTGTCCTGATTTCTTATTTAAATTAGTTGGATGATCTTAAACATTAAAGTGTGACAAACATGCAAAAAATTAAGAAATCAGGAAGGGGGCAAACACCTTTTTACACCACTGTACAGTATCTCACAAAAGTGAGTACACCACTCACATTTCAGCGGCCATATGTTCTCAAGGGACGATAATATAAACATTTAACTTAGATATACTTTAGAGTAGTCAATGTGCAGCTTGTAAAGCAGTACAGATTTACTGTCCTTCACATACAACCATTATTGTCAAAATAACTGGTAACAAAAATGAGTACACCCTAAGTGAACATGTCAAAACTGTCTTCAAAGTGTCAATATTTTGTGTGAGCACCACTGTTATCGAGCACTGCCTTAATCCTCCTGAGCATGAAATTGACCAGAGCTGCACAGGTTTTTGCTGGGATCCTCTTTCACTCTTTCACGTCTTACATAATGTCATCACGGAGCTGCTGAATGTTAGACACATGGCCCTTCTCCACCTTCCGCTTGGGGAGGCCCCACAGTAGCTCAATAGGGTTCAGGTCTGAAGACACACTTGTCCACTCAATCACCTTCTCCTTCAGCTTTCTCAGCAAGACAGTTGCCATCTTGGCGGGGTGTTTGTGTTTAATATTATGTTGGAAAACTGCCATTCGGCCTAGTTCCTGAAGAGAGGGCATCATGTTCTGCTTTAGAATGTCACAGTACATGTTGAAATCCATGTTTCCCTCAATGAACCACAGCTCTCCAGTACAAGCAGTACTCATGCTGCCCCAGACCATGATGCTACCACCAGCATGCACAATTTCACAATTTTTCTTAGTCCCATCAGACCAAAGGACATGGTTTCAGTAATGCATGCTCTTAGTCAGGTCGTCTTCAGCAAATTGTTTGTGGGCTTTCTTGTGAGCCAGCTTCAGAAAAGGTTTCCTTCTTAGATGATGGCCATGTAAATCAACTGGTTGCAGTGTTTGTCGTGTGGTCTGAGCACTGACAAGTTGGTTGACCTTCCGTTTCAGCAACCTCTAAAGCAATGCTGGCAGCACTCATGCATCTGTTTTTTGAAGCCAGATCCTGCACCTGACACACAGCACGAGGACTCAATTTCTTTGAGTGACCCTTGTGAGGTCTGTTCCGAGTGGAACCTGTCTTGGAAAACCTCTGTTTGACCCTGGCCACTGCACTGTAACTTAGTTTCAGGGTGTTACCGATCTTATAGCTTAGGCCATCTTTGTTAAGAGCAACAAATCCTCAGAAAATCTTTGCCATGAGGTGCCATATTGAACATCCAGTGGTCAGTTTGAGAGAATTGTACTTAAAGCACCAAATTTAAACTGCTCTAATACACGATACACAAATTTGTTTGGTCCTGTCAAGCAGATAAAAAACAGGAACATGATGAATAGGACATTTTGTTTTGCATAGTTAAACAACGTACAGCTGCTATCACTTAGGGTGTACTCACCTTCATTGACAGCTATAACAACAATAATGTCTGTTGTGTTGAGGTATTTTTACAAGCTGCACATTGACTATTTTAAAATATATAAACATTTCTTTCTATAGTATTGTCCCTTAAGATCATAAAATAAAATGGTTGCTAAAATGTGAAAGGTGTACCCACTTTTGTGAGATACTGTAACAATCTTATGGCTAGGTGTCCACAAATCTTTGCCCATATAGTGACCATTACATGTGTGTTGTAGTATGCAATACAGAGACAGTATATCGAATTTTTTATTTTATCTTTTTACATCTCAGTATTGTCACCTCTCATCTTTATTGCTGTCTCCTTCAATGGCTTTGGAGGAATATGTCTGACCTTTACTTCACTAACGGTAAGACCAACAAATCCGCACGTTTTTCTCATTGATTTATCTGTAGCTTTAAGTAACCACTATTCCTCTTATACTAGCTAGTCATCTATTCATTGTAGTTACTGAAGAACCATGAATATCTAAATAAACTGAAACTTTATGATGCCAATGCAACTCATGTAGACCATAACAGCTAATAACAAAAAATAAAAAAATATAAATATAAATATATATATATATATATATATATATATATATATATATTTCATTATATTTTAATTTAAATGAACTTTCTTTTATTTGTATTTTTACATAATATGTCATTTATGCTTTTACATAATCAATCATTTTATAATAGAAAAAAAAACCTTTCATACACACTTTCAGTTTCAGAGTTTTCCAACAGAATTCTCAAGCACATGTTTGGGATTTGTTGCACTAAATTGATTTGAAGAGATGCAATAAAAAGTTGATCCAATTTAAAAGTATAGTAACATGGTATAACAATCATACAGTCATAAACATAGAGATATTGATTTCTTTACTAATTTATGATATCAATTACTTAAACTTACTGGCATAACAAAACACTATAGCTATGCCAGTAAGTTTCAGCATGCCCAATTTGCTGTCACCTAGGAATTGATTTTATTTTGTGAAACTGCTAGCAAGTTGAATTACACAAGAGCAAGCATTTGCGTGCATGCGTGTGTTTGTGTGTATTTTGGTTGGTTACTCTCCAGAGGCACATGTTGTCCCACTTCAAGGCCCTAAATATTGCCATGACATTTTTGGCCAATCAGAGGGCAGGTCAGTGCTCACGCCCTCACCACAGCCATTCCCATGTTCCCGTAAACTCCCTCTGTCACACTCCCCATAGCAGTTCCAATGTCCTACCACTATTTTCCCTTTCACTCTTTTCACACATCTTATACCCAAAAATCATGCTGTCATTCTTTTCATTCCTCTGTTCAACCTACTTTTTTGTTTATTGGACAGATTAATTATTAATAGCTTAACATACAGTATATGGGATAAGAAAAACAGAGCAATTAAAAGAGAAACTGATATTTTTCCTTTGGTTTTAGAGTCTCCATATATGTACTTCCTTCTCCTACATATAATGGATAATTTATTTCGTTTTTCTGTCTCCATGCCAGACTTCCGTTTAGTAATCCACGTTCATAACCAGCATGAATATCAATACCTCAGAGAAGCAGATATAGAAATGCCAAAATAGAATATGAACAGAAAAGTGTGGGTAATGAAAAGAGAGAGAGAGAGAGAGAGAGAGAGAGAAAGACAGATGCAGGTTAGAACCATGTTCCAAGGTGGATGATTCATGCAGAGTCATATAATGGGAAAGAATTTCATGTGGGTGTGTGTGCACATGCTCAGCTGTAATTTTTGGGCACATTAATAAAACATGAATAGGTAGGAGGAACAAAGTGAAGAATATTAAAAAGTATCAAAGTAAGTTAAAGTAATTCCATGTGCACAGTTCTTAGACTGACTACTGTATTTTTAGCATGACTAGCAAATTACATTTGTAACATTACATTTAAAAATTTGGCATATTATATTATATTATATTTATATATGTATATTATATTGTATATTATATATGTTTTTTATATCTTGTAAAGGTATATTGTGGGAGGCATTGTGGGAGACATGACATTTTAGTGGGTTCATTTCTTTTTTATATAGCTTTAAAACACAAAACTTTTAAGAACACAAAAGAGTACAGTGATAAATTCAGTTGTGTCTCTCACTTTTTTGCTCTGCAACAACACTGTGGACATGGTTCAGGTCTTTTAATCCAGACAAAGATTCTCAGTGGTTAAGGTTGTGGAGTAGTCACTGTAAGTTTGTGGGTAAAACATCCATTAGGGACAATAAATCATATTTGAACACGGCTTAAAGCAATTCTCCAGCATTTTTTAAACCAACTTCTATCTACTGCATCTGTAGTGTATATGCAAATACAGCTAACAAGAATTTTATGTTACTCTGTACTGAGATCTGAAAGGAAAACGTTTATTTTTGTATTCATTAATTCACTATTGCTTTATCCTGATCCAAGTTGTGAGTCTGTCCTGTCCACTAGGCATGAGACAGGAATACACTCTGGCTTGCACGGCAGGTCAGCACGGGGCATCATTAACACAAATTCACACCTACAAACAATTATCCCTAACAGAAAACATGTTGATTTAAAACTCACTTATAAAAGAAAATGAATGGCAGATGTTGAATTCCATTGATGACTTTATTTGCTGTACAGTCAAAACATTCAATAAACATGAATTCACATGCTGAGTGCATGTATTCACATCTGAGTAACCATTCTTTTGGCTAATGTGACAGTGAATCTGGAGCCCATCCTGGGAACCCTAGGTGTGAGGTGTGAGAACACCGTGGATTAGATGTCAGTCTATTACAGGGCACCACACACTAGGGGTGTAACGGTACACGTATTTATACCAAAAATTTTCGGTACAGGGCTTTTTGTTTGGTACACACATGTACCCAATCTTCTTCTTCTTCTTTTGACTTCTCCCATTAGGGGGCGCCACAGTGGATCATCCACACACATGTACCCAATGCAATCCTTTTTTAATTAAAATCTGAGTTCCCTCAGGAACGTAAGTTTGTTTAGTCTCTGCCTTGCACTTTAAATGCATTTTTTTATTATAATTATTATTATTATTAAACCTTAAAACATACACAACAATGCCAGGGGTATAAAAAAAACTAGAAACTAGAGTTAGCACAGTGATACTGTGGCTATTCACTACTGTCAGGCGAACGAGGCGGAAGCCAAAGTGCATGCACACAAAGTCTTTAATTTCAAAATAAAGAGCAGGGAGAAAACACACACTGGAATAAAGCTGTGTAGTCCTATGTAAAGCGCTGCAGAGTCAGTAAGTACGCGGGCACGCGCATGAATGAACACGGTCCTGGCCGAAACCCGAGAAGCGAGATGCTGACAGCGTGAATAGCGAAGAACAATAACGGACGCCGCCTGGGAGCATACGAGCCGTATATATGCAGAGCGGCTGATGAGGGGCAGGTGCGCCGAGTTAGTAATCAGGCGAGCTGCTACGCGCTGGTGGTGCTTGTACTGGTGACGGCGCAGGGTGCTCCCTGACGCCACCCCCTCCCCCAGGGGTGGCGCCTGACGCCCGAACCCTGCGACGAGGCCGGCCCCTAGCTCGCGGCGCCGGGCGACGAGGATGAGAAGCGTAGAACTCCTCCAAGAGCGCCGGATCCAGCACGTCCTGCCTGACCACCCACGAACGCTCCTCCGGCCCGTACCCCTCCCAATCCACCAGGTACTCGAGGCGACCCCCGCGCCGCCGGGAGTCCAGCACCTCTCGGACCGCGTAGACTCCAGGCTGATCCACGACCTCCGGCTGGACGGGCGCGTCGGGGCCACCTGAGGGCAAGGAGGTAGACGGGACATAAGATTTCAGCAAAGACACGTGGAATGTGGGATGGATACGGTACCTCGGTGGCAGGTCCAGCCGGTAGGACACTTCGTTGACCTGCCGGACGACCCGAAAGGGCCCGATGTACCGGGGACTCAGCTTCCGGCATGGGAGCCTCAGCCGCAGATCCCTCGTGGACAGCCACACCTGGTCCCCTGGCTGGAAACGTGGGGACTCCAAACGCCGGGCGTCGGCGTGCCGCCGGGTGTTCCGAACTGCCCGCCGGAGTTGGGTGTGTGCCGACTCCCAGACCCTGCTGCTCTCCCAGAACCAGGCATCCACCGCGGGCACGTTACTCGGCTCGTCGGACCAGGGGAACAACGGCGATTGGAAGCCCAGCGTGCATTGGAAAGGGGTGAGGCCTGAGGTGTCCTGGCGGAGCGAGTTCTGAGCGTACTCCGCCCAGGGTAGGAAGCGACACCAGCTCTCCTGGTCCCGGCTGCAGTAGACCCTCAGGTACCTGCTTAGCTCCTGGATCTTTCTCTCGGCTTGCCCGTTCGACTGGGGATGATAGCCGGAGGAGAGGTTGACTGATACACCCAACAACCGAAAGAAAGCCTTCCAGACCCGGGAGGTGAATTGCGGCCCCCTGTCCGAGACGATCTCCTCCGGGAGGCCGAAAGTGCGGAAGACCTGGTGGAAGAGCGCTTCAGCTGTCTCCAAGGTGGTGGGCAGGCCCTTCAGGGGGATGAACCGGCAGCCCTTGGAGAACCGGTCTACCACGACGAGGATGCATGTATTCCCCTCCGATCGGGGTAGGTCGGTGACGAAATCGATGCCCAGGTGGGACCAAGGGCATTGTGGGACCGGGAGTGGCACGAGCTTACCCACGGGCAGGTGACGAGGAACCTTGGACATGGCGCAGGCGGAGCATCCCTGGACGAAGCGGGTGACGTCCCTCGTCATACCTGGCCACCAGTACCGCCCCTGGACCAGCTGGAGGGTGCGTTTCTCGCCTGGGTGACCGGTCCCTAGCCCCTCGTGGACCGATTGGATCAGCCCACGCCGACACGAGGTGGGGACGAACACACGTCCTTCCGGAACCCTCTCGGGGGCTGCTTCCTGGTGCGCAGCCGAGCGGATCTCCTCGTCCAGTTCCCAGACGATGGGCCCCACTATGACCGAGGGCGGGAGGATGGGCTCAGGGTCGCAGGGTTCTTCGGGCCCGAACAAACGGGAGAGAGCGTCCGCTTTACCATTCTGGGCCCCGGCCCGGTAGGTGACCTGGAATCGGAACCGGGTGAAGAACAAGGCCCAACGTGCCTGTCGGGGGTTCAGCCTCCGCGCCTCCCGTAGGTACTGGAGGTTCTTGTGGTCGGTGATGACCGAAAATGGATGTTCTGCGCCCTCTAACCAATGCCTCCACTCCTCCAGGGCGAGTTTGATAGCCAGTAGCTCCCGGTTGCCGATGTCGTAATTCCGCTACGCCTGGGTGAGCTTGTGGGAGTAGTAGGCGCACGGGTGGAGCTTGGAAGGGGAACCCGACCATTGGGAGAGGGTTGCCCCTACGCCGGTCGAGGAGGCGTCGACCTCGACAACGAAGGGCTTTCCGGGATCCGGGTGGCGCAAGACGGGGGCGTGGCAGAACCGCTTGCGGAGCTCACTGAACGCCTCCTGAGCCTCCTGGGTCCACTTCAGGGTGCGCGCCTTCCCCCTGAGGAGCGAGGTGAGGGGAGCGGTGACCTGGCTGTAGCCCTGGATAAACCAGCGGTAGAAATTCGCGAAGCCGAGGAAGCGTTGGAGCCCCTTAATGGATGTTGGAGCCGGCCAATCCCTCACGGCTCCTACCTTCCCTTCGTCCATCCGTATCCCCTGGGCCCCGATGATGTAGCCGAGGAACCGGGTCTGAGGTCGGTGGAACTCGCACTTCGAGAGGTTCAGGTAGAGGTGGTGCGCCCGGAGAGCTCCGAGAACCTGTCTCACATGATCGAGGTGTTCCTCCGGGTTCCGCGAGTAGATGAGGATATCGTCGATGTAGACGAGCATGAACCTCTGGAGGAAGGAGCGGAGCACCTCATTCATGAACCCCTGGAAGACGGCCGGGGAGATGGAGAGGCCATACGGCATGACCCGGTACTCGTAGTGCCCGGATGGAGTCACGAAGGCGGTTTTCCACTCGTCCCCCTTCCTTATACGCACCAGGTTGTAGGCGCTCCGGAGGTCGAGCTTGGTGAATATCCGGGCCTCCCGTAGGTCTTCGAGAGCTGCGGGGATGAGTGGCAGGGGATACGGGAGTGGCCTGATTTGGGAGTTTAGCTGCCGGTAGTTGATGCAGGGTCGGAGACCTCCGTCCTTCTTCCCCACAAAAAAGAAGCTCGACGCCGCCGGAGACGTCGACGTGAACCCCTGTCGGAGGGCCTGCTGGATGTACTCCTCCATGGCTCGATGTTCTGGAGCAGACAGGGGGTAGATCCGCCCCTTGGGCAGCTTCGCCCCGGGGAGCAGGTCAATAGCGCAGTCCCAAGGCCGGTGAGGGGGAAGACGCGTGGCCGCTTGTGCACAGAACACGTCCCGGAACTCCCGGTATTCCTCGGGGATCTCCACCTGGGTGTTGGTGGTCGCTGCTTCCACCTGGGTTGCACCCACCGAGGCTCGGGGGAGACGGGTTGGAAGTCCGGCGAGACAATGCTGTTTGCAATGGGGGCTCCACTTGAGGATGTCGCACGGGTCCCAGGAGCACCTCGGTGCGTGCTGTTGTAACCAAGGTCTCCCGAGAATCACGCTGACCGTGGAGTCCTCGAGCACCAGAAAGCGTATCTCCTCACGGTGGAACAGACCGACCTGCAGCGTCACGGAAGGGGCACAATACTTCACCCAGCCCTTCCCCAGTGGGCGTCCCTGTATAGTCTGTACCGCTAGGTCCTGGGAGCTCCTCTCTCTGGGGAGCTGGAGACGGTCGAGGCAGGCCTGCGAGATGAAGTTCCCTGCGGAACCGGAGTCGACCAACGCCCGCACCGACAGGGAAAGAGCAGGGGTCAGTAGTGTTACTGTGAGCTTCGACAAAGGAGAAATTTCGGTAGGTAAACGAACTGAACTCACCGCTGCGCGAGCCGGGCGTGTGGGGCAACCGGAGACGGAATGTCCCGAACCACCGCAGTACAGGCATCTTCCTGAGGCCAGGCGGCTGTTTCGCTCACGCCGGGTCAGTCTCTGCGATCCTAACTGCATAGGCTCAGCCCCGGAGGAGGTCGGCGCAGTGGGTGGAGACACCGAAAGAGGTGGTGTAGGCTGGCAGGCTGCGAGACGCTGGGAGAAGCCGATTGCCTTCTGTATGAACCCCTCCAGTCCCACAGAGTCGTCATAGATGGCCATAGCGAGCTTAATCTCAGGAGCCAATCCTTGCCTGAACACACCGAGCAGCGCCGACTCGTTCCAGCCACTAGATGCCGCCAGAGTGCGGAAACGGAGGCTGTAGTGCGAGATGTTGTCGTCACCCTAACGTAAACTGAGCAGCTGGTCGACCGTGGAGAGGACCCCGGAGGCGGCGCTGAACACTTCCAGGAAATGCGAGGTGAACGGCGCGTAGGCGTTAACCACCGGACCGCCTGCCTCCCAGAGCGATCACGCCCACGCTAGCGCTTTCCCGGACAGAAGCGAGATGAGAAACGCGATCTTCGCGCGCTCCGTGGGAAAACGCTGCGGCTGCATCTCGATACAGAGATTTACCTGCATGAGGAAGCCGCGGCATTCGGACGGCTCACCGGAAAACGCAGCGGGGAGTGCCATCGGAACATTTACGATCGCGGGGCTGGGAGGAGCCGTGGCGGAGGAAAGAGCCGCTCGGAGTGCGGCGACGAGATCCTGACCTGAGTCTGAAGGAGCGTTGGCTTGAGGATCCATATCCGGGTAGGCAGCTCCTTTCTCTGGTTTTGTTTAGGTCCGTTATTCTGTCAGGCGAACAAGGCGGAAGCCAAAGTGCATGCACACAAAGTCTTTAATTCCAAAATAAAGAGCAGGGAGAAAACACACACTGGAATAAAGCTGTGTAGTCCTATGTAAAGCGCTGCAGAGTCAGTAAGTACGCGGGCACGCGCATGAATAAACACGGTCCTGGCAGTAGCCAAGAAGCGAGATGCTGACAGCGTGAATAGCGAAGAACAATAACGGACGCCGCCTGGGAGCATACGAGCCGTATATATGCAGAGCGGCTGATGAGGGGCAGGTGCGCCGAGTTAGTAATCAGGCGAGCTGCTACGCGCTGGTGGTGCTTGTACTGGTGACGACGCAGGGTGCTCCCTGACAACTACGTCCCGGAAATAACATTTGTTTTGCGCATGCATGACAACGCTAAAGAATAAAAAGCATTAGCCGCTAACCAGGAAGTAGCCTGCGGCTAACAATTAAGGATAGAGGGATTGAAGTCATTTGTTAAAGTATGCTGAAATTAGTAAAACAGTTAAGTAGATTATATCTTTTAAATGGGGTCTAACACATGTACAATTTTTAATTACATTTTTCCATTTATTTAATTTTATTTAATCAATTTAATTTGTGCCAATTCAATTGATTAATTAATTTAATCAAGTTAATAAAAAAGTGTATTGCATTCATTTTATTTATTCAATTTTATTTATAAAAAATATTATGAATATAT
>JAAIIK010000018.1:5674522-5726325 GCA_014706435.1 Silurus glanis | reverse complement strand
ATAATAATAATAATAATAATAATAATAATAATAATAATAATAATAAACAGCAAAAAAAAGGAATTTTGTTTTAAGACTTAAAAGGTACCAAAACCATGAATTTTGTGTACCTTTACACACCACAAACACATGCACACATCATTTAGAGTCACCAATTCACCTACCAGGATCCAACTTAATACAGCTAAACGTAATTTAATGTACTCATACTTTCCTAAATCTCACCTTCCTCTGAAAGGTATTCCAAGTGAGTTTTAAATTATATATATGCTTTATATATAAATTCTTAAACATGAAGGATTGTATCACTATTTTTATACTTAGTTATACCTTGTACTTTTATACTTTCTATACTTTCAGATTTCAATTTCACTGCATGTATGAATGTGTATGTGACAAATAAAATTTGAATTAAAATTTGACATTCAAGTTTGGGACCTTAAAAGTATTCTTTTAAGCTGTAACTGCTCATTTGTAGACTATGCCCCTGATGAATAAAATTAAAATCTTGTTTCCTCAGCTCCCCAACATGTTTGGAAATGTGCGTTCTACCATTCTTTCCCTAATGATTGGTTCCTATGCTTCTTCTGCTGTTACCTTCCCGGGAGTCAAGGTATTAACCTAAAAGTATTAACCTAAAAAATGTGACTACTGTATATTGCATGCGACTCTATTGCATATAAACATTTTGTAGTGTGTGCCAAAGTAGCTTATGCTTTAATGCCTTGGTTGACAAATGATGTATAGACAGAAACCTAGAAGAAAACTGTAAAGACTGACACATGATATTATATAAAGACAAATTGTGGGTTAATATTTATATGAATCCCCGGTGAACCGAGTTCCTTTCTCTATAAAGATCATAATAATATAATAATACACAAATATAACACAACAGACTGAAAAATGTGTTGTAGGCAATGTGGAGAAGTTTATTTACAAAGCAAGCAGAAAGGTTAAGGAAACCGACAATCAACAGAAGTTACAGAGTGAATTTAGCAAGACTTTACAACATTGGTAGGCAAATAGTCATTCTGTCTAACAGCTTTTGAACTTCTGCAGTAAGTTATAATGTTTTCGTCACACAGTGGATATTATGTTTGATCAAGCAGTTTTTTGGTTGCGTGTCATAGAAAAATAAGATTTGCGTTGGTAAATGGTCTAAATATCAGCTGTCAAAAGATGTTTCTAAAACAGTAGACGTGACAGCGTACAATGTAGGTACTAGATTTAGGAAGTTTAGCTAATAAAATCAAATTTAAGTTAATCAATAATCATTTCATTACTGATGCAAGCACATATAGTTATGTTTTATTCAAGAAATAAACTGATTTTATTTCAGAAAGGTTTTTCATGGCTGCCATGCAGGTCAATGAGATGTAGATGAATATTAAGTCTATATGAAAGTAAAATTGCCATTTGGCAGGCATTCGAAAGCATGGATGTTATTAAAGTTTTGGCACTGAATTAAGCTCTCGTCAGGTGTTCAGGCATCTTCTCAAGACACTAGCGAGGGAAGTTAAGTCTTGACTTCTCCACACAGATATTTTAAATGCTGATGTTTATTTTTTTCTTTCATTAGCTAATTTATGATTTAGGGGTGTCATTCCGCTTGATCTTCTGGGTGTGGGCAGGATTGGCATGTCTCGTTTTCCTCAATTGCTTACTTAACTGGCCTGTGGAGTCTTTTCCTGCTCCTGAGGATATCAGCTACACGTAAGTATTCTATTCAGTGTATATACATAAAAACTATTAAATATATATATATATATATATATATATATATATATATATATATATATATATATATATATATATGCTTTATTTGTTCCTTTTTGTTTTTCTTATACAGTAAAAAAGTAAAGCTGAGTGGTGTAGCAATGGACCACAAGGTGACAGGGGATCGCTGCTACAGCCATGTAACCACTGTGGGACAGGAAATGGATAAAAAACAGTTTTTGGATGAGTATAAACAAAGCAATGGAGCAGCCACACAGAGCCAAGGTAAGATTTACACATACACACATATACACACACATACACACACACACACACACACACACACACACACACACAGTGGACATGAGGACAGTGTGACAGCAGTTAAGTGTGCAAGAACGACAGACTGGTTAAAGGTGGAGGTTGGATTACATCAAGAATCGGATCTGAGTCCTTTCCTGTTTGCAGTGGTGATGGACAGGTTGATGGACGAGGTCAGACAGGAGTCTCCGTGGACTATGATGTCTGCGGATAATATTGTGATTTGTGGTGAGAGTAGGAAGCAGGTAGAGAAAAGCCTGGAGAGCTGGAGGGAATGAAAGTCAGTAGGAGTAAGACAGAGTACATGTGTGTGAATGAGAGGGAGGGCAGTGCAGTGGTGCGGTTGCAGGGAGAAGAGGTGGAGAAGGTGGAGGAGTTCAGGTACCTGGGGTCAACAGTGCAAAGTAATGGAGAGTGTGTTAGTGAAGTGAAGAAAAGTGTGCAGGCAGGGTGGAGTGGGTAGAGAAGAGTGATAGCAGGAGTGATTTGTGATAGAAGAGTGTTTTCGAAAGTGAAAGTTTATGGGACTGTGGTGAGATATATATATATATATATATATATATATATATATCAAAAACTGGGGTACTATATGGGTTGCATGCACAGCCGTACGCATAAAATCAAATACAAAAATGCATAAAATTTTTGCATATGGTGTCTGTGTGTTTAGGTGCCCAACCGTTTCGCCGTTCTGTTTGTTCTCCCATCTTTTTGTGGAGTTTAATCACCATGGCAATGACCCAGCTCCGCATTATATTTTATATGGGAGCTATGAATAAGATGCTGGAGTTCCTGGTCACACATGGTGACCTCAATGGTGAGCATCCCAAACATTTTTTTAAGTGAACAATTTTCTGTGTTTTAACTGCGTTTGTATTTTTATATCAGTTACTTATTTTTTCTGATCAGATTGATTCTGATTTCTTTATTTTTTGTAGAGAGTTCTTTGGCTTTTCACCATAGTAGTGGATGACAGAGCTTTGCATATGTGTGATTGGACATGATTATATTCTGTAGGGGTGTCATTAATTTTGGTTTAATTGCTTCCACTCTAATGAGGGCATGGATAAGAATATATGATATCACTGAGGCACAAACTCCTCAGTGAACAGAAAATATGTGTTATGCATGTGTTATGCATGTGTCTATTCACTCTTTCTTCTTAACCAGCTCCAGAAAAGTTAATGCAAGAGGCAGAAGAACAAGGTAAGAAAAGTCTAACAAATAAAGTGTGAACATAAAGTGACAATCTAGAACATTCTAAATAAATGCATTTTTGATGCCATGAATACAACGATGTTTTAGATCAAATCTGATGTGTGGTGCATGCATTTCCTCAGTAAGCTTCTACTCGTCTATCTTCGGCACTATGCAGCTGCTGTGTCTCCTGACTTCTCCTCTTATTGGGTACATCATGGACTGGAGGATGAAAGAGTGCGAGGAGGACAATAGCTTGGTGGATGGCGAGAAAAGGTTACAAAATTGATCAAAACTTACTCAAACTCTAATTATCTAATTTTAATTATCTAATCATCTCTTATGATTAACATAACCTTTTTAATACAGGCCACCCAAGAGAGACAAAAAGATCCAGAAACTCACCAATGCAATCCGAGCTGTTATCTTCACCAACCTCTTGCTAGTGTTGTTTGGCATCATATGCTTAATAGACAACCTTCCTGTCCAGGTAGGACACACACGTGTGTAATACATTCCTGTTTTTCATTTTCATGCATTGATAGATCTCACTCTATTTTATTTATTTGTATCTATTTAATTATCTAATTATCTAGTCATCTATGTATTTATCTACATCTATGCATATAAAACATATTTATACTTGTAAAATCTTCTCTCAATCTCTGTCATAGTTTCTGTCTTTCGTTCTTCATACTGTTGTAAGAGGTTTCATTCACTCTTGCTGTGGAGGACTCTATGCTGCTGTGTAAGTCATGATAGTATGTGCATGAAGTTTCATTTGCACTCTTAAATCTACTTAGAATAGCCATTTGCATTTACTTCAAATATACCAGTCCCATTAGTTTTGCCAAACATGTTTTAATAAAAATTATTTAAAATAAAAAAATAATTGTTTAATTATTGTGTGTAACATTTACAGTATGTGCTGCAGTCATGTTGCTACTACTTTTAATTGGTGCCAAGAGTTCTGAAGATTAGGGATTAGTCAGTTGGAGAACACTTTAGTGTAGCCAGGTAACAATTCTTTTCCAGCTACAAAGCACTCAAATTATTTACAGATTAAAATTCTATGCATTAGATCTATAGGCAGATTACAAGGAATGTGCAAGTATATAATAATTCTTGCTTTGTGAATACATTTTTATGTGTTTAAATAAATAATAAAATATTAAATAATGTGTTTATTGATGTACACTGTCCCGGTTGTCAGGTACCCACCAAACCACTTTGGCACACTGACGGGCCTGCAGTCTCTATTGAGTGCTCTGTTTGCTCTCCTTCAGCAGCCCCTGTTTGTTCTTATGTTGGGTCCACTCGGAGGAGATCCTTATTGGGTGAGACACACACACACACACACACACACACACACACACACACACAGAGGTTCTGGATACTCAGACTTATTTTAAACAGACAAAGCATAAGTCAGCTACCCAACATTGTGCTACTTCATGTACAGTTCATAGTACAGGTGCACCAGCAAGAGCACAATTTGCTTTAAGGTTAATTTACTAAAGTAATTTTTCCCTTTTCTGGTGGTTGCCAAAAGTTCTGGAGTTAACATTACAAAAATAAATTTGATAAATAAATTGATTTAGTCATCTTTGCTTACTCGCTCTCTGTCTTTGACTTTGTTTTTTTTAAATCATGTGCTTGTAATAATATAAAGCACATCATTTCATATTTCATTAACCATTTAAACACATACATTTATGGATCATTTTGTTTGGTTTAGAGATCTATTTGTGTAAATGAATGTAGGATTTTCACAAAAAAGTAAAAAGAAATTTGTACCAAATAGTAATTACTGAATATTAATAAATATATTTTGGGTTGAGATGAAAAATAAAGGTTTGACTATCATTTCATCACTGTGCAAGTCATGCACAGAAATTTCTAATGGATCTAATGGACTTCTATTTTTTTTTCTTGTCCCCCAAATAACAGATCAACTTTGGGCTGCTGATTTTCTCAGTATCTGGCTTCCTGTTGCCAGGATACTTGTTCTACCATCGCAGACAACTCATTAAACAGAAGAAGGTACGGGATCAGGCAGCGACTGGCCAATCAGCAGTTGTTCTAAACCAGTCAGCTAACAGCCCTGAGAAACTCTACAGTGATGGGCTTGATACAGATGAGGCTTAAGAAGGAATAATGCAAAAAAGTACTTTGTGACAATGGCAATTGCATTCTTGCTTTTTTGAACAACAAACTTGAATACAAACAACTATGATCATGGACATTTTTTGTGAGACATTTATAAACATTTAGCTGTATATTGGGATTAAAAAAGGGAGCAATTAGTAAATGGTCCAAATTTTTAAATCGCACAATTTATAAATTCTTTGGATGTAACTTTTAGATCCGACCGACTGACCGAATCAGCAGGATTGTTTTTCTTTAAATAAAATAAATAGAGCTAATTTATCAAGCTGAATATAAACAAAAAGTATTTGTGAAACATTTACAGAGGAAATTATATTTTATTAAAGTTTTTATTGTTGTTTTTTTTTTACTTATAAGCAGACACTAAAATGAACCTCGATATTTAGGCTTTATGTCGCATAACGGTTGTGCAGAATTTTATATTAAGATTATGCGGACAGAAGTTAAATGGTTTATTTAGCCTGTATAGTTACACTCATAAGTTTAATGAAAACTTTGTCAGACTTTTATCAGTCATTTCATATGAATGAGCAATGTAGAACGAATCCATAAGAAGTGTACAAAGACAATGATTGGAATTTAGGTTTGGCCTACAGAAACATTTATACAATATCTAATTACTGACTGATGAATGTAATGCAGTGTGCAATAAAACATAACAGCTGACTGGCTGTATCACCATAAGCTACCGCCAGATAGAACTCAGTTAATCCATTACATCTAATGAGTAGGCTTTTGGTACTGCATGTGTACATTAGGGTCTCTTTTAAATAGTAAAGTTGTGTTGGTTACTGTAGTTTATGCCATAGATTTGCTTATTCCACTGCTTCTTAGTTTATTTTAATGTGTTCGGCTTCTATTTCTTCAGAAATTAGGTCACTATCATGGTTGGGTTCTTGGGCAAGATCTTTAATTGTTAACTTCTCAGTTGTATCCTGACTCAACTCTAAGTGACTTTGCATGAAATGAGTAGATGTTCATAAATGTATGGTTGTTGAAATATTTAACTGCTCATTGAGCTTGTGCATCTTTACTTTGCACTATGTATGATTACACTGTCATGTTAGATTTATAGAGCTGTCAGAAACATTGTTTTAACTGCAGTCAGTCTACTTTTTGTGCAGAATTGTGAAATGGATCTAATGATCTTGGGAGAACAAGAGATTCTGGTAAACTACCATGAATATTTTCATGGACTTCCACCTTAAGAGTTTATGATGAATTGCACTTCTTCCATCAGGAATTTATTTATCTGTGTATTATGTATTTTTTTGTTCACAAATCTGCCTAAATCTGTGTTAGTGAGCACTTCTTCTTTGCAGAGATAATCCATCCACCTCACAGGTGTGGTATATCAAGATGCTGATTAGACAACATGATTATTGCACAGGTGTGCTTTAGGCTGATTACAATAAAAGAGCACTCTAAAATGTGCAGTTTTACTGTACTGAGGCTCCGAAACCAGTCAGTATCTGGTGTGACTAACATTTTCCTCACGCAGTGCAACACATCTCCTTCACATAGAGTTGATCAGGTTGTTGATTGTGGCCTGAGGAAAGTGGGTCCACTCCTCTTCAATGGCTGTGCTAGATTTTCATGAGCAACAGCTCTGGTGGACATTCCTGCAGTCAGCATGCCAATTGCACGCTCCCTCAAAACTTGTGACATCTGTGGCATTGTGCTGTGTGATAAAACTGCACATTTTAGAGTGGCCTTTTATTGTGGCAGCCTAAAGCACACCTGTGCAATAATCATGCTGTCTAATCAGCATCTTGATATGCCACACCTGTGAGGTGGATGGATTATCTCGGCAGAGGAAAAGTGCTCACTAACACAGATTTAGACCGATTTGTGAACAATATTTGAGACAAATAGGCTTTTTGTGTACATAGGAAAAGTCTTAGATCTATGAGTTCAACTCATGAAAAATGGGGGCAAAAACAAAAGTGTTGCGTGTAGAATTTTGCTCAGTGTGTATACACAGTGAAACCTCGACACTCGTGACCTCGATAGAACCGGACTAAGAGTAACCCGCGAAAAATCTGATAATTCACGAGAAGCCGCAAGTGGCTCGAAATTTCAGAGTAACATTTCAAAACAGTTTGAAACTAATAAATTACATAAAAATTTATCAAAAACTATTTTATTATTGTATTATTAATTTAAAGTAGTAAATAAAACATTTATGACAGTACAGTACAGTTTGCGATTTCTTGTTACTCGTGAGGGGTCATAGAATGTAACCCCCCCCCGGGAGTCTCGAGGTTGCACTGTATATATATTTAGAGAGAGAGGCACTAGGTGGACTTTTTCTTTGAATGCTTAATGCCATGTTGGCTGAATAGTGTTTAGGGTTAATAGGTTAATGATCGGGTTTCTGTTTAATTTTCTGTTTTACTCTGCAATTACTAGCTCAAAGGTTAAGGCTCTGGGCTACTGATCAGAATGTTGGGGTTCATACCACAGCACTGCCAAGCTCTTGAGCCTTTGAGCAATGCCATTAACACTCTACTCCAGGGGTGCTGTATTATGGCAGGCCCTGTGCATTGAACACAGTTTCCTAACAAGTTGGAGTGTGTGAAGAATTTCACTGTGCTGTAAAGTGTATGTGACAAGTAAAAGCCTCCTTTACATATAGGTAAGCTTGGTTTGAGAGAACTCAAAAGTGCCTTCTGTAATGAGAAAAAAAGCCATCAAGTATTCACATGCAATTTCTGATATGTATCACTGCCTTGGTGCTTACTTTTGCTTTTTTTCTTAAATATATGTAAACATTTTCTGAATAGCGAAATATCAATCACAAGCCAAAGTAAAAAAAATTTGTGTTTTACTGAATAATGAAGATGTTCAGCGTCATAGTGTCCATGACAGCTTTTTCCTTATTAATTATTTATTGCATAAATAAACATAAAATTACTGACGTAACAGATATGGTTTGTGGCAGTATGGTTTGTTGTTTCATCCAAAACAAATACACGAGTAACATACACAAGTTAAAAAAAGTCTTGCACTGCTTATACTCTCATTAAAATAACCACTTTCCCCAATTGTCCTTAATGCTATTTACAGTAAAGTCTCTCTGAGTCTCTCATCCTGTGTGCTTCTATCTCAGACTGCTGCTGCTGGGTTGAGAGCTGGTCATACCAGGGTGATCAGGACTGTGACGGTTCTGAGAACAAAGAGCAAAATATAATATAATTACACAAGTTACAGATAAACCTCAAAATCTTTGATTCAATTAAAATTTTGCTGGTCCAACAATATGCTATTATTTTTTAATATAACACATACTACGATTTTGTGGCTGAATGCTCAAAATTGATTGGTCATAAGTACAGGTAGGTTCCGCTTTCTGTTTCCACTTTATTTTCAGTAACAAGCTTTTGGATCTTTGCATCAAACAGCTTTAAGTATTTAACAGGACTATCATATATCAGCTAAACACAAGCTGTTTTTCAGGCTGCACTATTACTGAAAGTAAGGTTCCTCATTCTGTATACGCAGAGTGTAATCATCTTACAAACCTTCTTTTTCTTCTTGTCCTTCTTCTTTTTCTTTCTATCAGGATCATCATCCTTTTTCTTCTTCTTTTTCTTGTGGTCTGAGTCTGATGGGGTTTCTGTTAAAAACAGCACAAAGAAAATTGGATTAAGAAAAAATATTAAAGTCAACAACACAAATAGTGATAGTATGACGTGATGGTGAGAGACCTGGGGGTAAGGGGTCCTGGGGTCGATGGTGTCTGTGTTTATGTTTGCTCTTCTTCTTTGGGGGCTGAATGTGCATCAGTCTGTACTGCTCAGGCAGCTTGAGGTTTTTGAGGTAGTGTGGAGAACAAAAATAAGAAATAAGCTGTTTGTCAGAACAGTGAGACAGAGCTCTAATACAGAGTGATACTATGCAGAATATTATTACTGATATACCATAGCTATGCTGAATTTTCTAATTAGAATGGCCAAAAGATTTTTTCTAAAACAGCAGCTCTGAAAAATGTTTCCTTCTTCTATAGAAAAACAAATATTCAAAGGAACTAGAATGACAAATGTGCCACATAATTTAGATTTAAATTTAATGACAAATCTTTTTTGCAATAGACATGTTTTAAATGCTGATATAGTTAAACGTTCTGTATAAAGCCCACACTTACAGGGCCTGTATGTAGCCGAAATCCAGTGAGCATTGTTCCAGTAAGAGGACTGAAGGAGTTGTTGCAAACTGGTGGTTTTTCAATAAGGGAACGCAAAGAACTTCCATCCTGATGGCCTAGAGTGTCTATCATACCTAGGTAAAGGAAACAAAAAAAAAATCAATACCCCATTCCACAAAATCTTTTAGGTTACTCCTAAATTATATGCAAGGGTGACGATGATGATAATTATAATAACCAGGATGTTCCGCATAACTGATTACACCACTGAATAATCTTTAAATGTGCTTACCAGGTAGCTCTGGGAGAAAGTTGCTGAGCTTCTCCTTAACTTTCTTGCCACAAAATTTGTTGTACGCGTGTTCCAGATTGTAGTGGGTGATGAGGTTGGTGTTTCCAGTCAGCTCATTTTCCACTAAGGAAAATGAGAAATACAAGAGTAGAAGACAAACATAAGAGTGAGTTACTGAAGACGAACAAATGAATAAACTTCTTGATCAAGTCAGTTTCTGCTCCTGTATTCAGTCCTGAATGTCATTTTTTCTTGCCCCCAACACATGAGAACAAGGAGTGCTGAGAGCAGAAACTCTGGATTTCTGACTACAGTGTTGAAAAATAATTATATGATCCCCTGCTGATTTTGTAAATTTACCCCTTACAAAATAAATTAACAGTCTAGAATTTTTATGGTAGGTTTATTTTAACAGAATGAGAAAGAATATAAAAAATTCCCTACCAACCAGCAATAATTCTGACTCCCACAGACCCAAATTAGTCCTGTACCTTTAGAAAAGAACTCCTGATATTAACTCATCATGTGTATAAAAGACACTCGTCACAGAATCAACCTCTTCCATTCAAACCTCTCCACCACCATGGGCAAACCAAAGAGCTGTCAAGGGACGTCAGGGAAAAGATTGTAGACCTGCACAAGGCTGGAATGGGCTACAAGACCATCAGCAAGAAGCTTGGTGAGAAAGACACCACAAATTAATAACGCTCTGGAGCTCCGTGCAAAATCAAACCTGATGGGGTAAGGAAGATTCTGAGAAAATGGAGGGATGAGCCCGAAATTACACAGGAGGAGCTTGTTAATGATCTCAAGAAAGCTTGGACCACAGTCACCAAGAATACCATTGGTAACACACAAAGGTCTCTCTGCTCAAGAATGGCCCGTCTGAGTTTGCCAATAAACACCTAAATGATTCACAGAAGGTTTGGGAGAATGTGATGTGGTCAGATGAGACTCGCCGTGTTTGGAGGCAGAGAAATGCTGAATAAAAACATTCTGCTTTGGGGCTGTTTCTCTGCTTCACTGTAGAATCTTGGATGAGAACCATCTGGCCTCAGCCAGAACACAAATGATGGGTTGTGGATGGGTCTTCCAGTGTGACAATGACCAAAAAACAGTGGTGGGCCATCAGGGCCAGCAAAGCCTTCTCTGCTGTCCTAAACACTATCAGAAGCACTGACCCACATTTACAACCTAAATTCTAATATTTGTTCCATGAAATTGTATTTAATGGAACAGTTTCCAACAGTTTATTCTCTTCATTTTGTAGAGTTTCTCTTGGCTGCACTGCTTCCAGTACGTGTATGTTAGATTTTTTTGTCCAATCAGATTTCAGCCTTTATGTGCTGCCATGTCAATCTAATCTGCCCAGGGCCTTCAAAGTCAGTACTGCTGGCCTTTACACCTTAGTCTCTATTAGCAATGGGTCTGTTTCTTTAACCAATCAGATTTCAAATTCACCCCACAGGGCAGCTAACTGGCCCAGAATAACATCAGTATTTTTCCATCTTCTGATTGGCTGGTCAGAGGGAAACTGTTACAGCCAAGTTCGACTTGCAAAACACATCTGTTCTGCTCCGCACACATTTATACATCTGAGTTAGACTTTTTTATTTCTACAGAGAAAGAGAAATTGATTTGGTCTCGGACATATGAAAAAATACATTTTCCAAATAAGCTTGACGTCTAGGAGAGGTCGGCCAACCCTAGCTAGCTAGCTTGTCTCAGCCGGGAAAGGGTTTGTTCTCCACTTCCAGACCAGTTAACACGAGCAGTACCACTGGATTACAGCCTCTGAGGAGCGGTGCAAATTATGAGTCTGCATCTCTGGTGAGTAGGTTGTTTTTATTTACATTTTTATGTTTCTGTCATGTTATTAGACAGATATTAATTCTGAACTGCTCCAGATGATGTAGGTGCACAGTTGCGATTGTAGTGTAGAGATTTGGAGCTTGCTTTAGTAAAATGGTATTCACCCTTTATATGCGAAATTCCTCTCTCTCTGTAATGCCACACGTTGTTATATTGCGCTTTTGTATAGTATTGATGGTTTCTCTAATTGTGACGTGATAGTGGTGGTATTAAGAGATGGATTAAGTCGGGTAAGTCCTTAATGAAGGCCCAGGTACCAAATGCACGGCCCGCCACTGCCAAAAACCTACAGCCAAGGCAACAATCTGATTGTCTTGTACCCCATTCCAGCCTTGTGCAGGTCTACAATCTTGTCCCTGAAGTCCATGGTGGTGGAGAGGTTTGAATGGAAGAGGTTGATTCTGTGACTGGTGTCTTGTATAAACATAACCAGTTGACGTTAGGAGTTGTTTCTTAAAGGGACAGGACTAATTTGGATCTGAATTCTTGCTAATTTGGTGTGGGATCGAATACTTATTTCATTAGATATCAAATACAAATTAATTTCTTTAAAGAGTTTTATAATAAACAAAAATAAACCTACCATAAAGATTCAAGAATGTTCATTTCTTTGTGAGGGGTAAAGTTTATTTGATTATTTCCCCCTATGTATATGTAGTATTCAATGTAATGTACACATCAGATGAAAACACAGTAAAACTCACACTAGTGAGGTCACTACAGTCACTACAGTGGTAGTGATGATGGTATTGGTGATGATTACAGTTGGTTGTGTTATTTTTATATAATAAATAAAGTAAGCATGGTAATGATGATAAGAAGGCAGGGTGGGTACTCACTTGGCAGTTCTCGCACTAAGTAAAAGGGCTCGTTCATGGCTGCAGGCTTTCGGAGCTGAGGTCCCTCATCTACTAGTTGGTGTGGAATGGGCACCGCCATGTGCACTGGGTTCTGTGGGACCGGCGGTGGAAGTGGTTTCCCAGAACCGAACCCCAGCGCGGAAGGACCCGAAGGTCCCTGAGCTTCAGTTTGGCTGTAAAGCGATGAAAATATTTCTGTCATGTTCAACAATTTTGTTTGTTTGACTTTTTTTTGTTTGTTTTTGTTTTGTTTTGTTTTTTTCCAGCACAAACTACCACTTTGACGTGTTGTGTGAGTTTGTGGTCGCTGTTCGTATTGAAATCGACTTGGTTCCGTGTAGTTTACTGAGTAATACCGTGATTCCTCTAACATTACAACACGTACTAATCATTATTATATCGATTTATTATTCCAGCGCGGACTTTAAGATACATATGAAGTCGAGAGATAACGCTAATAGTTACAGGACACGATATAGTGTTCGTTATATTGTTTCAGTGGACAATTTAGACGTTGTTAAAGAAAAGAAAATGGGGACTTGCGCAAATTGTCCAATATTTACGGTAATCAAACACACGGAAGCCCGCAGCTGCGTCTTCCTACAAACCTGCATGGGCTGCGTCTCAAATGCATTCACACTCTCTTCCTATGTGCCCTAAAAACAATAGTTTCCATACACTATACAGTGCACTTAGAAAGCGATTTTGAAGCTATTTCACCCGGGCGGGTTTCCGTGAAACGGACCAATCGCAGTGCGCGACAAAGAAAGAGAGGCGTGGCCCTTTCGTCCGCAGTGACCTCTGTCCCTTTAAAGCGACGCCTTCAAGGGTGTTCGTCGACATCAAACCCTCAGTGGCGTCATAATAGCCGGCGGTCTTTGCTTGTGAAGAAAATATGGCGCTGCTCACGCCTCTGTTCGCGTTTTTGTATCACTTACCGCAGGTTTATAAATGGCTCCTGAAGCCGTATTATGTGGCGTCGTTTTTCATGTCGCTGGCTTTCCTGATGGTTCGAAAGACTCCAGGGATCTGCGAGCATCTCTCCACACAGAGGGAGGACGGAAACCCCTGCGACTTCGACTGGGTTTGTGTGACATTTTCGACCTACAAAATTCACGTGGGGGAAAACAGTATGTTTAGAGAAATGTTTGGTTGAGGTGCAGGGTTTTGTTTCTAATCTATTATTCTGAATTCTGTATACACCCAGAGGATCAAGTCAAGTAGGCTTTCATTGACATTCCAGCCATATACAGCAGAGTACACAGTGAAACAACGTCCCCCAGGACAAAGATGCTACACTGGACAACATAAATTAACAATAAATAACACAAAACAACACAAAAAAGTGCACATGCACACGTTTAGTGCGTAAAACAACACGACAGTGTGCCTCAAAAGACACTGCAGCACCAACCGGTATAGAAGATTTGTAGTAGTGCACGTGAATAGTCCATATAACCATCTGTAAATATAAATATGTGCAAACAATTTAATGAGTTTGTTCATTTGTGTGTGTTTGGGTACTGAATAGTCAAATGGTTTGCAGGAAGTTACTGTAACACCGTCTGGACATGAAGACCCCAATGCCTCGGTACTTTTTGTCCCAGTCGGCAGGAGGTTGAATAGTGTGTGTGGTTGGTGTTTTTAGGTTTATCGGTGTTTGTATCGATTAGTCGAACGGTTTGCAGAAAGAAACTGTTGCACAGTGAGGGGCCCAAAAGATTTGGTACCATTTTCCAGATGGTAAAAGAGTAAAGTGTGTGGAGAGACCCCCGATGATCTCAGCCATCTCTCACTTATCCACTTTAGGGTCTTATGATCCAAAAAGGTGTGCATCGCAAACCAGGCAGTAATGCAGTTGAAGATGCTGTTGCTAGTCGTTGATTATGCAGACCGAATAAGGCGGGGTGTGGATGGACACCACCATGGGGTGACATTGACAATACCAGTATATGCCAGTATATGCGTAATGCACATTGGAGTTAGTTTTGTGTAAATAACAACATGCAGGTAATGTTGCAGGTGCACCAGCCGTTTCAGTGTTCAACGATTTGATCATTACTATCTACTTTACATGCTGTCTTTGCACCTCCTTGCTGCTGTTTTTTTGCACTACATTGTTCTGTTCTGTTTGTATTCTCTCCTGGGTATAGTTTTTACATTTCCCCTTACAAAGTACTGTATAATCAAGTATACAGCAGGTTTACTAGTCGGCGCTATACTTGTTTTTTTTTTTTTTTTTTTTTTGTCTTTTGTCTTGTCTTGTGTTGTCTGTCTGCAATGTCTGTCTGTACTGTTTTTTGTTTGCACCAGGTTGCACTCGATGCACTTTATGTTTGTGTTGTAGCTCTATGCTGCTGTTGTTTTGTTGTTTAGTGTAGCACCAGGGTTCCGGAGAAACGTTGTTTCGTTTTTACTGTGTACTGTGTACCACTGTGTATAGCAAAAATGACAATAAAAGCCTCTTGACTTGACTTGACTTGACTAGAACGATCTACTTTTTGTTTCAAATGAGCATCTTCCTTTGTTTTCTCAGAGGGAAGTGGAGATCCTGATGTTTCTCAGTGCTATAGTCATGATGAAAAACAGAAGAGCAAGTAAGTCTTTCCCTGCCCTGCTTACATATACACACAACGAACCAAATAACAACAAAACAGTCCAGCTGCTGCCGTTAAAACAGGTGGTCCCTGTGTTTACTGTATACAAAGGAGTTGTGCTTCAAGGGCCCTTGAGCTCGTATGCAGAGCTGTAACCAGTGACAGATTTAATACAGGGTGTCCCAAAAGTCTGTACATAAGGGTCACACTTTTTTTTTATTTTCTCCTGTGCAAATGTCTTCCAGAGTTAGCATACTAGCCTATTAGGTCATGTATATTTTATAGATCTTGAGAACGGATTGGATGATTGAAGTTCGTATTAAAATCCATCAACAAAATGCCACTCGTTTGCGATGGACACAAGTTATTGTGTGTGCATGACACCGGACGTGTTTATAGGAGTTCATCATAATTTGGAGACATGAATTTTTTTCACGTTTTCAACGACGATCATGCAACAAATGTTTTGTAGAAAAGTTCAATAATTTGTATATTGAAAAGAGAAAAAAAAAAGTGTATGGAAAGTTTGGGTCCCCTGTATATTACAGCGCTGAATGCATGTTATGTTGGTAATGAATCTCTCAGATACAGTAAAACCCCGTTGGACGAGCAGAATTCATTATTCATTATAGAATATTGCTCGTTGGTCCATTTGCTCGTACGTTCGAACTAATTTTCCCCATAAGAATGAATGTAAAAGTGATTTAATCCGTTCCGAAACCTCATTCGATCGCTTATTTCTGCACTTAAAAAGTATTTGTAGCCTATTTTAACAAACAAATACAGTGCAAATTACCGTAATGTAAACATAATTTAACACTTACTCATGTGATAGTGGTTGATTGCGAGTGTAAGACGCGCACCACGCTCGTAACCTTCTTGGTTTTAATGGTAATTCTATTTACTTTTGTTTTCCCAGCACCACTACTGATTTTTCTTGGGAGACATTTTTCAAGATTTGTAGTGAAATAAAATTATAACATTAAAAAAGTTACGTTTTTGTTGCACTGAACAACGAGAGCGACCGAGCGATACGTCATCAACTAAGCGACTGATGCTACCCTCGGCCTGAAAGCGGGGAACCGGCAGCGTGGGTTTGCTCGTGCCTTCGAAATTTGTTTGTGAAATAGGGTACAATTTTGCGAGCAAGGTCGCTCGTATCTCCGTTTGCTCGTACTATTAGTGGCTCGTACAATAGGGTTTTACTGTACAGGGGTCTGAAAGTTTAAAGACTAGATGACCGAAAAAGATATATATTTTTGTATATATAATTTATACCATTGCCTACATGTTCAACTTTGTCATGTTTTTGTGGCTTTTGCTCACGGTGTATTCCTATTGCTTCCTGACTTTTTAGACTCCCTGTATGCTATGTATCCCTTTTCTTTTTTCTTCATAAAAAGCTCTAAAAACTATTAGGCCATAAGCTTGTTACCAAATGATTTCTGAATGGTGTTCCACATGCTGCTTTGCACTCACTACAATTTATAACGCTTTAGTAATTGTATGTTATTACTGAATAACATACAATGAATAACGAACCACAATACCGCTGTATTGTGATTGATAAAACATGAACTGTTAATCCAATGGAGAATGTAGGCCGACCACAATCAGCTACTTCTACTGACTGTAGAACTGTAAGTCGAGTAGCAGTGTTCTGAGGATTCAAAATAAAATGTCTTGCATTTTACAAAGCACCGTAAACATTTCTACACATTTCTATCATAGCCATGGCAGAAGTTGGCTTAATCTATGTGCACTGCATATGTCTGAACAAGGAGTCTGGTAGCAGTGTTTATAGAGCGCTAAGCATTATAGGCGATGAAGTAAATGGGCAAGTTCTTAGTGGAGAACCGAATGCAATGAAAGTAATTTTTTTCCTAAATGAACACAATGTACCAAGGTCCTGTGTCCCCTCATAGCTAATGGCACTCATGAATGTTTTCTTTTTTGTCTTTGACTTGTACTTACCTTTTCTTCTCTTTCTGCCTGTGGTGCAGTAACGGTTGAGCAGCATGTAGGGAACATCATCCTCTTCTCTAAAGTGGCCAATATGATCCTGTTCTTCAGATTGGATATCCGCATGGGATTGCTCTACCTGACCCTCTGCCTCGGTCAGTACAATACTCGCACACTTGAGGCCAGTTAACCCTGGCATGTCGCTCACATCCAACACACACAACTTTGTCTGTACCACAGTGAACTACTGCTCACGGTCAAGCGTGATGTCTGTAGAAAGACCTCCACATGTACAATGCGTTAAGTAGCAATCAAGTTCTAGATAGCGACATTGTTTCTGCCGTGACTGGATTTGAGAATTTGATTGGTTGGATCATTTATGAGCACTAAAAGCTACATCCAAGCAAATAACACAAAGGTCAAAAGCATTTGTATAGTCTTTTCAGGGATGTGATCGCATGGCCAGATGAATTGCCATAATAGGTTTTCAAAGAATGTCATTTAGATACACAGACAGATTGAAAGAGGAAAAAAAAAAGTAGCAGGCTGTAATGGATGCAAGAAGGCTTTATTATTTAGCACAGAAATATTACTCTGTGCAAAAAATGAACCATGCATGCTTAGGAGTTGAAGAAATAATCCTCATATTATAATATACTTCTCATTCTACATAATTAAGCAAATTTTTCATCACGTTTTAGGAAGGTTTATATTTTGCATTATTCTGTTTTAAACATCAGTAAATTGTGGGGTTTGTACTAAAATAAAGCACCTCACACTTTGTTAGTTTGTTTTAAAACTTAATTCTAGTAAACCCTTAAAACAACAACAAAAAAAAAAAAAACTAGACAGCCTGTAAACCCCTATAAGCAGCCCCATAATGTCACTAATACCACAAGTTGTTCAATAATTGAACATTTTTACTGTATCTTTAATAAATTGATGCTCATGTAAACAAAGAGGACCTCATGCTGGAGCATCATTTTTGACATGGGCAAAGATTTGTGCCTTATGAACAATTGTCTATACCGTCATCTAACTTAAGCCAAAAGCACAAGCTATGGCCGCACTTTTCCACCTCTTTTTCATGTTGTTTAATCATAGCCAGCTTATCTTCCAGCAATATCAGAATCAGAAATAGCTTTATTACCAAGTAGGTTTACAAAAACAAGGAATTTGACTTGGCGACAGGAGCTTCCGAGTGCAGAAATACAGACATAATCGAACAAAATATAAGTAAAACAGACAGTTAACTAATGCACTATATACAGAAGTAGAAATATTGTTTAAATGAATGTACAGATGTTATTTACAAGTGTGCAGTTTACAAATGTACCCTTCGGATTCTATGTATAAATGTCAGTTATGATGGACAATATAACACATTGCTTAGTAGCACCAGCACTAGAAAAAGTCTTTATAACCATGGAGACAAATATTAGTCACATATTCAATACAAATAAATGGTGCAAATAACACCTACACAAATTCAAGTTTAAATTAACTGCTATGATCCTAAATGCTGTAGCTGTAGATACCAAACATGTAATATTTGAGAGAAAGAAAATTAAGCTTTTAAATGATTTGTACACATCAAATTATGTGCCACATGCTGTCAGATTGAAAGCTGCATTAATTTACTTTACTCAAGTGTATTTATTTTTTTTTTCCCCCCCATCATTTTCAACAAAAATGGTGAAGGTACATCTGTATATTGTACCAGTTTGCGAAAGCGAATAGAGAACCAGAGCTCTAAGAGCATTCCCTAGTGAGCATTGTTAGATATATACCACATGAGGAAGTTGCATGGCATCTAATTATTTACATTTATATTTGAATGTATTATTTCGAGTGTTTTTATATTTGGTTAATTGCCCTGTCAGCTGCAGCAGCAACATCATCATTGGGCCCCAGTGTAGAACCTTGTAGCTTGTTACACTGTATATGCAATTAGAACACTATTGTATTATGTTAAAGCACTTAAAAACAGTACTTGGTTGATGTTTTTCTAGGTGAAATACATCATCCTGGATCTTACATGCTAGTTGGTGCTTCTTGTTTTTCAGTGTTCCTTATGACCTGCAAGCCTCCTTTGTACATGGGCCCCGAGTACATCAAGTACTTCAATGATAAGACCATAGATGTAAGAACCTTTTTAGCTTCAGTACACACACACACACAAACATTTGTCTTTACTCTGTGTGTTCTTTTGGTCTTCAGGAAGAATTGGAAAGAGACAACCGTGTGACCTGGATTGTGGAGTTTTTCGCTAACTGGTCTTCAGAGTGTCAGTCGTTTGCGTCTGTCTATGCTGATCTGTCCTTGAAGTAAGAGCAAGTGACGAGAAAAGATACACTGACATTTTGTGCTGTATAACATTTTAAATACATATCTAAGACGCTTGTTTACCTTTTTATGTAGTGCTTTTCTAACTCAAGTCCTTCTACTCTTAGGTACAACTGCTCTGGGCTAAAGTTTGGAAAAGTGGACGTGGGCCGATACGGTGACGTGTCTAAAAAGTAAGCAACTCTACTGAGATCTTGTGCATCATCGCTGAAGCTGTACCGACACATTTCCTTGTTTAAGATGCCATTAATTTTTCTTCGTTATCATCTTCTCAGATACAAGGTGAGCACATCTCCACTTTCCAAGCAGCTGCCGTCCCTGGTGCTCTTCCAAGGAGGGAAAGAAGTTATGCGACGCCCCCAAGTGGACAAGAAAGGACGAGCAGTATCTTGGAGCTTCACCGAGGTGACGGATTTACACTTGCGTTCACGTCATTGTTACACTTATTTACAGCAAACGCACTACAGTCAGTCTGAATGAAATTTCTATCTGGTCAAAAGAGAGAATCTGGTTAAATTGTACAAGTAAAAATAATCAGCAGATTGAACCAGTTTGATCTTTCAGCAAAATGCAGAGAAAAGGAAATTGACAGTCATTGTGACAATGTTCATAATGATTGAATTATACACATAATACACTTTTTTTAAAAATATATTCTATTACAGCGTACAATATAGATACTGTTCAATACAGCAGAAATTCTGTTTACTGACCTAGCAGCTGAAATTAGGTCCTATATGTGAGGGGGGAAAAAAAAAATAGTACACCACACTCACTCTGTTACTGAACCCTCTTCATTTTCAGGAGAACATCATCCGAGAGTTTAATCTGAATGAGCTGTATCAGAAATCAAAGAAATTGAACAAGACAAAAGGAGAACGGAACGAGAAACTCGGCGAATCGCAGTTCCCCCCAGTTCCTGAGGAGGAGGAACCCGAGATGGATGTTCCAGAGATGGAGAAAGAGAGCAAGAAGGACAAATAAGATTAGATAACACTGGGACATCACTTTGGAACTGGATGGGTTTATATATACACACAGAGCAATGTGCAGTGCCCAGAGTTGTGTGGGAACAAGTTTTCTTTTTGGTTGAAGCCACCCATAATCAAAATACTTAAATGAATGGAATTAAAAAAAAAAAAAGCATAATGCTGTTTAGGAACCCATAACCATTCACTGGCATTGGATTTGGGTTTAAATGAGATCATGTGCCAGCTCAAAAGTGTTTTATATTTAACGATTCTACATTTTATGTCTCCTACCTCTAATGAGTTAATGATCATTCTTGATTAATTTTTAGGATATTCTTTTTGTAGCTAGTTGCATTTGTAGAATTAATTACTACTGATGGATTTCTAATTTTTCATTCCATTTTTTTGCTGATTCATTTTTATTTGCCAGACATTCAGTAGTTTTGGCAACGTATTTGCCTGATTTAAGTTTCACCGCTCACATTTCTATAGGACAGACTTGGCTCTCTAAAGGGGGGGTGCTGTCAGTGTTGGTTACAACAGTCCTGTGTTAAGGATGACCAAACTATCAAATGCTATGTGATGATATTTTCAAAGACTTGTCGTTCTGGCACAGAAATATTGCATTGCCACATCCTTTTGCTTAAGCTGCACAGTCTTAAATAGGTTTGCTAGTTTTGCTTAATGCATCCATTTCTGGGTTTTCCATCTTGTAAAAAAAAAAATGGAAGCTTGTGGGATGTTTTGGCATTTTTGTAAAAAACAGAACGCTTTCTGTTCTCTGCTTTACTTCAGGTCATCCTGCAGTCAGTGGCCTTGTATACCCTCTTTATAAAGCACATCATTTCACTTAGATTGCCCGGAGAAAGAACTGTATGCTGCATGCACCCTAGTGACTGAATGGTTTTTGTCTTCATTCCAAACCACACTTACTGTATAGTATTTAACTCGATTGCAAATGGATGTGTGCTGAGAGGTTTTGGATGAAGGTTGATATTCCAAAAAAGTGCTTCTCAATAGTTCACAAGTATGTTTAAAGAGGACCTCTTTTTTTGTTCTTTGCAATGTTATACTTACTGCTAATATAAAGATGTCTTTACCCCCACAAATGTTTTTCAGGTCTTAACTGGAATGCCTGCACAAATAATCGGAGCTATTCTAATACATCTGCTCATAGCACTGGAACTTTATTGATCCTAAAGTCACTACAGGAAAAAAAAAAAAAAGAATGGAAATAAACTGTGAAGAATAATTGATTGGGGAAAAAACAAAAATGCCTTTAAACTCACTTGGGTTTGTTTACGAAAATAAAAGCCAGAGGGAAACCCAGTATAAATTAATGTACAAGTTAAAAAAAAAAACTATTCTTCATTATATCATGGGATGAGGTAAACCTTTAGATAGAACACCAAGATAACAACCCTGTGTTGCCCCAAAGAAGTCCAGTCCTTCCTGTTACTACTTTGCATGCATTACATACAAATCTACTGCAATAAACCTCAAACAGGAAGTAAAGCTTCCAAAGTAAAACATGAAACTTGACCCTGACTCAGTCAAAATCTAATCAGTTCTGCTGGTTACAATAATAATTATATACAAAATGATGCAAACAATAAACCATTCATTTCTGAGATATTGTCAGAGGTGGGAAGTAACGAAGTACAAATACTGGTATCAGTACTTCACTATTTAAAAAAAAAATTTCTACTTTTAAATAAACCAATACACATCGAAAGCAAATATTATGAATTATGTATAAAAGTTATGAGGTAGTTTATCCGGTATCACCTCATTAACCGTCCGTGTGGAAACATAGCAAATGTTCCGTTTGGTGTCCTGATGATTTACGTCATTTAAAAACACCATAATTACTTTAAAACGTTAACAAGAACATTTTGTCTTCATGCTCTATCTATGTGTTGAGTTTGGTTTTACGAATAATAAACATACATTTGCATAAAGCCTCAATATTTGTCCACGCCCATGTTGATTAGAGTATAAAAAAAAAAATAATTGAAAAGAAAAATTTAAGGCACATTTAAAACAGATCATTTGCGATTAATCGTGAGTCAACTCACGACATATAATCGCGATTAATCGCACGATTATGTTGAACGATTGACCGCCCTGATATTAATATGTGACGTCCAGTTTCCAGTGTGACATTGAAACAGGTAGTAGTAATAGCTGATTTTTACTCATGTACATGTCAGAGCTCAAACTTCTTTACTTTAACTTGAGTTAAAAAAAAAAAAAAGTGTAGTCAGTATATTTCAACTTTTACCAGTCTTTATAAAAACACAAGTATTTGTACTTCTACTTAAGTGAAGGATGTGTGTACTTTTGCCACCTCTGGATATCGTGCTAAAGAAACTCTCAGACAAATGGACATCCTGAAGAAATAATGCTAAAAACACGATAAATAATTCAGATAAAATAGAAAATTTTAATCAAGTGTAAATAGCATGCCTCGCCCTTCTAAAAAGGTTCAATTTGTTTAGATCTTGCCCCATAACCATGACAAAAGGCAATAACTTCACTTAAAGTTCAGCTATGTTTACCTGAATGCAAATAAACAGAACCAGTCAAAGGGCTGGTATTCATGTTTGCAAATACATAACAGAGAAAGTGTGCGAGCCCTTCTGAATTATTCAAAACGAATGGCAGATGAATCAATTTAGACCCTTTCGACCTCCTTTCATCAAGGTCTCCTGAAGATGGCTATGGACCATGCCCACTGCTTACCTTTCTGGGTGCCAATCAATGTGGAACTGAGTGTATTTGTTGGTACTGGTTGGTGGATGTAAATATGTGGCTTATTCAGTAATTGGTTGAAGGTGAAAGGGTTAAACTGATGTACAGTAGGACGTGTAAAATTTGTAAAAGATTTACTTCATTTTTTTTGGGAATTGGTAAATACTAGGGCCAAGTTTCCCAAAACTATCACAGCAAAAAAAGTTATTTTAATGAGAACATGATAAAAAATTACCACCTGAATTTTTTTTATTGTTTTTTTTATTCACACCAGCAGGTTCAAACCTTGTCAAATCTTTTAGGTTAAACAGTAAATCAGCCAGTTGTGCATCTTACCATTGGAGAGATGATGAATCGGTGTTGAAAATTATGTATTCTAAAGTAATTGATCTAGACTAATACTTGGTTTATAAAGTGTTTATTAACAATGCTCAACCACATTCACCCACACAGACACACATTCATCATACACACAGCTATACAGTACACCAGTTTCCTTCTTCATTAACATACTGATCCAGATGCCAGATATTTACTGTTGTTTTTTTTTATTCTCATATATGGAATTGACAAACTGTCAATGTGGCTGGTAAACGTTCTTTTTTTTTTTCCCCCACTGATTGGACAAACATATGGTCTACATTTCAATCCAAAGCCATCAACATTTTGAGGAATCACTGAAACACAAAACTTGCAAAATATCCACAATTTTTTTTTTTTTTAAGTAAAAATTAAATTAAAAAAAAGGCATTTTTATAATTCATAACTACAGCAGTCACTCACTGACTGGTTCAACCATTTTTCAATCCAATCCAACTGGTTTCCCACCTCTCTGGTCACCGAACTTCTCTTCAAGAGTCAGCTAGACAAGGGCACTAGAGATAATCTCTTCAATAGGAATTTATAAACCAAAGAAGACATTATCTCACAGACAGACTTTACAAGGTAACTCTGAAAATATATCCCACAAAATGTGCTCAACTGTGTCATATATTCAGATGCTACATTTCATGGGCTGAGCGTTACACTGGATTCACCAGGCTGACTCTGAGGCATGTCTTAACCTGGAGACACAGACTCGGCCACCGTGTGGTCATAGCAAGCGTCATTCAACATTAGACAAGTCTCCCTTTCCGCCCATTTGATAGGTTAAAAACCCAAACTGGATACAAATCTAATCATCCTCAATAAAAAAAAAAAAAATCCCAGAGTGCATTTGAGCAACTTATATTTAGAGGAGATTCTCTGATCTTCATACGCAACATGTACAAAATCACAGAACCTACCTAAATCCGGCGCTACTCGAGCACGCCAGAAATGCTTGATCATATCAATAGCCATTTCGAAATTCATATAAAATAAGATTGGAAGATTAAATAAAAACATCTCATCGATTTCTAGGACCGTTGCTCCGAAAACATTCTCTTGAAAAGGGATCATCTCAATAAAACATCAATTTAGTCCATTTCATTAGCCACTTTTAATTCTCCCCTTCTATGTTTAATGCACCGTAGTAGAATAGTCGATCCAATCACAGTGGTCCAAAATGGCAAAAATGTGTCAAAGTCTCTAATTTAAACCCAATCATTTGAAGAAGGGAAAAAAAAAAATACCCCTGGGGAAAAACGTGACTTTTTTCCGCTATACAGAACATACAATTAACGATTTACACAGATGACAATAAAGCAACCCTTTTCGTAATTAGATTTTTCCAGGCAGTCCAGTCATCTGCCATACTCGAGTGTCACACCTCCTCATTAATGGCAAGTCAGGAAGTCCAGGAATTGTACAAGCAACTCTCCTCCCCCTCCTCCGCAATGTCTTTTATCTGACCACACAGGCAGGGCAACTTACTCAAACTTTCCCTATGTATAAAAATAAAGCACAGGTCTGGAGTACTTCATTCACTCCAACGTTTCAATAAATGTCTCTTGTGTTCAACACATTTCCAACAGCGTAGTGAATCTCTACCCTGACTGAGCAAGTAGAGGAGGCAGGTCCAAGACTCAGCTGTTGACACGGGACAGGTCAAACAACTGCCATGTCTCAAACTGATATCTCATAAGTGGTCCCTCCGACACCAGTCACCTTCTTCACGCCACCTCCAGGCTTGTGGCTGGGGCTCTGAAAAGAACCACTGGGATAGGCGTGTCCTGGTCGTGTGGAGACACTGACTGGATGAGAGGGGGAAGAGGGGGTAGAAGAAGGAGACTGAGAAAGAGGCGATTTAGGCTGCCCATTTGTCCGACTATAAGATTTCATCTGAATCTCGTCCCTGAGTGGCAGAGAAAGAAAAAGCGGAATGTTAATGAAATCACTGCTAATATACAGAATGTCATTGCAAAATGTTTCAATGTTGACGGAACATGCAAACAAAAAATAAATAAATTAAATTAAATAAATGCATTAAAGGTTTGTCATTTTCTTACCTGAGAGAACAAAACCAAATATTACAAAACACTAGGGCTGCAACAACTAATCGATAAAATCAATAATCGATAATGAAATTCATTGTCAACGAATGCCGTTATCGATTAGCTGGGCCGCTCAAGCTATGAGTTAGCATGACAGCAAGATAACAACCGGCAGCAGGAAAAGAAAAGAAAAGAAAAGAAAAAAAAAAAAAAAAAACACACTGGTGTCATGGATGAAGGTGAAAAATCAGCACTGTAAGCAAAAACTGTATCATCCTCATCATGTGGAAATGTTATATTTTAATGAAGTGCTATTGTGTAAACTGTTCGCTAACTTCGGGACAGTCGCACAGGATCTGTTCTGTCGCGACTTGAGAGCATCAGGTTGCTCAATCAGCTTGCTCGCAACATAGTGATGGATTCAATTAAACCGGTGCGAACCTACACTAAATCTAAAGGCAGCAAATAACAGCAACAGTAAACGATTACATTTTTAGTCAGTGTTGTGGTTTTTAGCGAATGATTATGCATTTTTTTAAGAAAGAAAGAAGTCCCTCATTCACCCCTCAACAAGCAGCCACGAAAAGCTTTAAAATGTCCAAATTGTAGATAGTTAAACTTTATATCTGGCTATAATTATTATGATAAGCAAAACATCAAATTTGTATAAATCAGGGAGGAAAAAAACCCTATTATTCGAAATAATAATAATAATCATCCGATTAATTGATTTTCAAAATAATCGTTTGTTGCAGCCCTACAAAACACACCACCGATGGAGTAATGACAACAATACATGCAGACAATTATTTTTTGCTGTTGCTGAGAAAGCAAACTAGAAAGAAAGCAACTACAGCATAAGCTTAGGAGAAAATCAAAAGGTGTGAAGGGAAATAGAAAAGGCTGAGAGAAAGAGAGAGGTGCACTCACAGGAGTCTGGGAGGAGGAGGAGGAGGAGTAGGAGGAGGAGGAAGGAGGCAGCAGGAGGCAGCGTGGAGCGTTGAAGGCAGAGGTTGTTACTCACTTGGGCGCCTGGATGCCCCCTGCCCCAGCCGAGGTGGAGGCGGAGGCTTTACGCACAAGGCGATACTGCATTTCAGCGGCTGCGGCGCTCGAATAAGACAGAGATTTGCCTAAAGGTGGGTGACCTGTGCGTGGTGGGTGGGTGGAAGGGGGCAGTGGAGCATCTGTGGAACGTGTGCGGTATGGGTTAGACAGCCTTGGCAGGCCTGAATCAGACAAGAGCGGAGGGCGGGAAAAGCGCGGTGGTCGATGCTGATGTTGATGGTGGTGGTGGTGGTGGTGGTGGTGATGGTGCTGGCGGGACTGTGCATCATGAAGCAGCCTTTCACGTTCTCGATCAGGTAGCGGCGGAGGGGAGGCGGAGCCTCGCAGGTAGGCGGTGCCACGGTGTGGTGAAGCAAGCAGGGCAGAGCTGGAGGAGGAGGGCTGGTGAAGCTCCTCCTCTCGTTGCTGTGCAATCTGTGCAGAAAGAAATGGGGAGGTGTAGCCAAGCGGGGGATTAGGTGACATGGATTCAAAATTCTGGCTTTCAGAGGGTGTAAGAAGGCTGTCGTAGGACAAGCTGCCATTGCGCGGTGGAGGCGTTTGATTGGCTGAGCTCTTGTAGCTAGAGGCTTCAGAAGGTGGTGCATTTTGTGAGGTGGAGCGCACACTGGAGGAGCGAGAAGCACCTCCCGAGAGCACAGTGGGGTCGGAGAAGGAGGGGTAAGAGCGCCCCCCGAAAGAATAGGCAGAGATTCCAGGGGCTTGCGGTGCCCCTTGACCTACGGAGGGTCGCTCAGCACCCATACGCTCTCCTCCTCCTCCATCACGGCCATCCAGACTGGGCTCAGAGCGGAAACCCGGCTGCTGACTGGACTGGAGGAGAGAGGAAGAGGACTCCTTCAGACTGTCCCCACGACTCATCTAAAAAAGAGAGAGAGAGAGAGAGAGAGAGAGAGAGAGAGAGAGAGAGAGAGAGAAAGAGCACAAAAGCATAGATGCAATAGCATGAGAGAGACAAAGAAAGAAGGGAGGGGCAGGGCATAGAAAAGCTATTAAAACAAAAACTTAAGCATGGGAGAATTAAGAAATTCCCAAAAAAAAAATTTTAAATCAACATTGATGGAAAAATAGCTGAAGCACAATAACTGCAGAATGGAAATCACCTCTGTTAATCCACTACACTAAGATATACTTCCCCTCTCCTTAAAAAGATCGCATCATTCAGATCAGTTTTCAAGACCCCCCCAAAAATGAGGTGTCAATCAGGTAATACCCTATACACTACCTTTTCTCTCAAATAACTTTAGTGGAATAAAGAAAACATTTTATTACAATAATCTTATCAACTAAAAACGTTTATATATTTTTTTTAAATGTTGAAATCTTTTTAGAGGTCCGATTCCCAACGCTAAAGCCTGTTTGGGTCAAATCTCTGAATAAAAGCATCATTTTCTAAGGTATAAACAGATTATTTTTTTCTCAAAGCAATACATTTCAGGCTAAAACCTATGGGTGCCTCAGACTACCTTTACCAAAAGTTTTAATAATATTTAACCATCAACCTATAGGGCAGTTCTGATATTGGATAGCTCATTACTGTCCAAACACTAAAGCATGAATAATTATGCTGGTGAACATTATCTGTCAAACCACATTGGTTTACATGGTGACCCTACCATGCATCTCCTCTGTTGTTGCACCATCATTGCCACAAAAAAGATGAGGGATTGTTTATAAAGATGATTAGCACATTCACAGTTAATGAAGATGGCAGTCCCATTACAGAGTAAGGCATGTTTAGTACAAAAACTAGAATAAACACGTCTGAATTGTGACCAGACAGGTTATAAATAACACAAGAAAGGCAGTGCATGAAGCATAAATTACTGCATGAAAAGCAGTGCTGCAGCAGCAGCACTTGCTTCATGAAATGTATTACTATAAACTTATCATAATAAACGTATTAGACAAAACGCACCGAATCAAATAGAACAAATCAGTTCCATCTGAACGAGTAGATTTGTTTAACTCTCTTAGAATTCAATTCTAGTACAGCACAAAGTATTAGAACAATGTTAGCCACAATCCAGTGTGGTGGTTTTTTTTTTCCCTCTATTGTAACTGACTGTAGCAAGGGCAGACTTGCTGAGATTGCAAGATTAGACATCTCTACCCACCAACACCCTCTATTTGTGGTTTAAATCCTATCCGTGTACAATGATCACTACAGGGTTAATACAGGAAAAGTGTAGAGGGTCATGTTACATTGAGTATTTATACAGCTAGAGGAAAATTACAAAAAGGTCAAAGGATTGTACACTAGCAGCCAGAATTTAGTCAGTGTTGAAAAATGAATATAGTTTGAACCATGTACATTTTTGCAAGAACAATAGGCTCAATCCTCAAACCAACTAGTAATTTGAAATATGGAACAGCCATTATAAAAGCACACTACTACAGAGTGTCTCTCACATTTTAAACAAAAAAACAAAAAACAGATTCTATCACAAATGCTGCTGTTATCACCATCATACACTGTCTCTTATGCTGTACAAACAAAATAAAACCCTTGGGTAAGAATGAGATCACTGGGCAAAATTAATTTCCGGTTTTGCCATTCTCACTCTCAGTGCCCTATTTTGGAGCCAATATTCAGGCAGATGAATTATTATAAATGTGGTGCTATGTTAAACCCCTCCCCCCAACCCCACACCTAGTGCACACACTTATTATGCTTCTATCACAGCTGTGCTAAAGCAACAGATGGTGCTTGTGGGTATATGAGGGTGTGCTACTAAAGAAAAGAGGGATAAAGAAATTGAGGTCAATCATTTGTTAATCCTACTACAGGTTAAGGCAGCAAATTAAAAATATCCTAAATAGTGCTTAATTAATATCATTCTAGATGTCAGATGTAAAGTAAATACAACCACTTAATCGCTTTATTTCCCAATCTCACCTCGCTACATTTAAAGTGGCATGGCAGCTCAATGATTTGTGGTATGAAGATTCCCCAGTTTCATTTAGTATCTCTGGAAACTAACAATACAGCACCTCACACACAGCTCTATGACACAATAAGGAGACACAAACTTTAATTTTGTAGTGTGCATTTCTCTTATTTATCCTTTCTCTGCACCCATAAGTCATTGGGAAGTGGCGTATGCACTGGTATGTCTCTCCCCAAAGGTGTGGTCTATGTACCCACAATTTTCATGGCCTTTCTTCTTATTGGCTAGTGGGTATGCTACCTGTCAATCTGGTAAAAGAGACACTCAGACACTTTCCCACTTCTTAAAGCTTATGCTGTATATTGCTAAAATGAAATTCTGATGTTTCTGACACAATAAATGGAAAAATCTCACCTATTCATCCTAATAGGATTAAACCACCTAGCTACATACATACACATACACACACACACACACACACACACACACACACACACACACACACACACATATATATAGCTAGATATAAAAATGTTCCATATATTCAAACACAAAATGTATGTTTGAATTAGAAAAAAAATAAAATGAAGGATGGACAAAACAAGCCTGTACACCTGGGACTAGCAGATTCCATGTCCAAAAGAAAAACAATTATAGACCCACCCAAACTTCCCCCTTTTAAACATTTTCTAGCAAGTTTGTGGAAAAAAACTGATCAAATCTAGTAAGCTAAAATGCAGCTCAAAGCAACCACATAACTTGTATCTGTGTGTAATTAGCATTAAATGCGATAACTTGCCAGAATCTGTAACCTTTACAAAATCTGCAAGAACATTAGATTTTTTTTTATTTTATATATAATGATGATCTTAAACTTTAAATCCATTATTACACTTCTCTAGATTTGACTTGTTCTGTGGGCTAGCATAATAAATGTATCATTTTGTCCATCCATCAAAAAGAATTGTCTTAAGAAACACACGTACGGAACATCTATAAAGAGATGTAGAGAATCTAAAAGATGTTAGTTTTAAGAACTTTAGCAAGCTCTTAAATACATAATGCTGAGTCTGAGGTTGCACTGGGAGAAGGTTAATATGAACAAACACACAGACAAAAAATAAAATAAAAAACACAAAAAAAAGGCACAAACAGAAAAAATATAGACAGTGACAACTTACTGATACTGTTCAACTGAAAGCAACTGGGACAATCAAATCAAAAGATAAAAAAAAAATAGGTAATGTATAATATTTGATTAAAAATAGAAAGAAAACAGACAAGAGGATTAAAATATAAAGCGTGTAAATGATAATTACTGAAGCATGTAGTGAGATGATTGAGGTCAAGGATTTACATGTTCATTACTGATTCTAGGTGTAATAACAGTCAGATGACAGAGACACACACTGTACATGACAGATAGGAATGACATCAATATACACACAAATCAAAAGCAGTCATCCTGACTAGTACACAGGTTACCTGGTTGGCATAGGCATGTGTCAGAGCGGTGTGGTTCTTCCCTGGGCTGCTGTATGTAGGTCGGTATTTGTACATGGTAGGAGTTGGTGGAGCTTTATTTAACAGACTGCTCTCTGGAAAACACAACAGTGACATGTTTGAGATCAACATAAACACTAAGCCAGGCCTGACTTCCATTCTGAGAAAATTCACAGTTTTATCACTCAAATTTCCTAAATCATATGTGATTTCAGATTTTAGCACCAGTAGGCAATAAAAACAATTAGAACAATATTTACACTTGGAAAAAAAGAAAATAAGAAAAAAAAAAAAGTATTTTGTTACACTACGTTTAATTAGATAATCACATGAAAAATAGCCATTAAAACACAGAAGACACGGATTAGAGAAACCTAAAATGATGGTATATGACTACAGTCCAGAAACCTATGGTTATTTTTTCCAGTCTTCACACACTTCCTAAACCAAATGTTCCTATAATAAAGTCTTGGCATTCATTTTGGCAAGAGACTCGTGTACCAGCAAAGTGCTGAAAAATATATGAAATGGTTGTTATAACGACACAATGGCAGTATTTCAGCCTTATGTGCAGCCAAATCCCCATATCGAAAAAATAGACTGTCTATAATAACTGATTAATTGAATTAAATTTTTATATTGCTAATATTAATCATTAGACTCATGAAATCGGTGTAACAGGTAGAGCATACACCCACTACAGTGGTTAGTCAACACTGTCAGCTTGTAGGCACTAAGAGAGAATCATGTGACTTCAGTAGTGCATTTAATGATGACAGGTGCCAGAACAGTTTCAAATGAACAAAGGAACAGCCATTACTCACTGAGCCAGCACCACTTACAAACAGAATGGTCATCTTGCACTTTCTAATTCAAGCACAACAAAAAAAAAAAGTAATAATAATGGTAAATTATGACTAAATTAAAAAATTAATGTGGATGTGTACCTTCAGCAGGTCCTCTTGACAGGCCTGGGTATCTGAGCTCTGGTTTAGGAGGAGGAGGTGGCTCAGCATCAGCAGACTGACTCTCCATCATTTCCAAACTACTCTTAGACTGAGAAAGAAAGATAGCGAAAGAGAGAAATAGATGACAGCACAAACACACAAACTTATTAACAGACCCTGAAATGAACATGTGCATATAGGAAGATGAACACACACACAGAAATAACTATGTACACGAGTAAGTACACATGCATAAAATTCCTACCCGGTGTAGATCTCCATGGATACCATTGTCAAGCACCTTGGCAGCCAGTTGTGCCTCTGAGAGTTGCGGCCTCAAGAATGGGGGCTGAACAGACACCGCCTGTGCCTTCCTTTTCATTCCCACATACCTGAGGAACAGAAAGAAAAAGCATTCTCAACGTTAACCAAAAGTAATTTGATCATTAGAGAGTAAAAAAAAAAAAAAAAAGAAGGAAATTGCAGTGTTTCCCAATGTTGTTTCTGAATCCAAGTACCGGATTTTCTGAGCTATAAGTCGCTACTTTTTTCCCACGCTTTAAACCTCGCAGCTTAAACAATGAAGCGACTAATTTATGGATTTTTCCTGGGTTTTTCCTGGTTTCACAAGCTTCATGAAGCCAAAAAACTGAGCCCCATAACATTAGACCAATGAAATTGCCGAACGGGTTAAGGTGAACCAATGAAACGCTTTATATTAAATCGCGCTCCCACTGAATCATAAATATGGATGAGGTTCCTCTGACGTTTGACCTGCCGCTCACTCGGACTGTCAACAGGAAATGCGAATCATTCGTCACGCTGAAAAAAACCAGGCATGAAAAAACGCACTTCACCTCTGTTCTGAGCTGCACGGCATCGGGAGAAAAGCTTCACCGATGGTGATTTTTAAACGCATGACGATGCCAAAAGATAAACTCCCGAGAGAAATTGTTGTGAAAGGAAGGAGGAAGACAGTGAACAATGACTTTCTTGGTAGGCTACTGTTTTGTTACAAGCCGTGTAACAGGCACTGTCTTTCGTTAAAGCCTGTGTAAAGTTCATTAGTTTCAATGTAGGCACCTGCGGCTTATAGACAGGTGCGGCATATTTATGTTCAAAATGTAAAAAAAATAAAAATTCAGTGGGTGCGGCTTATATTTAGGTGCGCTTAATAGTCCAGAAATTACAGTAATAAATTCTGCATGATGAGAATCTCAAAGCTATGACAGACCACCAACCTCTCTGTGAAAAGGTTGCCCAAAAACAGTGTATAAGAACAATGAATATTATACATGACCATTACACCTACATGTAAATTTTCTTCACTGAAAACAATTCCCCAGTGCACAAAGCATGCTCCATTAAAACAAAGTTAGGTGTGCAAAAAAAAAAAAGAAATAAATTTTTTTTAATAAAATTAAAAATTAAAAAACCCTGACCCAAACCTCACTGGCCTTGCAATAAGAGTGAAGGGAATAAATCCAGAATAGGATGTTGAAAAAAAGCATGGTTATGGATGATCTGGTGCCCAGAAACTTTTAGCCATACTTTGTCCAGGCATGAAAAACATAAGAGCATATTCACTGAGAAGCCGATACGTTAAAAAGAAAATCATGTTTGTCCAGAACACATGCAGGTTATTAAGAGAAATCATAGTTCATGCCTGGGTGCCTGGGAGCTGCAGAGAACACGTGTCACATTTCTCCAGCAGCCATTAGTGAAGGGGTTCACACCTCCTCTGAACTTTCCCGTTACCTAAAAGGAAAGAAACCGATTCCAAGATAAAGCCTCTCAAAAACTTAAAAGCAAAGAAACAAGCTGAAATATTGGTTCACTGGAAGACCGAACGCTATAGAAACGTTCCTAAAAAATGTGAATAAGCATCATCACACACACCTGTTCATTAGTGGTTCTGCCTCTTGCTACCAGTACAATGTGAAAACCAGTAAGACCTGCTACTGGGATGAAGAAAAGTCCAGCAACACACATAACACCCATACTGAGAGGAAGGTGTTAAGAGACACAACTGAACTAAAACAAGTTATATCATACCAAGTTCCATATTTATTTTTTAGTCTCTGAATACAAGAACAAAAATATTTTCCCCCATATACGGTGTGATGTACTGCATGGATCCATTTTTTTTTTTTTTAACCAGAGACATTCTCCCACACACCCCACCCAGTCACAGCTAAAAGGATACGTGACGGCTGAGTGTACTTGGTCTAGCTGCTGTGTGTGGTACAGGATGAAGAGCAGCCCAAAGCCAAAGACGCCCATGATGTGAGTTGTCAGAGAGAGCAGGAACAGGAAGAAGTAGCGGTAGTTCCTCCTGCCTATACAGTTGTTCACCCACGGACAGTGATGATCAAAATCCTACAGGATGAGATGGAGCATGGGAGGAAAGGATCATGCATTTTCTGTTATTTACTTTAAGAACATGGCACTGGAGACATACGATGGCAATGGTCTCAAAAATCTGGACTTCTAGTGGTTCCTAGAATACCAAATTCCACTAAAGGCCTCCCTGACGGTGTTCAAGGCTCAGATACACTCTCCCAATTGAAGTGTAGATTAAAGATGTATCTTTTTAGCAAGGCCTACACAACACATATCATACCCTTGTGCTCAATTGAATCTGATCAAAGGCACATTATCTTTTGCTTGTCAATATTATGAACTGCAGCTACGCCAATTCCTCTCCACTGCTTCTCTTTCTCTACCCATCCTGAGGCATCTAAAGATGTACCAGCGCCATTTGGATCCCACTTCATGTAGAGTCTGGATATTGGGTTTTGAGGATAATCAACTTCTTAATCACAAAAAAAAAAAAAAAAAAAAAAAAAAAAAGAACATTCTACATATGCTGTTTCTCGATCATTAAACATTTAAAGGCTGTGGCATGGAGGAGTTGATGTTGGAGCTATAATGATCTCAACTCTTGCGCTATTTTAGGAGTTGCTCAGTTGCTTATATAGTTTTCACTCTCCAGTGTTTTGTATTGATTTTATGACTTATAATCACACTTTAGATATCACCCAAATGAGGACGGTTTCCCCTTTTGAGTCCGGATCCTCTCAAGGTTTCTTCCTCATACCATCTAAGGGAGTTTTTCCTTGCCACAGTCACCCCAGGCTGCTCATCAGGGATAAATACACATAATTCACTACTATTAATGGTGTTCTATACTTCATACATTCTGTAAAGCTGCTTTAAAACAATGTCCATTGTGAAAAGTGCTACAGAAATAAACTTCAAAGTGAACAGATTTCTAACATTTCTACTTTGACAGTGTGGCAGCTGAGTGATTTTACCCAATCCGGTGGACACAGAACGGTCCATTCTAGCAAAACCATTCATGGCTTAGGACATTCACCTTAAATCTAACAGGGGGGTGATTTAATTTATCTACTACTTGTATTTCTGTGTGCCTGGGTGTATTCATACCTCCACACAGTTGTCACACACTGAGCAATGTGAGCAGCGAGGTGGTCTGTAGAATCGGCAGGTTGAACACCACTTCATGCGCACCTGTATGCCCCGAATCTCCACCGTCTTATAGAGTGGCGCTCGGAAATCATCCTCCTTGTCTTCATCTTCCTCAGCTGCAACACAGATGGTATGATGAATTGAATGAATATAAACCAAATTACATTTGTAGACAGACAGTTAGAGGGAATAATTGGTTTTTACAGCGTCCACTTCATCAAGGCTAAATAGCTAAACTATCGTATCAGTACTATTGGCTTCTAATGTCTAATAACAAACGTGAATAATTTGCCTAAAATCAACAACAAATAGCTTGCTAATGCTAGATAACTTATTATGCAGAGAAGAAACCTATAACTGTTTCTCCTCAGATTACAAATAAATCTGTTTGAGCAACACCTTACAATGTACTCAATACTGCAAGTGTAAAATCATTATATCTTGAACATGCCAACATCTTGAATAGCTTCAATTTGTTTAATATAAGCACTTAATATTTGTGTGACCAATGAAATAGCAAAGCCATAGAGATTTACACTGTTCGAAAATATTACATTCGCCAAACAGCTCTCCCTCTCTGTTAGTGGCTATCCATAAAAAAAATCGAATAACATTTTAGCTAATGTCAATTTGTTTTTGTCATTGCTAATGTCAAAGTCTTTTTGCAATCATAGATGCATATGCATCTTTTCCTATTTACAAAGAAAGCAAATGTAGGTTTTAATAGCTGCTGTTGAAGAAAATCACCTTCTGGCCAATCAGAATCAATAATTCAACAGCACTATACATCAACAGCACAATAATTCAATAGTCATGGTATAAAGGACTATTGAGCATTAATTGTGTGCTATTGAATATTGATAGACAATTGTATAAGGAGATTGTTGTATACCTCTTGGGAAGATGCCAGGGTCCATGAAGGTGGCCATACAGAAGTTGGCTAATACAAAAAGGAAGATGATGCCATTGTATATTGGTATGGCGACTGAAAAAGTCTCTGAAAGCCATGGGCACCTGAGACATCCAAAAGATAAAGAAAAGAAATTAGAAAGTGTTTAAAACATCAAATCAGCCATGCATGAGTTACCTGTCAACAAAGTGAGTATTGGGGATAAATTCAAATGACGGTTATAAGAGCTAGGTTAAAGTTAACCTATATATATATAGTTATATGCTGGCTATTCAATCAAATGCTAGAACTCACACACACAAGCTGACTTTGCATTGTGGGTAATCTTGTGGGTAAATCTGCCTATAACAATTTTATCTCTCTGATTGTAAGCTACGCTATTTTAGGCATTTGTTTGTTTTTTCAAAATCTGAACTGTGGTGTATGCGTGCGTTTATACTCACGTAAAGCAGAAAAAGAGCGTAGTTGCTCCGACAAGGAATGCTGTTGCTGCAGACACCGGAACATATCGACTGGGCCGAAGGGGGCGGGATGGAATGGTAGGGTGGGGAGGGGAAGAGGGGTCAGACAAACCCCCACTCTTACTACTACTCGGCATTACCCAGGGCGCACCAGGAGGAGCCGTCACCGAGAAACCACCCTCTGGAAGGAGTGTGTGTGTGTGTGTGTGTGTGTGTGTGTGTGTGTGTGTGTGTGTGTAGGAAGCAGGAATCGGCTATGGGAGGAGTATCAGTTCTTCTCCCCCTCGACTCAAGATAAAGAAATGACAGATTGTCTGCATAGTTATAACTGAAAGAGTAGAGTGAAATGAGTAATGAAACATAAAAAACAATTAAAATAAAAATTGCACAAATCGGGCTTTCTTCACTATAAAGCACTCAGGCTTGAACACAGCCATCAATCGTTTCCTGGCCCTTTTAGGCCAGCATAGAAAAAAAAAAGCTTTTATAAATAGATTTGAGTGCAATATTTTTTTTCTTTGCTTTGTTGCTATTTCTTTTTTATTTAAAACCAAAAAGCCATTTTGGTCATTTCTAAAATAGTTTAACAGCTTTGAATTTTGACTATTTAAAAAAAAGAAGAAAAAAATAAAAAATAAAAAAATCCAATAAAAAAAAAGAAAATATGGCTGTTTGTTTTTTGGTTTTTTTGGTAAAAGCAAAAAAATGTGATGAAAAAGGAAAAATGATAAATGAGTGTTCCCTGTGGCTGAACTTTAATAACTATAAATGAGTGGTGGTATTTAAAACTTTTGGTTTTACAACTTAAAAGGTAGAGGTAGAAGACAAAATGTTTGACATGGATTTTGTAGTTAAATGCATAAAGTTTTTCAATGAAATAAGGTAGATGGGCTTCTGAGTATTGTTAAGAGCTTTTGAAATCGCAGTCTCCGGTTAAAAAAGCGAATCGAAACAGAAAAAGGAGGTAAAATTATGTAAGAAAGCAAATCATCATTGATGTGAAAGATTTAGTGTCTCCAGTTTGTACAGAGATGGAGATAGTGTTGTGAGAATGGCACAGAAATCGCTTCCAGCTGTTGCGCTTTTTTGCCAGCACAAAAAACAGAAATGTCTCTTTTGATTTTGTTCAGCATGTGGGATATTGCACTTTGCTATGCTGGAGATACTTGAGTCTCTCTGTACCAAGTCGAAGCATTCTGCTTCTAGGCCAAAAAGGCCAAAGGCAGTGATGGACCAGTCTAGCTGAAATCCTCACAACCAATCTTCAGGAAGTAGGCAAAAAAAGCGAGCCGGGCTTCCGCCTAAATCTACTGACACTATCATAAGCATCTACGATAAGAAATTTGTAAAAAAAAGTACAAAGAGTCTCTGAGGCACAGTGGTGCCTCAATTTAAAAAGAGCTCATGAAAAGCAGAAACTGGGCGTGCTCCAGAAACTCCCGAATGCTCATTCAGATCAGTGGAGTGACTGAAAAATAAAAACTACAAAGCGGCAGACAACCACAAAATGCTCATAGGTGAAAGAGAAATGGAGTATAAAATACAAACAAAGACCAGCTTTCCGCTGGGAGACTTTTGGGACTTTCTTGTGTGCTGTTTGCTCAGAGGCCGATGTCGGCGTGTATTACATAAGAGCCTGCGAAGGTTGTCGTCTCGAGCATGCAACCTGAGCCATGCTTACAGTTACATGTACACGCACCAGGGAGTATGAGTAATCCAGTGAAAGAGGAAGTAGGTCCAACAGGTTAACACATCATTGCTCTTGTTTCAGAGATGCTCCTTTTTCAATGCTGTCGTGAAGCAAAAAACTGGCTGTAAGTGTTGATGTCTGAAAAAGAAAAAAGACAACAGACTGATGAATCATTCAAACGGTATTTGAGTCAGAGCGATTACAAAGTTATTATTTACAGTGATGGGGGATCTGTAGATGACAATGGACTGCTGTGTTTTTGCAATACTACAAAAGGCTTTTAAAAGTGTTTAGGGCCAAGCACCAAGTCCATTTCTGGATTAATACAAGTCCAAAAATATAAGTGATACATTAGATAAAATTATATGCTTCGATATTACCAGTTATGCAACATGCGAAACTAAAATCATTTTATTGTAGTCAAATTATATGCCATGACAAAGGTGGCCACAGCTGTACTTTCTAAAGACTAACATCTGACATTCTGCTATAAGCTAACGTATTGGAATTATGGCAACTAATGATGGCTTTTTTTTTATATTACATTCATCGTTAAATTTAAGTGAAACCAAGAGCTTGAATAATTGGATTTGGACGGTTAGACTATTTAATATTATGCAAGTTGGAATAGCATTCAAAAGCAAAAATCCCTATTCAGAGATACACTTCTTTCAAATGAAAATGCCCATGTTCTTCCCTCCTACCTTGTAAATCAGTAAAAAAAAAAAGATATCACCCCATATGTGTTAAACCAGCATGTTTAAAAGGCTCATTGACCTACATTACATGGACCATAGACTAGAGCTCGTTTATAAGACACGACAGGTTTTATATGAAATTTGGGAATAGATCATATTTTAAACTAAAGTATCTTTCAGATGTGAACCATCATGTTCTCCTCATTTACATGTCATATCTCACTGTTTGTCTGACACTTAGCCCAATGTGTTTTGTTTTGTTTTGAACCCAATTCAAAATTATTTTCAATTCGGTTTTCAAGATCACTGCCAGTCTTTAGGACAAAGTCACAGGGTAAAAAGAAAAAAGCAAACAAAAAAAAAAAAAATGTCCCGAAATGATATTTGACGGTTATAAATCAATCAGCAATCATTAAAAACATGCTGGCTTTGCATTTTCGGGTTGGGTGCAATAATTCAAAAAGTCGTTATAAACAAGACCAGACAAGCTTGGTATCATTGGACCTCCACAGAGTCTCTAGCATTAATCATGTAAATATCAAACAAAAGGGAATCTGATAGAAAAACTGGGTTGGTTGTTCGTTCTTAGTCTATAATGTGTCTCAAGCAACCACCATTATAATTTTGATATAACCAGTAAAATAAACATTCTTTTGAAGAAAAAGTTTTTTTCTAAGTCTGCGTTTTACTACAAATTATTTTACTATTCATTATCATCATTATCGCCAATCACTAGCTTATTTAGTAGAATATACCAAATCTTAATATAGTCGCGATACTGGAGTGGCGCCGTATGTATGGGTTTTTCTCTGGCCGATGCAGATATTTAGAAATCACGGCAGCAATACAGTGATGTGATGCACAATCGGCCGATGGCGATTAATTAAAAATGCCCAAAATCGGCCAGATTAATGTGTCAATCTCTAGCTAAATATAATATGCAAATCTCATTTTGGTTTAATAACGACATGAGAGGTCCCGACATGGTGCCAGGAATATTAAATTTTTTCTGTCTACACCAATCGTCAGTAAGTTGGTGCCTAAATAAAACACATTTCATATTTCTTGGGTACTAGAGGCCCGTTAGATTACAAGGTATCCTGATGCAGGCAAGGCTGTAACATGAGCCCACCTTGTGCTCTCTAATGTCCTTTGTGTCTCTCATGCACGTTTTAACAATGATGACTGAGTCATGTAGTCATAAGACACACCTTCCTCACTGAAAGTACATTTTCAGATTTCGAGACTCTGTGTCATAAAAGACATACTACTCAACTTCCAATGTCCTGCCTAAATTGCAGAGCATCTGAACAGGTCTGCAAAGATTACCGAGAATGTTCAATATCATAGAAAAGCTATTGATTTTTATATTCAAACATGAAAATCTGTGACAGAATACAAACATGAGTATGCAAAATTAAAGCAAAAAGTAAAATCAACATGCAATTCAGCACAGAAAAGCTTTTCATAACAGCTGTAAAATGCATGAGCCTTAAAAATTAAAGCTTGCCAAAACTCTATCAGTAAAATGTAGAAAGTGGATGATGTAATAGCCTCAAATGACATCCAATTGTTTTTTTGTTTTTTGTAACATAGTGCAGTAATTTCATAGTTTAATGAGGCCCACAGAGTTTAATTCTAGCTTGTAAAGAATAATGATGATGAATGTACATAATAGTTTTGTACAGTGCAAACTTTGGAGAGAAAGTTCTCAAAAGCCACAAAATTTATATCTTGAACATAAAAAAAATATGATTACTTTGCCCAAGAAAATACAGAAATGTGAGGGTTTTTTTTAAAAGCCATATTTAAATCAATTATTTTAATTAAAGCAATTGTTTATTAGTTCACGTTAATAATTGTTAAAATAATTCTTTTGCAGCGTCTACAGAAAAGATAAAAAAAAAAATTAATATTACTTTTTAGACATTGTTAAGTTTTGTTTAAAGATTTTAATGAAATTATCTTACATGTGGTTTATATGCCTTGTGTGTAAAATTAATAGAAAGGCACTGCAACAACAAAATCTGGAGCAAAAGTAAAATTTTAAAATCAATTAAAAGAATTCAAGAGATTTCTTAATTTGCTAGGTTAAACACAGCACTCTTTAGCAAACAACTTTGCATTTATTGTGAACATCCCTATTTGAATAAATTTAGTATTTGAATTGGGTCATCTGTGACTATGTCTTGCGGAACAGCCATGTCAGGGTTTCCCTTTTTTTTTTTGGAGAAATTACAAAATTACAGCCAGAAATATTTTTAGATTTGCTGCTGGACCTTTGATTCACTCCAAACTCCTGCACTCTTTTACAGAGTTTCTTAAACTGCTTGGACAACATACTGTGCATTAAGCATGATCACATGACTTTTCGACTCAAGCAGTGGAGTTTGCAGAAAATACAAGTGGCAAGAATACAACTCACACCTGCTGTCTTAATTTTAATCGCAGTCTGTTTAATCACTGAGGTGATGTATAATACATTTATCATAGACATCCCACTGATAAACTAACCCACTACCTCAAAGGGAAGCTTTTATACTGCCAGTCATTTAAGCCAGTGGGCCGCACAGAAAAAATACATAACTTACATTAATTCCGATTTATTTATTATCTGATTCTGAACAGATTTATTTTGGAAAATTACCGGATTCTTTCCGCCTCATCTGTCTATGACTCACTCTTGATGCATGTCTTGATGCCTCGGTCACATGTCTTACCTCCATCCGCTACCTTCTTAAAGGGGCTGCTCCGGCCGCTAACACATAATACGTTACCGCTAAATTGAAACCCACAAGCTACCAAAATGAACAAAAAAAACAACACTGTGGATTCAAGTTTATTATTATATTTAGAAAATAAATTTTTTATGCCGGTCGTATCATTTTATTTTGTTGTATTTCTCCACCACACCTTAAAGGCCGGACCGTGAAAAATATCGTCTGACATTAAAACGATCCGTGGCACAAATAAGGTTGATTTAACGTGTATTGACTCTCATTGCATAGTAAACCATGATCAATTAATTAACAGCAATCAGATTAATAGTGCTCTCTAAATCAATGCATCCAGAGCAAATCTGACTATTAAACAGCACAGCCTGTTATAAAACAATCAAAGCTGTCAGATTTGATGGGAAATTATTGCACTCATACAGTCAGAAAAAAATACAGCGAGACATTTCAGTGTAGCATGTGGACCCAAGTAGTCTATCTATTTGAACTACAAAAGAATGAAACATTATGCAGAAGGAGAGTAAAATAAAGCCTGAAGAAAACCCTGAAGAGAAATAAAAATTACCATCACATTGTGATTAGCTTTAACACACAAAACACATTCAGCAACGAAGGTGATCACACAGCAGTAAACAGAGTTTTTAACCTTGTTACCAACAGGAGTTTTAACTGTGATTTCGTTTCAGCCCTTTTGCATGAATCTAAAATTATTGAAGCTCGTTTTATTAAAATTCTCACAATATGTCTGATTTTGTTCAGCCTTTAACTACAAAGCCCATATAGCAAAAACTCTCCACATGTATTACATACGGCGCCACTCCAGTATCGCGATTTTTAACTGTTTGGTGTGTTGGGTGAATGTATCGATGCTCAGGTATGTGGGTGTTAAAGTTAACTGCAGTGGTTAATCTGTTCAGCACGTGTTGAGTGACTCGGTGACTGCTCTTCTATCTTTTAAGAGGAGTATTCTAGTAATGAGTCATCATATCATAGAACAGTATAAATGGTTTACATGCTAAATATTAATCAGGCTCAGAGCTGTTAAGGACGATTTATTCTTGCGGTTAACTATATATACGCAAATATACTGCGTACTGGGGTGTGTATTTTGTGATCTTTTGGTGTGCTGCTTTTGCATGTCCGCAGAAATCAGCCCAAGGTGTCTGTGGAGTGCAATATAAAGACTAGAGGCATTAAAGCAACGTGACGCATCGTCCACAATTAACTACAAAAACAACTGTCTCTCAAAATACATTATAACATATATACAGGTAGTCGTCGACTTACGACCACGATTGGGACCGACAGACCGGTCGTAACACGATGTGGCCATAAGTAGAGTAAGCTATATGTACAGTACTGTGAAATGATGCCGGAAGCTGGTACACACTGTCGTACACCACGGCTAGCGGCGTAGCAGCGGCGTACGACCGTCATAACACGATTTGGTCATAAGTAGAGTAGGCTATATGTACAGTACTGTGAAATTATGCCGGAAGCTGGTACGCACTGTCGTACGCCGCGGCTAGCGATTGTGGTCGTAAAGTCGAATGGTCGTAAGTTGCATAGGTCGTAAGGTTGCATAGGTCTAGACCATTATAAAATACTCAAATTATCCCCATTAAGGTTTGAATGGGAATTACCTTTGTTTTTTGTGTTTTTTTTTTTTTTTTACCAAGTACATCAAGATTAGTAAATACTTTTCAATGCACGCTGTGGGCTTTTGATTTGAGAGTCAGATAATGGCATGCAAACAGGAGGAGATTTTTACAAAGAAAATGATCTCGCCAGGCTTTTATGAATTACATAACTAAACACTGGAAACCAGAGGGACAAAGATATTTTGGCTCTGATGTGCTATCTTTTAGATACTAAAAAGGCACTTTCAGTCCTCCAGCTTTAAAGATGCACAAAGCAAATATGTGAACAATGTACACACATGCTAGTAAATTGCTATTGACAATGCTAAACTTTTAAATATTTTAGTCTAATAGAAAATGTAATTGTTTTGTAATGTATTTCTATAAAACTAAAGTAAATAATTAAGGATGATCAAATCGTTGATAAGAAATCGAACATCACATCGATTTATAAAGTATTTGCTTTTCTGCACAAATGTATAGGTATTAGTATCTGTTATCAGAAAACAGAAAGTGAGTTAAAGGTAAAATTTCAGGCCCTGGTCAAAAATCAACACAATTAATTTTTTTTAACCAAAAGTTTTGGTATACAGTGCAACCTCGATACTCGCAGGGGTTACGCTCTATGACCCCTCACGAGTAACAAAAAAATCGAGAGGTTTTGACTTTTGATGGTTCCTTTTTCAAGGGGAATTATACATGTACTATACTGTAAATTCAACAAAAATTGTGAATTACTTATCATAACTACTACTAATAACTTTTCAAACATTGTAATTTATTAGTACAAACTCTGTATTGAAATGTTACTCTGAACAGATTTATCGCGAGTTACTCTTAGTCCGGTTCCAAATGAAAAGTCGCAAACTATCGAGGTCTTGAGAGTATCGAGGTTGCATTGTATATCCATGTATTTATTACCCATGTGCAACCCATAAGTCACTTCATGTCCATAACGTACTTTCTAAATCTGACTGAGGACACACCCTGTGGTTTCTCCATGTAAAATACTCCTACAAATTCGCCATGACAGTGTTGTATGTGTAAACGTGGATCAGAGTTTACACGCCTGAAGAGTTGCCCTGTCATGTCAAACTGACATTCCCAGTAATGTTTTCTAAAGTATGAACCAGAAACAAAACAAAAGTTTATAAATCATGCCTACGAGTTGAAATCATTCTGCGAAGATGATTTTTTTTTGTACATTAACAAAAAGACCAAAGCCCAGAAGATTCTATTTAATAGACCCAAGTTCCACAATTGATATTTTAATTAACCTTTTTTAATAGAATGACACCGAAATTATTATAATTGGCTTTTAGAATAATCACATGTAAAAATAGTAAGATCACTACTTAATAATAATAAATCTGGCTAAAACAATGTGAAAATATAATATAGACAGTCATATAAAAAGTTAAAGGACTGGACATTAACTAGAAATTTGTACACATTGATATTTAATTTTTGTTACATTTTCCATTCAACTAAATTATCAGAACCTGTATTCCGTAATTCTATAGTGCGATGCATAAAGTTGTTATATTGTAGTAGATTGTTGCCATATTTTCAAATCCGTTATTTATGGTTTTGCATCTATTTTTATTTTTCATGCTCTGTATACACTAGTCATCAGACACAATGTGAAAAGTTTCTGATCTTGGATTAACTTCAACTGCACACTTTCATAAACACATTCAGTAATGTTTTAACTCAAGTTCCTAAACAGAGTACAGAAAAAGCCTATTAAGACACGGCATAAACACGGTATGTACTTCAGAAAGGAAAACCCTTAGAGATAAGAGCAGGGACCAAACCTCATCATGGACAAATGGTCAAAATCGAGTACATAAATTATTCACTTGCTTCTTCGCTGCTCCTAGAACTGTTTACAAATTTGCATAAAAAATATGCAATAAAGAGAAACATCTACACTGATCACAGTATATGATTATCATGGTGTCTGTCTTTAATGTTCATCAAATGATTCTATTTACAGAATATTTATCCAGGTGGGATAAGTTTACAATAAAGTGACATTAGGTGCTACCCAGCTGAGGATGGGTTCCCTTTTAGTCTAATTCTTCACAAGGTTTCTTCCTCGCATCATCTCGGTGAGTTGTTCCTTGCCACTGTCACCACTGGCTTGCTCATTAGGGACTAATGAATGATACTGAAATGTATAGTCACATTATATTTTATTCTGTAATAAAGACAATGTCCAATGCTAAAAGCGCTGTCTTTTGCAAGAAAATCCCAATCCTGAGTAATATTAAATTATGATCTGAATGATGATTCAGAAGATAAGTACATAATTTAGTGAAGATTTAATCACAATTACATTCATGCATCTTAAATACTGGTACTGTCAGGTACAAACTTTCAAAGAAAAAGAGGAAATGTCAATGCAACATCTAACATTAGTTTTAATTAATTATTGAGTAAAACAGATGAATAAAGCTATAGAAAAACCCTACTTCAAAAAAAACTAAACTATTATTTACCAATTGACCACTTCATTTTTTTAATCAGCGATGTAAAGCACCCTCAGACAAGTTAAGCTGCATTATTTGATTACACTTGAGAGTTTTGATATAGTATTAAGAGTCCTACAAAATGATTTAACAGAAATCACCACATTTACATTTACACATGGCTGGCACACTGCATCAAGACTGCAGATTAGCCGTGGGTTTAAAAGCTCAAATATATTTCAGTACAGGACAAAAAAAGGCACAAAAGCATATCAGCATATCTCTGTGTCTCTGTCTCAATGCTATGACATGGCTGTGCAGAAGAGTACACCGAGCAACACAGTAAATATGTAAATGAATCAGTGATGTGAAACACACCTGAGATGCTTTTCAACCCAGTCTCCTACTGCAGTTTCATTTGGAAATATAAACAGCAAAAGTAGTCACATTTATTGCAGTTTACCGTATACTTTTTTTTTTCCCAAATAGATTTTAATAGTTTTGATAGTAGAAATATATATACATATTTTTTTTATTATTATTATTATTATTATTATTATTATTATTATTATTAGGGTCGTCAATAAATTTTTTATCAGAGTAAAAAAAGGATGTCTTGAATAAATGCTTGAGGGTTTTAATTTCACCTCTCATTTATTTATTTATATTTTTTGTAAAATGGTCAAACAGAAATGTGCGCTGCGTTAATCGCACATTAATATTTAGTTATTTTTAATAAAAATGTATTACATACACACACACACACATATATATATACATATATATATATATATAAATAAATAAATAAATAAACACATACACACAGCATTCCAAATTATTATGCAAATACCTTTTTTTTTCTTCTTTTGATTAAAAGAAAAAAATATTTTTTTTATTAATTATATTACAATGTGGCTGCATTACATGTAAAGGACTGACAATGTAAACCGCTTTATTTACATTTTTGGAAAAAAAAAAATCACAAAATATGCTGTTCCAAATAATTAATTAATCAAAAAGAATTATTATTATTAATTAATTAAATAATTTTAAACCATTTAAAAGGTTATAGTGAACTCAAAACTCGAAATCAGTCATATCATAGTCACAAATATTTTTCATACAAATACAATTTAAAACAAAATGTTAACATTTCAAGTTATGTTATTATATGCACCCTTCTTTAAGATGACCAACAACTCTCTCGTCCACTGAACTTGTCCATGTATAGTTTCTGCCTGTATTTCATTCGAGGATGCCAGAATCGCCTCACAGAGCTGTTGTTTGGAGCTATACTGCCACCCACCTTCATAGACCTTCCTATTGAGGATACTCCACAGGTTGCCATCTCACTTCCTAATATTCCAGACCAAATTATCACTCCACCACCTCCTTGCTGACACCGCAGTCTTATTGGAACAGGGTGGCCATTCACCAGCCATCCAGAACTCCATCCATCTGGACCATCCAGTGTAGCACGCTATTCGTCAGTAAACAAAACTATTTGAAAATTAGTCTTCATGTATTTCTGTGCGAACGCTTTTCTTTGTGAGATTTGGTTAGGGGTAACCGAAATACAGCTTTATGCACAACTGCCAGCCTATGAAGGATCCTGCATCGAGAGTTTCTTGGGACTCCAGAAACAGCAGCAGCTTCAAATATCTGTTTGCAGCTCAATAATTTTTTATAGCCGCCCTTTTGATACTATTAAATTCTCTGACAAATATTTCTTAGTAAGCCTTTATCTGATCGCATTCTTCTGTGTTGTGACTAACAAATCTTTTGATAGGTCGATGATCTCTGTTCAGTTTCTGCGATAGAGTAGATCAATTGTTTGCAAGTCATTGCACTATATCATGCTTTTCATCTTCAAAAAGATCTTTCTTCCTTCCCATATTGCATCAGAACTGTGACTTGGTTAATAATGTGGAACAACCTCTTAAAGAAAGTTTCCTTCTTTAACTAAGATCACCTGGCATACTAACTTCAATATATACAAGAAAATAAAAGCGCTTTTTATATTATATATATTATATACAAACACACACACACACACACACACACACAGTAGAGTGTGTATGCATTTATTTCTAGATTACTCATGTGTGTATATAGCACCAGTTACTGAGGGGTTTCTCACAATTATATGGATTTGTACAGTACCGGTAGTTGTTATAGCACCAATAGGGCTATTGACACTGTACTCGCACTTTCCTCCTTACAAAACAACTGACAGTCTAAAGCACATTAGGAAGGCAAGAAATGCATCAATCAACAACTGAAAAGACACACCTTTAAACTAAAAACCATTTCAGTTATCTACCTTGTGAATCACAGCTAAATGTAGCTACTTTCAACAATCGAAAATATAAAACATTCTGGGTTATTCAACATTTACTTGTTTACTACATAAATCATCACATGGTCTTTCCTAGTTTGGATGTTTTCAGTATTAAGGCACAATTTAAAAAATAATAAACATAAATAAAAAATAACTGAAGGAGAAGGTGTGTCCAAAACTTTTGACTGATACTGAATATGAAAACAAAGTAGGGCCGAAACAATTCCTCAAGAAACTTGAGTAATTTGAATAAAAAAAAAAATCTTTCGTTTAGTAAATTTAACTATGCACTGTGTTTCACCACAGACCATTATTACTGACGCACCACCCGCTAAACTCAGGACAGGTAGACACCAATAAAAGCCCGTTTCCGGCACATTAATAAAAAAAGGTTGCCTAATTCCAACTTTTTTCCCCTCGCAAATCCGACTTTATTTTTTGCCAATCAGGCAGCATCACCCCCTCTGTAGTGCCAGAATGCTTTATAGATTGAAAATGAAATAGGCTACAATCAACAGAAGCGCATGGTATCAAACTAAGCCTCTGATCCCTTGAAAGAACTCTGTCTAATAATCAGCTCTGGGGGAGACGGGAAAAGACAGACAGACAGCAAATTGCGATTATCTTAAAATTCACAGGAACCCGCAGCGGGAACGAATGTCCAGAAACATTAGAAGTAACGTTTAAAACTATGTTTTTTAGGAACGAATTTCATAACATTTTTTAAAACACATTATTGTATTAAAGTGACAATGTCTAGATGAATTCAGTATGGTACCATAGGGGCTGCAGGGGTGCGTCCAAAATTTGCGGATTTTCAGAACTCGCAGGGGGTCTTAGAACGTAACCCCCCACGAGTTCCAGGGGACCACTGTATTTGTATTTGCATTTTACTGTAATATGGCATTTAAATGCATTAAATGGGTTTAGTTTTCACATATATTCTTGTATGCAATTTCAGCAATAAAAATTTTAATTTTTCCAAAAAGGAAACAAATTACTTGTTCATTTTACGAGACCCGTCTTATTTTCTCTTGTATATTTAGTATTGCTCTATAATAAAGAAAAAGTACTCAATTAATCGATGGAATAATCGGTAGAATACACGGTTATTAAAATAATCGATAGCTGCAGCCCTAAAACAAAGTATTTGTTAACAAGTGCCAGGTTATGCACGTTGGAATAATCAAAGAAGTACAAAAAATAATGTATAATGTAAAATATTGTTTATCAAGGGATTGTTTTTTTTTCCTGGAACTGCGATACTATGCCATCTACATCGAAGTAAAGATGATAATATCGTGACAACCCTCCAAAATACGTGGAAATAAGTCAATGTTTAAGGTTTACTACACATTAAAAGCATATTGTTACACAAAAAAAATAATCTGTTAAGTTGCTAATAAATTGTCCGTGAAAATATGAGCGTTAATATGCGTGAGTGAGAGTGTGTGTGTGCGTGTGCGTGTGTTTTGGGTGTGTTTCGCTGCAGCAGGGCCGCCGGAGCGAATCGGACGCGCGAGCTAAGCCAAGCCGCTTCAGAGAGCGCACAGGGCGGGCACACGCTCAGCCAAACACCGGTGAGCAAACCGGGGCCCGTCAGGGTGTGTGGATTCATCTGGAGTCTTAACGTGAGCACAAATTAAAAACCAGACCCGCTGAACGCTTGTCAACGAAAGCGTCTATACTCTGATTATCGTGAATAAATAAATAAATTAATAATGCTATATAAAAGGTCTGAATAAGGGGCGTTAATGAGACGCGTTTGGGATTCACAGGCCGGTGCAGCTAGCAAACCGAAAACCGCTTAGCCTGTAAAATCACTGTGGTGTTGAATTAACGTGAAACACAAAAAGCACAACACGTACCCACAATAATAAACCTATTAATAATAAATATGATGGAAAACCAAAAAGCTAATAACGTTGCCATTTCTGCAGAGAGGTGATGGAGGATAACGCTACACACACCACCAGCAGCTAGCAAGACAAACCCAGACAGATAGACAGACAGACAGACAGACAGGGGAAAAAAAATTTTGCTAGCTCACGGACTAGATCCTGTTCACCTTTTCTCTTCGTGTTGATTACATATATAAAAACAAAACATTCAACTAAAAAGGTGTTTATATCCCGGGTTACAGTCTATCCTCCATGCTCAAGGGGTTTTAAGTTTCAGAAGTACTCAGTGTTGTCTTTACAGACACATATATCACAATCTTAACAACTAAATTGTAATATCTGTGCTATGTGAGTCATATAACATACACATTACTGGTTTGTTGACTTTTATTATGGCTTAGTTATCAGCCAGACTAATTAGCATGAGCTAATTCGTCCTCGTACCGCACACCAATATCTTACCTGTCAGCTCGCACACACCCTTCACACGATGCAGGATGATGTTATAAACGGTTATGGATTACATCGGATTATCCAATCCAGCTAGAATGGCTTTAATCGGATTCTTTGGGATTCCTCCCTGAATGGCTGTCCCGCTAGCCTGCTAGCTAGGAAACTAGCTAACTCTTCAGCTGATCGAGTAATGGTGGTACTGCACTTTTCTTTCTTTTTTTTTGCTGACAGTTTTCTCAAAGAAATGTCGATATCAATAGTGTCTTCCGTCCAACGGCTACATTATGCAACGCGTCCTGCCGTAAAAGCTGCAGTTCACACAGCCGAGCTCCACTTTTTCTCCCCTAAACCAATAGAAACATTTTCCGTTCACTGCAGCTTTTAGTTTCCACGAGTGATTAGCCCCGCCCCGCTAAGCCTATTGGTTAAGAATGTGGCGACCGACTCTACTGACCAATCAAGAAACCGCTTTGATGAATATTCAATGAAGCTGGAACTTTAATGTCTGTAGCCCCAGAGGTGTTCTCAAACTTTTTTTGCAGCCAGATATACCTCATTAAATGTGAAATAAATTCAAAAACACCACAGCACATTTTTATTTTATGAACATATACTAACGATTTCAATATTACAAATATAGCCCTTTTTTGCCCTTGTAATATAGTATTGGAATTATGGGCTGGTCTGTTCAAAATACCAAGCCTAAACAAAAACGAACACAAAAACACACAAACACACACACGCACATATACATACAGCTGATAAATCTTCAGATTGACAGACTGACTACTCTGCAAGACAATCAAGACTGGAGATAATACTTAGGTCTAAGAGCATTATTTCCAACTGGAAAGCTGGATGTAGATTTAGCCCCCAAATTTGGGTAGAATTATGAGGAAATCCATCCAAATGAGGATTATGATCATTACACACATACATACATACATACATACATACATACATACATACATACATACA
>JAAIIK010000018.1:5654268-5668881 GCA_014706435.1 Silurus glanis | reverse complement strand
CTATCTATCTATCTATCTATCTATCTATCTATCTATCTATCTATCTATCTATCTATCTATCTATCAGTAATTATAGCACAAAGCACACACCACCTGCAGTAAAGTAGCATCCATCCATCCATCCATCCATCCATCCATCCGCTGTAGTGGATCTGGAGCATATTAAGGGAACACCGGATGTGAGGCGAATATTCGTTAAGCACACCCTGGATAGGACCAGGATCAGCCCAACACAGGGCACCATGCTTTCTTAGCCAATCACTACAAATGCTACTGCTATGTTTTTGGAAGCTGGGAGGAACCAATGAGGAGAACATGCACAAAGACTCCAGATAGACATTAACCTGGGCTCAGAATCTAACCAGGGAACTTGGACCTGTTAGGTAACACTGCTAGTCTGGCAGAATTATTCCAATTTAACACAATATAAATGTGAACATAAAAGTCAATTTCCCTCAGTGGCCACAACGAGGCAGCACTAGTCTAGCTTTCGCAGTGCCCTAGTGCCTGGCTGAGATGGATATAGGAAGGAATTTGGGTTCCCTGGATGAATATTACTCTGTGCATCATCCCTTCCTAAATTTTCCCAATGGATAGATTTATTTGTTTATTCCACTCTTTGTGGGTCCTCTCCAGAGATCACTCCACCACGGATAGAAATGATTGGAGTGAATGGTTTACCATATTTTATCATAAAGTGTATATTTATATCGTATAATTATTATATTTTTTATGCACATATAAAATCAATGATAGATTATATGATAATAAACATCCACAGTGGCACAGCGGTGGCTCTGCCACTTTACAGTTCCAGGAGTTTTACTTACTTTTTTTTTTTTTCCTGTTTCTGGTTCTCCAGTTTCCTGCCACCTCCCAAACTATGCTCGCAAATTTTAATTCCTTAGGTGTTTATCATCGTGTGAAAACTTGTGTGCATGGTGATCCATTAAAATATTATTCAGTATGTATTTCTACCAGATATCTTGGATCTAGCAGTTATTGACAATGAATAGATTCTTTAATGAGAATGGAAACTGGATATGTTTTTTTCTCAGCTCGTGTGCCCAGTTAAATCTGTAAAAAAGGCTTTCATTCTGACCAAATAAAGTCACATATTTTTCTTTTCTTTTCTTTTCTTTTCTTTTCTTTTCTTTTCTTTTCCTTTCTTTTCTTGCTAATTCAGATTGTCTAGTTTTCAAATACTTAATGAGTTGTATAAATCGATAGAAAAATATCTAGCCACACTGAAAAGAAATATGCTAAGCACCTGATTAACCTAGAACAGACATGCCAAAATCAAGGCCCCTGGGCCACTTCCAGTCCGCAGATCCATTATATCCGGCCTACAAGCAAATATCATATTTCTATTATAACTGTTTGATTCTTTTGGCGCTGCACAGTTTCTATGCTTCATCTCTGAAATTATGCCCCATCTCCACCTACAAGCTGCTCAAATGCTCTGCATGTTTGCAAGTGAAGAAGACTTTATCATAAGCTTTTATTGTCATTTCAACCGTATATAGCTGACACAGTACACAGTGAAATGAGACAATGTTTCTTCAGAACCCTGCTGCTACATAAAACAATATAGAGCTACATCACCCAACATAGAGCTACATAACAGAACAGAGCTAAGGACTAAAGTAAGTGTCCTTGCCACATAAAGTACATCATGTGCAACCTAGTGTAAACAGTGCAAGACAAAAGAGAGTGCAAACAGACAACACAAGACAGTGTAAGACAGATACACAAAACACAAAATAGACCTGCCAGTAAACCTACTGTATGATGTGTTATACAGTACAATGTGTAAAAGAGAACTGTAAACACAAAAACTTGTGTAAAACAGCAACAGCAGCAATTAAGTAAATGTGCAAAAACAGCATGTAAACTGTTATATATTTATAATAAAATAATAAAATAATAAAATAAAATGGGTGATGCTAAAGACATGGATGTGTGTAAATTGAAATGAGTATGAGTGTGTGTTTTAGTTCAGATTTGTAGCAGCTCAGTAACACACAGTTGAGTGAATGTGTGCGTGTGAGTTTCAGTTCCAGTTCAGTTCTGTGTGTTGAGGAGCCTGATGGCTTGAGGGAAAAAAACTGTTGCCCAGTCTGGATGTGAGGCCCGAACGCTTCTGAACCTCTTTAATAATAGTATAGGGGTGAAGAGTGTGTGTGAGGGGTTTGTGGGGTCGCCCACAATGTAATTAGCTTTGCGAATGCAGCGTGTGGTGTAAATGTTCGTGATAGAGGGGAGAGAGACTCAGATGCTCTTCTCGGCTGTCCTCACAATCCTCTGTAGGGTCTTGCGATCCGAGATGGTGCAGTTCCCAAACCAGGCAGTGATGCAGCTGCTCGGGATGCTCTCAATGGTATTGCTGTAGTACATGGTCAGGATGTGGGGAGGGAGATGGGCTTTCCTCAGCCTTCTCAAGAAGTAGAGATGCTGATGGGTTTTCTTGGTGATGGAGCTGGTGTTGAGTGACGAGGTGAAGTTCTCCGCCAGATGAACACCAAGGAATTTGATGCTTTTTACCATCTCCACAGAGGATCTATTGATGATCAGTGGAAAATGGCCACTCTGTGCTCTCCTAAAGTCAACAACCATCTCTTTAGTTTTGTCAATGTTCAGAAACAGGTTGTTGCCTCAACACCAGGCTGTTATCTGTTGCTCTCTGTATGTTGACTCGTCGTACTTGCTGATGAGACCCACCACGGTTTGTGTCATTGGTGAACTTGATGTGGTTCGAGCTGTGCATTGCCACACAGTCGTGAGTAAGCAGAGTGAACAGCAGTGGGCTGAGCACATAGCCCTGAGGGGCCCTAGTGCTCAGTGTGGTGCTGGAGATGCTGTTCCTAATCTGGACTGGCTGAGGTCTCCCAGTCAAAAAGTCCAGGATCCAGCTGCAGAGGGAAGTGTTCAGGCCCAGTAGGCTCAACTTCTCAATCAGGTGCTGATTGTGCTGGTGGATGATTGTGTTGAATGCTGAACTGAAATCTATGAACAGCATTCATACATATGTGTCCTTATTGTTCATATTGAGGGTCGTGGCGATGGCATTGTCTGTGGAATAGTTTGGACGATATGCAAACTGCATGGGGTCCAGTGAGGGTGGTAGCTGGGTTTTGATGTGCCTCATGACGAGTCTCTTGAAGCACTTAATGACGATGGGTTTAAGTGCGACAAGACGATAATCATTGAGGCAGGAGACTGTAGACTTCTTCGGCCCAGGGATGATTGTCATTGTCTTAAGTTTTCCTTACTTCAGCCGTGGTTAGACAGAGCACCTGATCATTGAGAGGAGGAGTGGTCTTCCTTGCCGCCACGTTCTTCTCCACCACAAACTAGCAATAAAAGTCGTTCAGCGCATCTGGGAGGCAGGCGTCACGCTCACAGGCAGGTGAAGTTTTCTTGTACTTTGTAATCGCCTGGATTCCCTGCCACATGTGCTGGGTGTCTCCGCTGTTCTGGAAGTGGCCGTGAATTCTCTTGACGTGTGAGCGCTTTGCCTCTCTTATGGCTCGGGACAGTTTGGCCCTTGCTGTTTTTAAGGCTTTCTTGTCCCCTACTCTGAATGATGTCCCAGTCAGTGCATTCAAAGCAGTCCTGAAGAACAGAGATGGCTCCTGCTGGCCAGGTTTTCACCTGCGTTCGAACTAGTTTTGAATGCCTGTTGAGGGGTCTGTATGCTGGGATCAGCAAAACAAAGATGCCGAGGTTAGGGGGTTGCTTTGCCCGGTACTCACCTGAGATGTTTGTGTTAACAGAATCCAGCATATTTTCCCCTCTGGTTGCAATGTCCATATTCTGATTAAATTAAGAGAGCACTGTCCTGAGATTTGCATGAGACACAGCTGTCTGTGTGAACAGCTTTTCTCTGTTATAAAGATGAACAAACACACACAGGAGTTATCTCACTGATGCACACCTTCACTATTTCTTGAGAGTTACCACAGCACAGAACCTAACACCAAACTTTAATGAACTGACAGCCAAGAAACAATGCTAAGCATTTTACTCTAGCAAATGTCCATAAGAACAGAATATACTGTTTTTTTTTTATTACTTTATTATTTTCAACCTTTATTCTGTATCCTGTCTGTTCTGTTGTTCATTAAATATTGACAGTGTTTGACCCTCTCTATATAGACCCAGTATTAAATTTTTTCTCCCTCAAAGTTTGAAACCGCTGACCAGGAACTACAGAATTAGGGAGAAAATGAAATGCAACATCAGGCATTGAATAACCACATGGGGGCGACAAAACTAAGGCGAGAAACTTTTATAGAAAACTGCTCGAAAGGGGCGTTGTCCCAGTCCTTGGTTTTCTGTTAAAAGTCAACACAATATAATACATTTATTATGCATTTATAATTGTGTATACATGTCCAGAACTTTAAATCCAAGGCAAAACTGGAAACACTTTATGAGAATGAGAATGTTATCCAAGCTATCATTAGGATTTTGACTAGAAATATGATCTAGTCTAGTCTAAGTCTAAGCATAGAGCAGTATAGTAAAAACTGTCCTCATTTTTCAGGTTCTTTGATGAAATCGTACATGGTCAGACTGATCCCAACCATCCTGCTATAGATACTAAAAAATGAATGGGCTGGAGAGCTAAGTGTCTGAAGGGCAAACAGCCTGTATAGCAGATGAATGAAATGAGCCAACGGATGACTCATCGTCCAGACCGCCATCTTGAGAGCTATGCCTAGAGCTCCGTGAGTATCCTGGGACCCAATAACGCATCTGCCCCATTCTATTTCTGAATAGCCAAGATCCCACCTCACCCACAAACAAAGAATTAGGGCAGAGATAGAGGCGGGGTTTTGAGGGGAAAGAAAAGACAAGATGGGTGAGAGTATTTAGAAAGTATTTAGCAAAAAAACAAAAAAAGAGTGATAAGACACCAACCATCCATATGTGACATACAGATGCTGCTGTACGGAAATACTAAAAACAGATAGGGTGAGGAATGAAAGGATGTATCACTGACATATCCGCTAAAGATTCCAAAAGATAAATATAACCTAACAAAACTGGCTGAATGTTACAAAATGAGAGGATCCAATAGGTGCTTATTGAGTACAATGATGTGAACAGTGGCTATAAGAGTTTCGAAATAATATTTATATCAAAAAAATGTTTTACGCTTTAAGCACTCTGAAGTAATTTATTTGTTAGTAACAGTAATGATTTGTTGTTAATGACATTTCCTTATGGCCCTATAATTAGCGTCATCGTAATTCTTTTCTATAATTGCTTTAAAACGTTCCAAGCAGACTGTAATTAATCATTAAGCAGATAATCAATTATAAATAACCGCACATATGCTACAAATAAACCTATAAATCTTAAAATAAAATAAAAAATAAAAAACATTGGGGGAAGTGGTTGGACAGATGATTTATTCATATAAAAATGTTGTCATGCAAATTAATGTTTCATGAATGGGGATGACATGTGAAAGGAAGACTTGGCAGGAAAAAAGTGAGAAAGAGTGTCTGTGTGACGTTTCACCCATTCATGTTTCTCCCCCACTGTCTGACAAGACGTTATTAATAGTCAGTCCCAGATTTATACATGAGGGGGAGCATGCCTCTACACTGATGATGAAGTACAATAACACACGCAACAGCTGAAACACAAATTTCTTCTGACTTTATCACCTGACAGACTTCAAAGCCACCCCCATGCTCTCTGCTCTCTGCTCTCTTTAGCTTTCTCTCTCTCTCTCTCTCTCTCTCTCTCTCTCTCTCTCTCTCCACACACACACACACACACACGTCAGGCAGATGATATGCCACCCTGAGCACAAGCACCCTTATCCCAGATTACAAGCATACATAGACCCACAGCCAGGCCTGTCATGGGAAAAATTGCTATAATGCCACCCACTGATGAATATTTCTTATGCAAAATAATAATGAATAAAGTCATAATCATGGTGCCAGCTTTTTCCTCTCATCCTCCCTTCAAACAAATCAGTTGATGACGTACTGAGTGACCAGTGTTGCATGGTACTACATAAGTTTCCTGAATGCAATCTGCCCTTCAGTTTTACGTCAGCTCCAAAGATAATAAAAAGTTGATTACATGGGTCAGGTGTGCTGCATGCTGGAAAGCAGAAAGAATATGACAGCAGAATTATATTTGACAGTTTTCTCAATTGTTAATGCACAGTCCTGAAATTATAGAAATCCATTGTGAGCTGCTCTGAATCGATAACTCGTTTATCAACAGTGCTGTCAAGCATTTTCTTGTCTATGACTACAAATAGTTACAGATGCACAAATTGTACGCTTGGATATTACTTTAATGTATAAAAATATTACGATAAAAGTTTGTTTTGACCTTTTAAAGGGGCATGGCTTACTTTTAATGCTTTAAAAGCACAGACAGCACAGAAAGCAAATACAAGCAGTTTTGTACTTGCATAGTATTAATTTGTCCAACTTAGACATTATATAAGTTGGAATATTCCATGTTGTATTATTTTGTTACAACATGGAATTCAAATCAGTATCATGGGTCTGTCCTGGTGTGCTGGAGCTATAAAAATATAAAAACTAGTTACATATATAAAGTAATTTATATATATATATATATATATATATATATATATATATATATATATACACATATATATATATATATATATAAGTTTATAAATATATATATATATATACATATATATATATAAAGTGCAGGGCTGCAATATAGTAGTTTGAGTTAATGTCATACTTATGAAATGTGGGGTTTACATTAATGTAATGTTCATATTCATGTAGGCACATTAGATATGATGGTGGGCCCTTGGTATTGTTCATGAGGTTAGTTGCGGAAGGAAAGGAACTTTTTTGTTCCTGATGGACCACAATCTCCTGCCAGAGGGGAGTGACACAAAAGGTTTGTGTCCGTGGTGAGAGGAGTCAGCCACAATCTTAACTGCCTGCTGGAAGTATACAGGTCCTGTAGAGGTGGCAGACTGCAGCCAATCACCTTCTCAGCAGAATGGATGACATACTGCAGTCTGCCTTTGTCTTCTACAGTGGCAACAGCGTGCCAGATGGTGATAAAGAAGGACTTTAAATGTACTTTACTCAGGATTTTCTATCATTAGATTTACGCAATATTTATGGTGCAAAATCATTTTTTATAAGGTTAATGAAATAATTTCAAAACTGCTAAGTTTTTTCTTTCAAGTCAGAACAATTAACTCTTCTGTGACACTACTGGCTTTGTACATGGGGATTCTAATATTTTGTCTGTTTTTCTTGGCAAAATTGACAAGTTCTCTCACACTGGATGAGGACAGAGTTGTTAGTAAACAGCAGTTTTCAGGTCTTGCCACAGATTGAGGTCCGGGCTTTGACTGGACAACCCAAAAAGATGCTAAATCCATCATTTTGCCAATCCATTGTGTTGGTAATATGCTGAAAGTTGTTCCATGCTGGAAAGTGAACTTCTGCACCAGGTCATATGTCTTGCAGCCTCAAAAAGGGTTTCCCTTTTCTAGCTTAGTATTTAGCTTCTTTGGCTTTTCCCCAATCCTGACCAGTTCCCTAGTTTGTGTTGATGAATAGCACCGCTGTAATTCAGTGTATGGTGGGTCCCAGGGAGATGTGCAGTGTTTGTTTTCTGCCAAATGTAGTACTTTGTACCAAGACCTTAAGTTTTGTTTTGGTCCCATTAGACCAGAGAAGAGCTTCTCCATTCTTTGTGTTTGTTCAATGTTCTTTCGACTTTTAATAATAGATTTTAAAGAACTGTGATTGATATTTTCCCAGAGCTATGAGTCAGACTTGTTTTATATCTGTGTCTTCATGGTGCCTCTAATTTATCAGGAAAGCACTTAACAATCTCAAGTGCCTTCCAGTAACAGGGGTATTGACATGGAGGTCACATATCATTGAGGAAGTTGTTGCTCACTCGTTAAGATGTTGGACTATTGATTGGAATTGCTTAGTCTGTCAATTCCCTGCACCACCAAGCTGCCACTGCCCCAGAGCAAAGCCTTTAACTCTCACCTGCTCTGTGTATAAATTATATCATTGTAAGTCACTCTAGATAAAGCCATCTGCCAAAAGTAGCACTTGATCACACTTGGGTGGACTATGTTTACTCAATTAAATAATTGGTAAGGTAAATAATTATTCCAAACATATTGTGAATAACCTTCACTTTATGGGATATTAGGTGTAGATTTTTAACATAATCTTTACATCGACTAAATGCACTGAAGGATGTACTCTTGCAAGTTCTTTGACAAGTTAAAGTTGTCATATTTTTCAGTAACATATGCAGCTCATGAAATCAGTTCTCATGTTTACACAGAATCATTTCTTCTTCATGATCTGAATATAAAACAATGCTAATTATCACACAGGAACAACAGTCTACCTTTTATAGGGAAAGAGGTGTTATTTTGCATATTGTTTTAGAGGAAGAAAGAATCGAGATGCAGAGAGCAAAACTATATATATAGAGAGGAAAGCAAAGATGCAGATATCTAAAAAAAATTAAAAATAATAAAAACCTGATTGGATAGTGTAGACTAATATGACGCATGATTGTTGTATTTGAGGCTGTCTGAATTACATCAGTACTCTTAGCATCTTTACATTTCAAAGTAACACAGTCACATATCTTGTTAAATATGGCTTATACACGTAACTCGACAACATATTAACACCTCAGAGTCATCATTGACAAATCAGGCATCTATGATGGCAAATATGTGTACGTACTTATGATAAATACTGTCTCCTTATGATGAGCTGGTAAACTGGCATTCTGCGAATAACTGTTATAAAATCCAAACTGTAACTGTATTCATTTTTCCACTGTGTTTCGCTACACTTCACCGTATGTACTTTATTGAATTACATAATGGTTTCATGTTTGTGTCAGAACAGAAGTTTTCACAGCTTAGTAACAAGGAATCTGCAATCTGGTGATATAGCAAAACAATGCCAGGAAACCATGGGAAATCCAGAGTGCAATTACAGAGCATGAAAGCATTTCTCCGACGAGCAACTCTGTCAGAATATCCATAAAATACAGAGGAAATCTGTAAATAAAATTAGGTTTGATCATTTGTAAAATTGGCCAGGTGAGACATATTCATTGTTCTTTACACAATACTGTGATATATTTTACTAAATAATAATATTTGTAGATGCGTAATTGATAGAATATATCTGTACACTCTGTAATTGCATGATATACTGTAGAACCATTTTAAATTTAGGAAACACTACAGTCACCATTCACTTTATTTAAAAAATCTGCTTATTCATACAATTTTAGCCAATCCTGTTGCAGCAATGCAAGGCATTATAGGGGATATATTTACATTTACATTTACATTCGTGGCATTTAGCAGACCTTGTCTGAACATTTAGGAGAAGTTCATTTCACCACCTTGGTGACAGAACAGAGAAGAGCCTTGAGGTATATTTACCTCTCATTTTGAAAGAAGGTGGTACCAGTCGAGCAGTGCTGGAGGATCTCAGACAGCGTGGTGCAGTGCGAGGTGTGATGAGGTCTCTGAGGTAAGATGGTGCTGGTCCATTTTTGGCCTTGTAGGCAAGCATCAGTGTTTTGAATCTGATATGTGCAGCTACTGGAAGCCAGTGAAGGGAGCGCAGCAGTGGGATGCTGTGGAAGAACTGAGGAAGATTGAACACAAGTCATGCAGCTGCGTTTTGGATCATTTGCAATGGAGCAATAGCGTTCAGGGGAAGACCTTTCAGCAGGGAGCTGCAGTAGTCCAGTCTCGAAATTGCAAAAGACTGAACAAGCACCTGAGCAGCCTGTGTGGACAGAAATGGTAGAATCCTTCGGATGTTGCAGAGAAGAAATCAACAAGAACGAGTCACATTAGCAACATGTGAGGAGAAGGACAGTTGATTGTTCATAGTTACCCCAAGGTTGCGAGCAGTGGCTGAAGGGGAGAGCAGAGAGTCATGACGAGATATTCTGATATATTGACCTGGAGATGACCAGCAGTTCTGTTTTGCTGGGGTTAGGTTTTAATTTATGAGCACTCATCCATGAAGATATGTCCGTCATGCAAGCCGAGATCCAAGCGGAAGCTGTGGTATCTATATGAGGGAAAGAAAAGATGAGTTGAGTGTCATCAGCATAGCAGTGGTAAGAAAACCCATGTGAGGAAATGACTTCACTTATAGATGGGTATAGAGGTAGAAAAAGAGGGGACCAAGTACCGAGCCTTGTGGGACACCAGTGGAGAGTCTGCGTAAGGTGAAAATGTGGACCCCCTTCATGTTACCTGGTATGAGCGACCTTCCAGCTAGGAAGAAAACCATTCCCATGCTGTTCCACGAATACCGAGGCTCTCGAGGGTAGATAAAAGAGTCTTGTGGTCAACTGTGTTGAATGCTGCTGAATGATCAAGGAGGATGAATACAGATGACAGCTTGACTGATTGAGCAGCATGCAGTTTCTCAGAAAAAGCCAAAAGAGCCATCTCTGTGGAATGTGAAGCCAGACTGGTTTGGATCATGGAGGTTGTTCTGTGAGAGATAGACAGACAGTTGTTTAAAAACAGTGTGTTCCAGAGATTTAGAAGGAAATGAGTGTGATAGCGGTCTGTAGTTGTTGATTTCTGCTGAATCCAGAGCAGGTTTCCTCAAGATGGAAATAACCCTTGCTTGCTTGTAGGTAGTTGGCACATGACTAGATGTTTAGGACGCATTGATGATTGTGGAGATGAAGGGCAGGAGGTGTTGTAAGATGGTCTGAAGCGTAGTTGAAGGGATTGGATCCAGAGGGCAGGTGGTGGGATTGCAAGATTAGATGACTTGCAGTATATCATCTTTTGTTATGGTTGATTGGATGATTTGAGTTTTTCAGATACTGCTGATATCCTACGATTTTGTTTGTTTTGAACGTTTGAACGTTTGGATAGAATGGTGCAGAAACACATCCAGTGACATGTAGTTCTACTGGTAAAACTCCACTGTTAATAAGGGGAATCATAAGGTAGATCTTCATCAGATTTGATCTTTCCCCTCAAGCTTTCACATGATGTTGCTTTCTAATATTATTTTTTAGTTTAAATAAAGAATGACAGGAAAGTGTAAACCTCTGACTTCTGACTGCTTTCAAGGCATTTTCTTGTTATTTATATTCCAACGTTTTTAAGCATTGATAAATTCCATTCGAGTAACAAATAATGTATTTTCTTCTAAGAAGTGTATACTTTTTCAGGAAAGAATATGTTACGGTTTTGGAATAAAGAAAAATCATTTAAACTGATTTCTTGCCTTTATAAGTTAAACTTCCTAATAAAAACAAGAAGAGGAATTAAACTGGATTACTGCTTTAAAATGCCCACTGAGCCATGACCTAAAAATCTAAAAATACCACACAATATCTTCAGGCAAGTCTGTGCACCCTCATTACCACCAAAATGTACCTGAGCCATTAGAGCTGCTGATATTAATAGCAAGGAAACGGTGTTTATTTCCACTGACAATGAATACAGAACTTTTCCTTCCTGAAAACAGAATTTTAACAGTCCATTTCAGATTTTAAACCATGCCTGTTTTATAGAAATCTGAAATCTATAATAGCCCAGCATTCTGAAATCACTTATAGCTGAAGTTAGTTTGTTGATGAACAGTAAAATATGTTAATTCATTATTAAACTCACACCACTGAACACCATTGTAATCTTATGCCCTGATAAATTAACATTAAACCCCCTAGGATTTTCTTTTGAATTAAGTCTTTATACCGCTTTGCCTATTCCAATCTTATACGAAAAAAGCTTTAAAGCCTTTAATTATGGTTGATGGCAGCAAGCTTCCAGCTGTGACTAAACACTTTAAGCACAATCTAAACAGCACACTGAAGACAATAACCTGTGTCTTTGTGTTTCACCTTCTTTTCTTTGCGCAATCTGCATTGCCGTGTGTGAAAGTCTACTCAAGCTGTCCTGTAGAAAACTCACATGGACACACATGATTGGCATGTTTGTTTCACACATGTGCGTTTTTGACATTTCACATGTTGCGTCTGTTACCTTGCGACTACTAGTCATAAAAAGATGAGAGGTAATTTCTGACATATTTCACAAGTGATCATATACTAATCACCTTAATCATAAATGAAAATGTATGGTATTTTTTCTTTAAGCATTTTCTACAGTACAGTAACGATGTTCAGAGGGGCTGTGCATATTTTATCCTGCATTTACTGTTCTGTTTTTGTGAAATTGTGTATTTTTTTCAAAATATTAATATAATCATGAAAGCTGGCTAACCTCTGTTCTCCTGATATTTCCATGCTAGAATCTGAATCCAACACACCCCTAACCAGCTCTTACCCTTTGAATGAATTATTAAATTGAGTGTTTAAATGTTGCAATCAGCTGTATAATGAACATGTTTAGCATTTTTCTCACTCACTCACTCACTCCCTCACTCCCTCACTCACTCACTCACTCACTCACTTACTTACAGCAACTTCTTTTTTTTTCAGTTCATCTTTGAGAATCATCCGAACCTATAGGATGCACCCTGGATGGCACAATGCACATACACATTCACATCTATGTACAAATAGTTTTAGCAAATCCACCGAATGGCATATTTGAAGTAGGTGGGAAGAAACCGGAAACCCCAGAAGGAACCTCACAGGGGCATGAAATAAAAATGTAGAAGAACTCTGCACCACTGCACCAGTGCACCAGCGACTAGAAACATTACACTGAACAAAAAAGTGATTAACTAAAAAAATTTAATTAAATGTACTTAATAACATGGAAAAAAATATAAATTGTTGTTATTATTAAAAAAATTCATTAGTTTTAAATTAGAGGCATTAAAGCTTGAAATATTTAAAATATGAATAAAAAATAAATAACTCTATAATGTCCTTTAAGAAATACCTTAAATACTTTTAATACTTTTAATACTTTGAGGCAGTTGTATAGCTGAACAGGGGTGTAATGGTACAAAAATTCACGGTTCAGTACGTACCATTAACATTTGTGATCATAAACATTTGAACGGTTTACATTTTTTATAAAATGCCTACTTGCCTAAAAAATGTTAATACATGGAAAAAAAATGAATTAACTTGTTTACATTTGTTAGACCCCATTTGGGTAATACAGATGTGTATGTAAGTGTGTGTGTGTGTGTGTGTGTGTGTGTGTGTGTGTGTGTGTGTGTGAGTGTTTTCATGCATGTGCAAAACAAATCTTATTTTCTGTGCAGAGTATGTAGCCACAGTGACACTGCTTTAACTGTAGTGTCTTTTTATGCCCCTGGCATTGTTGTGTATATTTTCAAGTTAAACAAATCCAAATCCAAATGTACAAGTTTAGTACAGTTTTTTTTCTGAGCACTTATTATTTTCCTGCATGAACATATTTTCATGAGCAGATATACAAGCAAAGAGAGCCACACAAAACTTATTTACATTTAATAATAATAATAATAATAATAATAATAATAATAATAATAATAATAATAATAACGATAATAATAAGTCTCTATTGACCTTTTTTTTTAACATCACAGATGCTATGAAATCATGAACATGATAACAGTAAAAACACCTCAGGAGGTGTTAAAGAGCCGAGGTTTTTGTCTCATTCTGACCGACTATGTCTCTCTGTGTGTGTGTGTGTGTGTGTGTGTGTGTGTGTGTGTGTTTGTGTTCATGCAGCAGAGACACGTGACTCCTCCACTTGAGCTTCATCGCTCCAATGACGAGTGATGACGCACCCCATTTAAAACCGTCTGCCTCTCTGCAGGACAAGTTCAATGTGTGTGTGTGTGTGTGTGTGTGTGTGTGCGTGCGTGCGTGCGTGTGTGTGTGGCTAACGAAGTGAGCATTGTCACTTCATAAGGCTTCCAAAGGTTTTTTTTTCCTTTTTTTTTTTTGCAATTAAGCTATCCAAGAATGTGACTCAAAGTGACTTCTCACTTCTCTTACTTCTCCTTTCCTCCTTCTTTTCTTGAATTCTGTCCATTTTTCTGCACTCATTGGCCCTTTTTACATTGCATTGCACATTTTCTTTCTATCTTCTTCTCTGAACACTGTAGCAGAGTAAAATGCTGTATGGGTATTTTGGTGCGTGTATCAGATTTAGAGAAGTCGGATCAGGCTGTGTGTGTGTGTGCAGTGGAGTGAAAGAGTGGAAAAAAATGTTTTACCTTTAAAAAAACACCCACTCAGAAGACTCTCTTTATCTTCCAGCTTTTTTCCTGCCATTAGACAGAAAAATGCAGGATACCAATAAAATACACAAATAATGAGAAAGAGTTCAAATTGCTTGACATACAGCCTCAGAAAATAAATGATTTACTGTAAATGAAGACATATAATTAAACCTAGAGGACAAAGGCAGACATAGACAGACAGAGAGGCAGACAGACCGACTGACAGACTGAGATAGACAAAAAAGACATGTAAGAAGAAAAAAACATTTATCTTTAACAAAGTGCCTGAAGATTGCATTCTAAGATTGATAGATAGATAGATAGATAGATAGATAGATAGATAGATAGATAGATAGATAGATAGATAGATAGATAGATAGATAGATAGATAGATAGA
>JAAIIK010000018.1:5635598-5654030 GCA_014706435.1 Silurus glanis | reverse complement strand
AGAGAGAGAGAGAGAGAGAGAGAGAGAGAGAGAGAGAGAGAGAGAGAGATGCCAGTGAAAGCTTGATAAAGTATGAGAAAATTTATGCTAATGTCAAACACAGCAAGAACTAATCAACGCCAAATTTGCTGCATGTTCAGTGTGCATGTTGATTTTTTGTGCATTAGTGATCATACCTGTGCATCGGTTTGTAAAGACAAATGCAAAACACACACAGAATCATGCGCACAGTTACTCAAAAAATGCAGTGAGAAGTTCCCCTGCAAAACTGCTCCGAATGTATGTGTGTGTGAGATCAATAGCTGCACGTGACGTGAATTTCACGGTGTTGAAGCAACTTCACAGTTCATGTTCGTATGTTTCACGTGTGGGTGAACTTCCAGCTCGCAGCTTACTCTGACAAATCCCAACTTCCGCTCTCTAAAAAAGATCGTCTTCACCCCTCTCGCCCATCTATCTCACTTTCTCCTTTCTTCATTCACTTCATTCACTTGAGTGAGTCACCAGCAATCGTCACTAATATTAATCAATCGTCAACATGCTCCTCCTTCTTCAGCCAATCCATTGTGTCTTACTGTTGACTGGCATGGCTACTGGCCAGTAGGCTCCACAGATGGTGAGTGGGTTGGTGAGGGGGCACTGTTTGCTTGGCACATGCTGGGAGACTGAAATTTGGCCTTGTAAATTAACTGCTTTATCTCGGATAGCTTACGCAGACAGACAGAGATAGAGAAAGAGAGAGAGAGAGAGAGAGAGAGAGAGAGAGACTTGATGACAGCATCAACATCTCTTTATTATCTCTGAGTGCATATCACTTGTTGAACTTTTTTCAAATAATATTTTATCTCTTTATTAGTGTATGTGTGTGTATGAAACTGATTGTGAACATTTGAATTTCACTCAAGTGCTTTTGGGTGCTGGATGGCATCCAGAGAACAAATAGAGACTCCCACACGAAATTAAGTTGAAAAGCACAAATAGTCATTTATTTCTCTTTCTGCTGAAATGACAGCACTTATTTGTTGACACACATTCATTGATTCACACACACAGTAGCACACACATACTTTGGGTTAAAAGGTATAACTAAGCTTTGGTCATCTGTGAGAGCCCTGGGGAAGAAAAAAACCCCAGGTCACTGGAGAGCACCTCTTTGCAGTTTTACCTTGCCCTTATAGCTGTTGGTTGCATCATATGTAGAACATATTACATATAGAAAATAAATGTAAAAAAAATACACCACCTAAATATACAAACCTGTTGGAAAAATACAATTACAGACACGACTCAAAGAAAATATTGCTCAAAGAACCCATTAAAATAAAATAGTATTTCTCTAAAAATCAAATTGTAGCTGAGGCTCATGAAATCAGCTTCCCTCTTCCATCGTACTTTTTTGAGTCGACATTTGATTTGCCATCCTCAGCCAGAGATGCTGCAGGACATTAAGTTTTTATTCCATCTCAGTGCATCACTTTGTTTTCCACTGAGCATTTCTCTATCTCACTCTGCCACCCACATCCACCCATTCACCCCTGCTTTATTCTCCTACATTCTCTCTCTCTCTCTCTCTCTCTCTCTCTCTCTCTCTCTCTCTCTCTCTCCCTCCCTCTCTTTCTCTAACAGACACACAAACAGTCATTCTCTCTCATTTTCATTTGTCTTCTTTTTTTAATACCTTTTTTACCTTAACTTCTATTTCTGCACCATAATAAAGATAAAAAAAAAGCTATCTATACCTATACCTCCTACTGTCTTTCTCTCATTGCCACATCCATGACACCTCTTCAGGCAGTCAACGAGAGAGTGAGGAATAAAGACCGTAAGGATTTGACAGCACAGCTGGAGAAAGGTAAAATGCAAAAACGTTTAGAAGAAGGGCTGACTGAAAAGAAAAATTGTATCCTCACTCCTACATATGTTTAAAGACAGAGACAGAAAGAATAAAAACAATTACTAGCCTTCTTCATCTGACTATCTAACACCCTTCCTATCTTGGAGGTGGTAGCTCAGTGGTTAAAGTGCTGGGTTACTGATTGGAAAATCGTGAGGTTGGGTTCAAGACCCTGTATTGCCAAGATGGCACTCTTGGGCCCTTGAACAAAGCTCTTAACCCTTTGTGCTCCAGGGCCTCATATCTTGGCTTCCAAGCATAGGATATGCGAAAAAAGAATTGTGCTGTAATGTATATGTAACCATCCCATGATATCATTAATGATGTTCACTATCGCATTGGTTTCTGGTGTTGGACAATGTGCCAAATGTCGAGATATTAGTCAACTCACTTCCTCATACTGTTTGTCAGTCCTTTCACACTGTTTGTCCAGTATTATGTGTCCATGCTCACTAATTTCAAGATGTATAAAATCTTTCGTCATTGCATTTTCTTCTGATTTTTTTGATCCAGTGTTTGAAAACACTTGGCTCCCTCAGTGGTCCAATTTTTAGGTTTTATATTTAGGTTGGTTGGTTGTTGTTTTTGTATGAGGTTGAGGTATGAGGTATGAGGTTCTCACATAATGTTCATTTTGTTTTTAGGGAAAAGATCATATGATTATTGAAGCTGTAAGGGGTTAAAAGGAGAGTCTCACAATGAGCAAATTAATAGACAAATTTGTTTATATTTGAAAAAAGGAAAAAAAAAAAGTGAAAAAATGTCCATGACAAACTTTCACATAAAAGACATGAAACAAATTCATTCACACTGATTCTTGCTGACAGGTTGATCTTACTAATCGCTGACAACAAAAAAAACAGTTTGTTTTGCTCTATGTACAGCTTTCCTGTTGATGAAAATGATGTATTTACAGGATGTTACTGATGACTTAATTGCTATTAGAAGACAAATAAGTAGACAAAAGTCATGGCTCCTGCATTTCCCTGTCTTAGGAATGTTGTCTTGTTCTTTCTCTCTCTTTTTCTTTCTCTGCATGGCTCCCTGTCTCTTGCTCTTTCTGCATGTTTCTTTCTGTATTTCAGACATCTCTTTTATTCATCAGTCTCAATTATTTTCACAGACCTTTTCCTTATCACTTTTAACACCTCTTGCCCTTTCATACTCCATCACTTGGCTTGCCTTGAATCTTCTGATATCCTCTGACAACTGTTCTAATGTTATAATGAATAAAACTTGTACAGTTCGTAAAATTGTAATGTAATCTGAAGAACTGATAAAACCAGTATAGTGTTAGAAAACATGTCTACCTAACATTACTATAAGCAGTGCCAATTGTAGCACTGAAACTGTAACACTTTGAGTAACAGTATTAGCTGCAGTTATAAAGACAGTTATAGTCATTGGACCATCACAAGCAGCATTTACAATAGCCAAAATAGCACTAATAGCAGCCAAAAAAGGCAGAAGTATACAAATGTTGTACATAAACCTACGATGGAACCATATATCCCCAGTCCATACAGACTGTGATATATATATATATATATATATATATATATATGTATGAAAAGTCCACAAGGAAGGAGGACAGTGTACCTGTTGACTAAACTAGCCCTCTGGTAGTAGCAATCATTCCCTTCCATTGTGTTAATGGCCTGCACTGCAGTACCTGCCCTGAATTCCCTGCTTCCCCTACTGTATCCTAAATCAGTGTAGTGCCCTCTAGTTGTCTGGATAACCTAGAGGCTCAAACTGAACAGAACAGAGATACAGTTACGGTAGAAGTTAAACAGGAACCAGGTATATGAGAGTAAGGTTGAGTAAATGGGGTCTTCATTCCTCCAGAATGGGGAAGAAGAAATGGGGAATCAAGATCCCTTAATACAATACAAAAATTCAGCCAAAGAGGAGGTGGATAGATACAGTCAAGATGGACATTGAAACTAGCAGTAGAGTGGAAGGTAAAGATGAAGATGAAGAAGAGAAGGGGGGAAGGGTTTCAAAGTCAGGGCATTCCAATTCGAAGCAGCGCAGCGAGGTGATACCTGCATCCTCATTGCCATAGTTGGCCCAATACTCTTCCTTTTCCAACTTAGGAAGCAGCGCCTCTTCCTCGCCCAGCTCATACTTCGTGGATGAGGATGTGATTGAGGGTTTGCCACCAGAATAGGGATGGGCTTTCACGGTTTCTGAGCTCTTCTCAAAAATGCCCTTGGTGGAGCTGACAGGCTTGTGCTTGGAGAACCACCAGCGGGTCTTGGTGCTGAAGGTAGTGGTGGTGGTTCCAGCTAAGGAACCAGGGTCTGGGAGGGGGCACAGGGCAAAGTCCATCTCACGCAGGAAGCGAAGGTCCAGGCCACGGCGGGGAGCAGGAGAAGCACAGAGCAGCTCAGAACTGGAGACCCGGTTGGACCTGAAGAACTCCCAGAGTGGACGGGCTTCACAGCCACAGGTCCAGGGGTTGTTGTTGAGCCGCAGGAACTCGATGGACTCCACATCACGCATCGCTTGGCCAGGCAGCTCAGCCAATGAGTTGTTGAAAAGGAAGAGCATAGTAAGGCGGCCCAGGTCACGAAAGGCGCGGCGGTTGACCTGTCGGATGCGATTGTCATGCAGCAGCAGGCGGTCCAGGTTGACCAGGCCATGGAACACATTCTCAGAAAGTGTACGGATACGGTTGCCATGCAGGTAGAGCTGGCTGAGGTTGATAAGATCGGCAAACAGGTCATCCTGGAGGAAGTGGAGCTGGTTCTCTTGCAGATACAGGTACTGCAAGCTGTAAAGCTTGTAAAAGATGTCATGGGGGAGGGCAGCCAGACGACAGCGGTGCATGTGGAGGCTCTGCAGCTTCTCCAGACCACGGAAAGCTCCACCCTCCAGGCGACGCAGATGAGGGTTATCACCCAAATCCAGCTCCTCCAGATCACGCAGCTCACTGAAAGCACCAGCCTCAATCCAGGTGATGTTGTTAGAGAAGAGCCAAAGTACCTGGAGGGTAGGAGAGAGTATTGCAAGAAAGATGGGGGAGAGGGTGAAGGAAATAAGGATGGTGATAAAGGAGTGGAGGAAAAGAATAAACAAAGTAGGATGAGCAGAAAAACAAAAAAATGGGTAAAAGTTGTGAAAAAAAAGGATGATGGTTAATGGATTTGATAAGAGAAATAGAGATAGACAGTAGAAAGAGAGGAAGTGATAGAGAACAAGAGGGGTGAAAACTGAGTTAGTTGAAGGTAATACATTTACACCTAATGCTTTACCACAAGAAGCACTTATACACACGTTCTCACACTCTTGCAGTCTACATACCTGAGTCCCAAAGCCAAAGGAGCCCACTCTCAGCTCTGTGATGCGATTGTTTTGCAGAAAGACGCGCTGTGACTCGTAGGGGACACCGGACGGCACAAAAGTGAAGTTCTGCGCCTGGCAGCTTACGGTCATGGGAGAAGGGTAACACACGCACAGGTGCGGGCAGCTCTGCACAGGTGCAGGCTTAACCACAACCAACCAGACCACCAGCCAGAGCGAGAGACCACCTGAGAAAACAGGTGATGAGGTAAAAAGTGTTACTTAAACTGTTATTAAATGACGTCTTATAAGTACCAAAAGCATGTTTTAGGTTCTAATGCATTTCTGTTTTACAATAAATCAGGCAAAATATTAACTTATTAACATTAACTTATGAATAACAGTAACATTTAGACCAAATGCTTATGCAAAGTACACAAAAAAGACAAATTTTCTTCATCATGCTTCCAAAACATGTCTTTACGCATCTTGTAAAGTTGTATCTTTTTTTATGGATAACATTCGTTTGATCTGGAATTACAGATGGTTTTCTTTTCTACAGTATTTAAATAATTACTTGGAACAGTGAAACTAAGTTTTAGCGCTAGAGCCTCACACTTCAGCTGATGAAACAAGAAGATTGCAGAAGGTACTTACTTTTAAAGTCGTGCGCCATGGAGCTTCGTCGGCTCCGCGTAAAGGCAGAAGTTTCCATTCCGAACCAAAGCCGAAAGCGAGTTAGCCTTAAGGAGGCGATCGGTTCCTTGCTATCTCCGCTGATGCTCTGGTTCCTGAGTCGGAGCGACTGATGAGAGCGAGTGCCGAATGCTTGCACCAGCCACCGTTTATAGTCGCCCGGCGGCGCGGCGCCTACGTCGGTGGGCACCACGGAATCTCTCCTACGTCATCACCCGGGTCAGGCTCGAGCGAGGGGGTGGAAGAACGGAAGAAGGGGGGGCTGTGTTGCCAGATTGTTCAGTTGGACCGCCCTAATTGTAATGGAATGATAGCTATTGTGTTGGATAATGCCAACTCTTTCTAAAGCATTTGGCAATGTTTGGCGCTGTGTACACATTTGTTATAATATTGTATATGGATAATAGTTTTGTGTGATTATGAATAATACATTGTCTTTTATTAAGTTTGTAATGTGTTTTTTTAAACTGTGAATGGACAGGGGAAAAAAATAAGTCAACCCAATCTGGCAACCCTTTGGATAAGAACGCGGGTGCGCGCAAGGGACCGAGGAGTGGAGGATGCAAATGAGCGTATCCATCCTTCGAGAGCGCGCGCAACCGATAAGGCTCGGGGGAAGTCGGGCTTTGAGCAGATTGGTTCACAGACACGCGTTACGCGCAACGTGTCGCGCGCGCACGAGACAATGGGAGAGGCGGGGAACGGAGAGAGCCCGGGCACCGAGCCCATCAATGATGACTAGAACGAGAAGAGGAGGATAGGACCAGAGAGAAGTGTGCATACGACTCGTTTGGTAGAGTGGAAGAGAGGTCCACTTTATAGCTATGGTTCTTCAAGTGGGGTCACAATTAATGGTCCTTCAAGGGTCCATTATCCGTCATTCATTTTGAATGACTCTATGTATTAAATATATGCTTTGTATATATCTATAATATATAAAATGTCACTCCATTTAATGTCACTTAAATGTGCCATGTTCCATCTTCATAAGGTGCTCTTTGGTTAAGTAGGTAAAGCTAAAAGTTGATTGCACAGACTGTGTATACGTATGAACACTGAAAATGTGTCCATGTTGGAAAGTAATTTTACTCTCACACTAACCTGGGGTTAAATTAAATCACTAATTCAAATAGATTACATAAAGGACACTCTTCTAGCTTGTTGGTACCTTCAAAAACCAACATGTATTTCAAACAGTAGGTTCTTTACCTTCAGTGCAAGTTCCAACGAAAGAAAATGACATCAGTGTTAGGCAGACAGCCAAAGTGACTGACAGACAGACAGACAGACAGACAGCAGACAGATAGACAGAGACAACATGAAGAGCCTGAGGATGTCCATGTTATTCAACACCGCCTACACTCGCTTTCAAGTTTTGGATACCGCATCCCTCTCTCCCGTTCCACCTCCACACCAACACTGCATGACTGGGCAAACAGGCTTTCCCCGCTCCACCTACAACAAGCAACCAGCTGGGAGTTTTGTGTAAGTGTGTGTACATGTGTGTTTTTGTGTACTCGTATATGCGTGTTCGTGTGTGTGTGTGCATGTAAGCGTGACTCTTTGCATGTATCATCACCAGGCCGAAGGCATAGCATGACTGACACCAATTATACAAAACTCTGTTAGGAGAGGAGGAGAGAAAAAAAGAGCTTGAGTGATGGAAAAGTTCAAAGCTGACTAAATCCGAAGAATATAAATTCGTGAATAATAATGAAGGAATCGATAGCTAACAAGACACGATCAGTGGCAGAACTTTCTTGAAAATCTTTTGCCCGAAATTTGCAGTCAATATCTTGATATAAAGATTTTGTTTGGGTTTGAAGTATATTTGTTTCTAAACTTTTGAGTCGAAAGATAAAAATATTTGTAATATATTCATATTGTATATTTTATTGTATATATTTATATATTCTTGCATATTCAAGGGGATTTAGTGGAACACACTATATCATTATCGTTTTTAAAACTCAAGTAAAAGCAGTAGAGGGGTCTCAGTAGTGCTGATGCCATGAAATATTTATTTAATTTATTAAACAATTGTACAGCAAAAATAATAGACAGACATAGAAATGTGACGTGAAGTTAATAAGGTTATATGGTTATCAATTTTGCAATGAAAGAACAAAAAACCTCGTTTAGAACTGTGAAGTGTGGGGTCTCGGGATGCAGAGAATTACACTTTAAAAGGACTTTTAAATAATTAATTAGAGAAACAGTATTTAAATACTTTCATCTTCTCTTGAACAGCATAGCAAATAACACAACTCAGTCTACAGTTTTCTTATTAGTGTGATGAAAGCCAAACTCCATAAATAATTCAACCAAGGCTTTGCAGAAGTTTTTTCAGCATGTCTTTTCTGTTCTTCAGATTTAGCCTGAATGATTTATTACAAAAAACGATGTTAAAGACCTACCAACTAAAACATGTGCACACAAATGAATAGAAAATTAGTTTATCTGAAAGCTCAACTCATTGTAATGTTGGCTAAGGAGATGAATAAGGCAGGAAAATCAATTAGTCACAGTCATAAAATCAATAAATGCAAGTAATATGTGTGCATGAGGAAAAATAAATGATTCATTAAGAAAGTAAAAGTCAGTGTAGGATTGTTATTACACAAAGTAGGGACGGGGGATATAAACTTAAAACTATACCATGATATTTTACAGTCTTTTAAGCGGTTAAGGTATAAATGAGCGCATATTAGCCCAAAATCACATCAGAATACAGTCTTGAAAGCCTGGCAAACACAAACATTGATCCAAAAATGTCTAAATGTATCCTAACAACCATCAAATACTAAAGTATACCAATTAAAGAGGCTAGAAATAGAACACAAATTTCAATGAAAATTCCAGTGAAAATGCAAACACCAATACAGGATTCAGGATCTAACACCAGGAAAAACTAATGGAAGTGTTGCGATAAATACATTTCGTTTGGTAATGTGCATTTAATGTTTAAATAGTGCAAACTTAACAAGTCTGCTGCAAATAATGATTCAGCCCAACACAGAAACATGTCATCATATCTTGTATTATGGGATGACAAATTATTATCACGGGAAGAATTGTACTAGGTAGATCATGGACAATATGATATGACAAAGCCCTAACACCCAACCACTAGCACTGAAATCATCAAAACATTACATTCTGTTTAAAAACATATGAATTTAAGTAAAAATCCACAGCTGGACATTCATTTATACATTTGTGATGGAGGTGTAGTTTCTAGTGTTTTGGGACAACCAGGATGATCTCCAGTCCTCCACTGTGCTTTTAACACCTCCAAGAGTAACACTGCAACTGGGCTGACTTCTCCATGCGTCACCATAAGGAATACAAATAAGGTAGATAACAAGCGATGACGTTATGAACATGGAGGTTGGGACAAGGCAATTTACAGCTGTAGGAGGAATCTAGCATGTGTTTTCACACATATTATTACAGGATCGTTTTTTTTCTGAAGATAAGATGTTACTGGGCCAGGATTTCTGAAAAGCTGCTACAGAAATAACATTAATGTTTTTTTTATATTTCATTAAAGCATTTTAGAATAAAATGTTCTTTTAAATAATCTTTAGCCTGTATAATCTAACGTGTGAAATAAACGGCAAGAGTTTCATCATCTTCTGAAAGTCAAAACCCTAAACAGAGCATTTCCATTCGAATATGAATCCATGTCTGAGGAAATGGTGGAGTGGCAGGAGGTGTTATGTTCCAGTGTGCCCTTATGTCTGGTTTATCTGTTTTATAGACATATAGGAACAGGAAAAATAATAATAGGGTGCTTAAAAGATCAGCCAGAACTAATCACACTAAAACAGCATTTGTGAATATGATACATGCTGTAATGTCATAAATAAATATATACACTGAACAGGCATGACTTTATGGTTTTTAATCTGGGATAACATTATGATCACCTGCCTAATATTGTGTTGGTCCCCCTTTAGCTCCCAAAACAGTCCTGACCTGTTGAGCATTAACAGCATTTACTTCTTTAGCAGTTTGAGCTACAGGAACTCGTCTGTTGGATCGGACCACTGTCCCTTCCCTGGACCACTTTTCGTGCATACTGACCATTGCAGACCGGGAACATCCCACAAGAGCTGCAGTTTTGGAGATTCTCTGACTCAGTCATCTATCCATCACAATTTGGCTCTTGTCAAACTTAAACAATTTTTCCTGCTTCTAACACATCAACTTTGAGGACAAAATGTTTACTTGCTGCCTAATATATCCCACCCACTAACAGGTGCCATGATGAAGAGATAATCAGTTATTCACTTCACCTGTCATATTGTTAAATCATAAAGTTATGCCTGATTGGTGTGCATATATATTAATTAATTGCAAAATGTTATCCCTTCATTTAGTCATTCTTAATAATGGACTGGTTTTAGCGCATATCCCAGAAATAATGTGTGAAAGAATGGGAACTAAAAAATCTTACAAATGAATATGTGACAAACAAGTAAATAAAAATATAAGTATGTATCATGCTTCAATATGCAAATCCAGTCATTGCAACACCTGGGTTTCACATAGTTAAGTGGGTAAGAGCATTTCTAATGTGCATATTCATGAAATAGCTGAGGTTTCTTAGTATTGCAAAGAATATGATTTGTTATTCACAGCTCCAGGGTTCCTAAATCAACCCTGAGCTTGGGTTACTGTATGTGAACAATTTCTATGTCTCCTTTATGTGTAGGTTTCCTTCAGGGTCATGCTTCTGTGTGTAAATTAGTGTGTACATTGAGCCCTGTGATGCCTGAGGTCCCATTCAAGCTGTATACCAACCTCACATCTAATGTTTAATGGGCTCTGGATCCACCATGGCCTGATTAGGAAAAAATGCTGTTATTGAAGATGCATGCATTTTTACCCAGTAGTAGATAAAAAACTTTCTTTCGGCTTCTCCCGTTAGGGGTCACCACAGCGGATCCTCCGCATGTTTGATTTGGCACATGTTTTTACGCTGGATGCCCTTCCTAACGCAAACCTCCCCAATTTATCCGGGCTTGGGACCGGCACTAAGAGTGGCTGGGGTTGGTTCCCTGACTGGGGATCGAACCCGTGCCGCAGCGGTGTGAGCGCCACATCCTAACCACTAGACCACCAGGGAACTTTACCCAGTAGTAGATAAAGAACTGAAATCCCTTTATTGTTTTAGCATATTTCTATTGTTTTATGCTCTGACACTTCTCGAGTGAATAACAGCAGATTGAGTGATGGAAGTATCATCTCAAGGTTTTGACTTCTGGCTTTGGCATGCTGAGTTTCACCAGACAGTTTGCTGAAGACATTTGTTTTGTCCAGATTGAGCCACAAAGCAGGATTTCTGTCTTATTCTTGTGTAACTGGCCAGGACTGCATAAACTGTCGAAACAAGTTCATGCTTATAATAAAGGCATTAAAATCCAGAGAGATCATCAAAGTTTAGATGACTAAGAAAGGACCCTGGTTGTGCGTGTGTATACAAAAAAAATCCCCCTCAGTGATAAAAGGCTTCACGTCCCCACCCCTCTTTTTCCGCTCCTCGTTTTGGTAGGGAGGATGGATATGACGAGGCGTCCCACTGACGCTCTGTGCCTCTAATGATATGAACACATAATTAAATGCAAATCCCTGCTGTGGTTTCTTCATGTTCATACCCCTAGTTTTCATGCACTCTCACTCTAAACTGCATCTCTTTTCAATCTCTGCCTCCCTCACTCTCCAACCTCTCTGTCTTCATTCTCATTTCCCCCCACCCACTCTTTCTGGTCTCTCTCATTTCTGTCCTCAGAGGTGTGCCATGTACCAGTAATGATGCATCAACCTTCCCACCTCTTGTCCTATTCTTCCCTACGTTTCATCACAATTTATCAGCTCCAGGATATGTATTATTCAGCATGTTTTCCGGATGGACCATTACTGCATCGTAAGAGTGTTCATGGGGATTCAACTGAGTACAGGTTTTTGCCAGGCATTTTTTAGATAGCATTTCTGTTATGTAAAGTTTCAAGAACTGGAAGTTCTTTACCATTAAGAATGGTAAACTGGGATGTTGTAATGTGTCTGTTTCCCTTGTTATATGCAATCACTCAGGCTTTTTAATAGTGGCGTGACAGGATGATTTATGTTCCAGTGTGCCCTCTTTCATGTTTTACTTGCTGCTTCTCACTTTTAGTTTTGCTGTCACAGATAGACCTGCCAGAGTCCCTGCTTTAGCTCTCCTACAGTGTACACTGTTTTCAAACAGCGGAGGATAAAAGCAGACCTAATAATCTGATCTTTCTCTCTGTCAAGCTGCACCTGTACTGATGTTGCCGGTGACACACTTCTACTCCCAACCAGCGCAATTCATCCTTATGCTTCTTCAGCTTGTTTTTTTTTTTACTGTGCTTGTGACTCATCTTCTGCTTCTATGGACTGTCCCATCTTACACCCTTCTCAAAAATCACTTCCCAAGATTTACACTTGACAACAATCATTTTATGTTTTGATTTATGCATTTGTCCTAAATTCCAAAAATCCATTCTTCTTATCTATCCGATCCTAGAAGAGCACAAGTCCCCTTTAGAGTCTGCTTCCTTTAAAGGTTTCCCTTACCACTGTTAACTCTGTCTTTCTTATAATAGATCTGCATTTCTGCAAAGCTATTTGGTTTTAAAGTCTATTGTTAAAAATCCTATCTAAACACTGAGTTTAATACATTTAAATGGTTTCTTATGTGCCATAATTTTTTGTTTAACTCACTAGGTAGTTTGTGTGTAAAGTAATAAGCAGATGTATAAGCCTTGTGCTTATTACAGCAGTTTGCTGTCTCTGTGGCCTCTGTCTTGTTTATTGCTTTGAAAGCAATCAAATCTCAGCATACACTCTTTCAAGGCTACATCACTTATAACCTCCATTTATTAGTGCTCTGTGGAGTGTGCTAGAAACTAATGGTATGTGTCTTGCATGTATTTTAGAAGTCTTTCACTGGAAATGGCCAGCCTGTGACTATTAAATTCACTGCATGTGGTAGTGTAAACATCCTGGGTTAATTACACTGAATACAAAGAGACACTGGGACAAACCTACATTATAAAAGGGGGGGGGCAGTGTGGCACAGTCATTCTTCTTTTATGTAAAAGGCATGTCATATCCATTTATTTTTCTGCTTCTTTAATTCTTTCATGCTTCTGCAGATTTGATGAACCATCAGATTCATTAGATATTCAAGCTACAGGCTTTCATGAGAAAGTTTCCTATTTTTTTCCTCAAGAAAGATGTTTTGGTTATTAAGTAATTGGGCCTCTGGATAACAATTTCGGACATAAATCCAACAATTTCTCTCATATGCCAAGAAAAGGAACATTAATCATGAAATGTTAATGTTAACTAGAACGTCTTGACAAACACAGCAGCAAAATTTAGTAATTCACTCTTACATTTTAAGGAAAACATTAGCAAAACATTACTGTAACTAACTCTTTGAGAGAGCGAAGGATGTTGACCTTGTGTTACATTGAATATAAGAAGCAAATTATGTACTGTATCTCAACTATACTTCACAGCACTGTTTTAACAATTGAAACATTTTAATTGAAGTCATTGCAGACCACATACCACCTGTTGATTCAGTTTGCTCTCCAAGCAACACTTTTACTGTATTGGTCTGAGTCTTAGCATGTCATGAATTTGGTCTCAACCAGTTCAGATGAGCACATGAGACAATGTGCACCACGATTTAAAGCAGCTTGATCAACAAATTGTTCATCGAAGGCATTATCTCTCAAACCTTTATCTTCCTGCAGAGTATTGGTTCAATTCAAAATAAATACACTTAGGATCAGAAGTGTTAGTATTGTGTTTGAACAAAAAAGGCATGAATGCAGAACTGAAAGCATTTCAGAGTAATTGCACATTGACTAAAAATTCAATATGCTTCAAGAACTTAGAATTAAACCAAACATTCCTCTACAATAAAAAAAAATCAATCTGGCTTATTCTAAAAGGAACAGAGAAGGAGTTTTTTGTGTGTCTTTCAAAAAAGTAAGTGAAAATTAAAAAGAAAGGCTAATACTAATATTTTTTTTAAAGTTTGTTTCAACAGAGCTCCCAAGTTCCTGAAATGAGTATAATAGTAACACTGAAGAGGAAACATGCTGATGTCAGACGTGTATTTGGAGTTTTTATTGCTGCATCATCCCCAATAACGCACAAGCAGCTTTATTAGAAAGAGACATGCGGTCACGCCTCTAACAGTGCCTGAGCGACAAGCTTTCAGGCTGCTCTTATGCGCCTTGACAGAAGCCATTGAATGCTTTTATTATTGTTCTCGCCGTCTTTCTCTCCTGCCTACTCTCTCTAACACACTTTCTCACTCTTACACTCATCCACCCTTCCTAAACACAAGTCACGCTCTCCATCTTTGTCAGCCCCTGCCGTCATTTCCGATTCTCCATACACAGCTTGAATAGAGACGCTGTGTTTGTTTGATGAAGCTTCAGTGCAGCCCTTTAAATGCAACTAATTAAGGCAAATGTACTGAAGGGCCATTTCAAGTACACCACAGTGAAAAAAACAATTGTTGACTGCTACTGGAACTGAAACACATTCATGGACTCATTCTCCACAGAAAGCTCTTTCCCATCAATTACGTCAACCTATAAAGTAGTGTTACTGCAATCTCTGTCATTTTCTGCACTGAATATTAGTAGTTTGCATCTTTATTACTCACCATAATTGCAAAAAATTAACTGTTAACTGAATAAAGCTTTTTATCTCATTTCTTTTAGATGGCTGAATTGAGCAGAGAAACAGAGACGCTCGGAGAAACACAGCATATTCTCAAGGCTTCATTCAGGTGCTTCACACTAAAATCATGAGTGTGAAATCTACACATGCTGTTCTACACTAGCCTCATATGTGCAGTGTAGGTGTTATTTCAACACTGAAGATGATTAAAGATATACAGTAGATATTGAGTGTTTTTTTGGCCCAAACCTTTTACACGTGGTTAATTTCAAAATCTTTGCAAAATCTTTAGAGATGAAAGAATACCTGCATTGTACATGCTTAAAATAATAATAAAATTACATAAATATAAAACACAATAGGGCATGCTGTTGGAAAAGAATCAAAGAGTCAGCATGAGGAAAAGTCCATGACATCTTTTATTCCTTTTACATCTTAGTTATTTCCCAATGATTACATTTTCTGATTAAATATTGCACTTTTTACATTATTTTTTACATTATTTTATAGTTGCATTTAATGTGTAACATCCACGAAACAAATGTGTTTTTCTGTAATTACAATGTAGCAACTATAAACACAATTATTTATATCTCCTATGTCTATAACCTTCATCGGCATCTCCTTTATTGTCTTTTTTAGATTCAATAAAACAAACACATCTCAGCCAGCCATTTGAACAGAAGTCAAGTCAAGTCAAGTTTATTTCTATAGCGCTTTTCACAACAGACATTGTCTCAAAGCAGCTTTACAGAAATCAACAGTCAAGGTGAATGGTGTGCATTTATCCCTGATGAGCAAGCCGTGGCAAGGAAAAACTCCCTTAGATGTTATGAGGAAGAAACCTTGAGAGGAACCAGACTCAAAAGGGGGAACCCATCCTCATTTGGGTGACATCAAGAGTTTGATCATAAATCTTTCAACAATACTGGAGAGAGAGAACTAACATGAGTACTGGAGTATAAGATTATAAGTAATGTTCTTTCTACAGTCTTATACAGTCTATATGGTTAGTAGCTCCTAGTTTTATGAGCTCAACATTTGTGATCATCACAGATCCAGCATCAGCTTCTCCATGCCAGAGCCTTTAAACATTCCAATAGGTCCATGTCAAAACCACACATGTAGTGGGATCCAATTGGCACTGGTACGTCTCTAAATGGTTCAGGATGTTTGCGAGTTCGGCATCTACTTCTTCAAAGGTCCATAATCTTCATGAGGTGGGACGTGACGGGAGCTGGCCAACCTCAGGATGCCTCGGGATGGGGAAAGAAAGAGAAGCAGTGGAGAGAAATTAGCGTAGCTGCTGTTCATGATATTAACAGCACAAGTTGATAATGTGCATGTGATCAGATGTTCTGGAGCACAAGGTTATGATGTGAGACGTATGTTATGTGTAGGCATTGCTAAAAAGATATGTTTTTAATCTGCACTTAAACTGGGTGAGTGTGTCTGAGCCCCGAACACTGTCAGGAAGACTATTCCAGAGTTTGGGAGCTAAATGTGAGAATGATCTACCGCCTTTAGTGGACTTTGCTATTCTAGGAACTACTAGAAGTCCAGAGTTTTGAGATCTCAGGGAGCGTGGCGGATTGTAGCGTGTTAAAAGAATGGAGAGATACATGGGAGCCAAACCATTTAGTGCTTTATAAGTAAGAAGTAGTAGTTTGAAGTCTATTCGAAACTTAACAGGAAGCCAATGTAGGGATGATAAGATTGGGGTTATGTGGTCATATTTTCTTGACCTAGTAAGAACTCTTGCTGCCGCATTCTGAACTAACTGAAGCTTGTTTATTAATGATGCAGGACATCCACCTAGTAATGCATTACAATAGTCTATTCTGGAGGTCATAAACGCATGGACGAGATTCTCTGCATCGGATATAGATAACATGTTTCTTAACTTAGAAATATTTCTAAGGTGAAAGAAGGCTGCTTTTGTTACTTGGTTAATATGATTTTTAAAAGACAAGTTGCTGTCTAAAATAACTCCCAGGTCCTTTACCATTGAACTAGTGGTTACAGAACATCCGTCTAAATGCAGGTTGAGATGCTGGAGCTTCTGTATACTGGTTTTTGGGCCGATGAGCAAAATCTCCTTCTTATCAGAATTTAGTAGTAGAAAGTTATGGGTCATCCAATCTCTTATTTCTTTAACATACTCAGTTATGCGAGTTAATTGAGCTGTATCGCCTGGTTTTGTTGAGATATATAGCTGGGTATCATCAGCATAACAATGGAAGCTAATTCCATGCCTTCTAATAATATTTCCTAACGGAATCATGTATATTGTGGAAAGCAGGGGTCCTAGAACTGAACCTTGTGGCACGCCATAATTTACTAGCATTAGCCTGGATAACTCTCCATTTAAGTCTACGAAATGGTAATGATTGGACAGGTAGGATTTAAACCAGCTTAATGCCTGTCCCTGAATGCCGATGTACTTCTGTAAGCGATCTAGGAGGAGATCATGGTCTATAGTGTCGAATGCAGCACTAAGATCTAGTAAAACCAACAGCGAGATTAAGCCTTGGTCTGAAGATAAAAACAGGTCATTAGTGATTTTAACTAGGGCAGTTTCTGTGCTATGATGGGGCCTAAAACCTGACTGAAACTCTTCAAAGATGGGAAAAAACCCTCACTGTCCAGAAAACTTTCCTAAAGCAGTAAACATAGTGATAAACACTTAACAAACAGGAAAGAGGTGGAAAATTAACCTCCAACTCCAGAGGTGTAAGATAAATGTAGTAACTTTTGTAGTATCTTTTATATTATGTAAAACGTCCTCCATACAAGCTTGAGAAAACACCAATTAATTAGAATAAGTGCATTCATATAAGCGTGTGATTTGTCTTGAAGTCAGTAATGCGGTCAGAGCTGCTGTTATAGTAAAGTCACATTCATTTCTAAAGTGTTGTGTTCTAAGTACACAAAAATGAAAGGAATTTTTCTGGCACCAGCATCACTCAATTCCTAAACCACTGAGCAGGTGCTATTAGCTCAATTAGCTTGTACTGATTCAAATGCCACCTTTCATTACAAGTTCATTCAAGGGAAAAATCAATAGAAAGGTTGAATCAATAGATCTAGTCGAGCTAGTTCAGTGCAGAAACTCATGTTTCCATATCCCAGCACTACCAATCTCCTAGGGATGTGGCTTTGAGCAAGACACTTCTTTTCACTTCTTCTTCTTCTTCTGACCTTCTGCTCAGTTGTATCTAGCATTGACAGCAAGTTAGGTTTGTTTTGACGCATCAGCCAAAATAAAAACTATATTGGCAACACTGTAGCTATTCAAACTGATAAAATCCTAAGAGTCCTTAGATAGAAAGATAGAACACCTGAATCCCAAAAGCAAAAATAACTTTCTGGATTGACCAACTTTACTGATAGACTTGTAAACAAGTCCTACTTATAAAGCCTGGAGTGCCACAGAGAGAGAAGTTTCTCCTTGAGGCAGATATTTTATTGACTGCTGGCAGAATGTGAAGAGAATATGTTTAGACTTATAAAATATATGATTTCACCTTGCAGATAACCATACAGGAGTCATGTCAGGTTCGTAAATGTATTTGTTTTGAGTTGGAACGTAGGTGGATTAGGTTTTTATTTTTGTTTTTAAATACATTAGTGATCTGAATAATGTAAACGTATTTTAATAACATTTAAATACATGACTATCTATCTATCTATCTATCTATCTATCTATCTATCTATCTGTCTGTCTGTCTGTCTGTCTGTCTGTCTGTCTGTCTGTCTGTCTGTCTGTCTATCTATCTATCTATCTATCTATCTATCTATCTATCTATCTATCTATC
>JAAIIK010000018.1:5577831-5632732 GCA_014706435.1 Silurus glanis | reverse complement strand
CTCTCTCTCTCTCTCTCTCTCTCTCTCTCTCTCTCTCTCTCTCTCTCGCTCTCTCTCTTTTCACTCCCTTTCTGATGCTCTCCCTCTCTCTCCTCCCTGTTCACTCCCACTAGTTTGTTGAGGGGAGGTAAATAGGTTACATCACACACCAGTGAAAGATGTTTTGTAGCGTTCCAGAAAAAGAAGTGCATCACCCCCAGCTTATTTGCAACGCGACTATGACGCAAAGAGAGCTCTATAAGACATGCTCTGTTAGTTTGTGTGTGAGACAGAGAAAGAGAAGGAGAGCAATTGTGTGAAAGATTCAAAAGGCATATTGCAATGGGATTTGCTATAAAAGTCTTAGAAAACTGTGGATGCACACACAATCAGGAATAAAGATATGGGAAATTAGTTTGTATCTCATACAGAATTGGAATTTTGTATCCAATTTTGCATCTGGTGTTTCTGCAATTATGTTTCTCTCATGTGCAAGACACCATAACAGCAACTGTAGCTACCTTAAAATCCCAGTTTAGTGCTTTTTTGTTGTTGTTGTGCTTTCGGTTTGCTTTCCGTGTTTGCTTTACTGCTGCTTTGAAGTTGTGTGCTTCAGGAAATCAATGTGAGGTAATTGAATAATAAATGATGAGGAGAGTTTGAGGTGTTACTTGTGCCCATATTTGTGCAAAAAATCCGCCTCAGCTCTTCACTCCATCTAGAGGTAGAAGTACGTTAGGGCAAGAACAAGCAATTACTTCATATTGATTTCCTGCCGAGCCTACAGATAACGTTCTCTCCTTCATCTATCTACCAATTCGTCTGAAATCAAACCTATTTCCACCTTGTTAATACTCAGAGCCCACGAATCGAGAAAATATAAGCCAAAAGAGACTGATCACACACTCAAGCTTCTACGCCATGCCTGCCTACTGATATTTCCCTACAAGCACAGCTGGAGTGTGTGTGTCTGAAACACAGCAGCCTCTAACAAGGTAATGGGAATCTGACTTCAGACTGGACTCTGACGTCAAACGTGACATCAAACCAGAGATATAGATGCGCATGTGTGTGTCTGTCTGAGTGACTGCATGTGTGTGCCTAGAAGCAGTGACCTGGTGTGGGAAGGATGACAGTAAGATGGTATAAAGAGATGAGATAAGTTTCGACTGAGAGACTGAGACGCTTGAAGCTGTTGTGTAATGCACACACATTTTTGTCTCACATCCTTGTGAGGACCTTCTGTTAAAATGCAGGGAATTAATGCTACACTTGAATCCATCATCATTACCTTACTTAGCAAAAGGACACCTAATATTCCTTTTCTTTTAGAGCTCTCTACCAATATATAACAATATGCCAAGCCACAGAAACACACACACACACACACACACACACACACACACACACACACACACACGCACACACGCACACACGCACGCACACACACACACACACACACACACACACACACACACAGCAAAGCACACAATAAAAGCATTTGCATTATATGAGTCATGAATATGAGTGTATCTGTGTGATGTCTCTTGATGAACGATTATTCATGGATATTTCATTGTAATATATACAGTATATTCATCAGTCAATACGACCTCCAACTTCTACTATCTGAAGGCTTCAAATGTCAGAAGTCTACCGTAACAATAAAATCCACAAACAAAGTAGTGACTTATAAAATAACATGATGTCAGTCCAACAGCTCCACATGATTTGTATGAAACAAGCAGCTCCACTCGCATGCAGCAAGGGTATTATAAGTTTATTAACCAAATTGTGTATGTTCTGGAAATCCTGTTCGACATGTGTAAATGTATTCTTTGTAATTTATTGTTTAAAAATATTGTTCATTGAAAGTAAGGTTGCCAGCAGCCAATTTCACAATTTGACCAACGGTACATAACACTAGAATGGTTTTCAATACTTTGCAATGAACCTTAGCAACAATCTAAATTCCACCTATTTTGCAATATATAACACAAAGATTGCTTACCTGATATAAACACAACCTATTTGTAATTTGTGTAATGATCCCATATTTATTTTTGTTTGTTTGTTTGTGTCAAAAATGTGTAAAGGCATAATTGAGATCTGGTGATCATAGACCACAAAAGTATTTTCCACAAAGACTGAAAAAATACTTTATACTTGGCACACAGTGCATTTCATTATTGAGTAGATTTGTTTTAAACATACACTGACCAGGCATAACTTTTTGCCACCGACCAGGCATAACATTATGACCACCTCCTAAAATTTCGTTGGTCCCCCTTTTGCTGCGAAAAACAGTCCTGACCCATTTAACAGCATCATCTTCTTCAGCAATTTGAGCCATCACTCCCCACATGCATCAATAACCTTGTTGCCGGTTCACCATTGTAGGAAGGACCTTAGACCACTTTTAATAAATACTGACCACTGCAGACTGGGAACAGTTTCAGAGATATTCCGACCCAGTCGTCTAGCCATCAATTTGTTCCTTTTCAAACTCGCTCAAATCCTTACGTTTTGCCCATTTTTCCTACTTCTAACACATCAACTTTGAGGACAAAATGTTCACTTGCTGTCTAATATATCCCACCCACTAATGTCATAATGTTATGTCATAATGTTATGCCTGATCGGTGTCTGATATACATACTAAGAACCTAAGGCTACATTAAAACAATGCTACTTTGTGCAACTGTGATCTTAAACACAATCACCACTTACATTTAGGCTATGGAACAATAGAGTTTACATTCTGATGGTGTTGTCTTAAAAATGCACCCTAGTGGCCATTTTACATCGTCCCAACAAACAACAGAACAAGCACGAAGGCAAGTAGTATCAGGACACGCAGGTATCCCATATAGCTCATTCTAAGGTCCTAAAGTGGTGTCATTATTCTCAGATATATAAAATAAACAAATAAAGTAATCAATAGAGTAAATAGACCCATTCACTAAATAAATCCATAACATGCTTAGCTAAAGCTATATATGTCATGGAACATAGAACAACAAACCACACTGCATGGCTGCTAGTGCTTTCTTGTAGATATAATGAATATAATATGAGCAAAAGTCCAACCACCCACCCACAAAATAAAAAAAATCTTCTCATGGCAACAGGTCAACAGTAGCCGAGATCCACGGAGAACCCACATATACTCGGCAGAACTGGTTTGTAGTATGAATGGTGATTAGCTAGCTAGTATCGATAACCTAATTACAAAAATAAGTGCGTATATTGTATTTCTACACCATGATGAAATTATAAAATGCTAATAGGAAGAAATGATAATAAATTAGACATATTTGTATTTGTAATTAGAAACCGTGTGCTCATGTTCATGGACAAAGCGCTTGGTGAAATGCTCTCCTGTTCTGTCCATATTTGGACAGACATTCGATGAGACCCAAAAAATGATCGCAGGTTTGGGCATTCAGTTGTGGATTTGGACATTAAAAAGTGCAAATGGGTAGCCAGACACGGAGCTAGCTGGACAAAAAAGTCACATTCATTAGCACAGGAGCATATTAAACTGGGCAGGTTGCCACCATGTTTCTTCATGTATCTTATACAAGCTTTATTCTGTTAAAGGTCATTGTGGTTTATTTGACTTGTTTGTGTGTTTGTTGGGAAATAGAAACATTAAGGTGTGAAAAAAAATAACAATCATAGACCAACTCAGTATAAAATTATTTTGCTCACAAACTATTTAGCCTCTGATTTAAATGTGTACAGTAAAATGTAGGTTATTTAGTGAAGATTTCTGAACATTCCATCCATTTAAATGATCTTTTACTAAAATCATTGGATTCCAGATGACAGTATTTAAAGGCATACAACTATGCTTCATGGACTCCTTGGCATTCCTAAGACCCCACTTTGAGAATCATGGCTCTAACGAGCTTTCAGAAATGTCTATCAAGATGTAGCTCTCTATGAGTCATCCTGTGTATAAATGCATGTGCATGAACACCATTGCTTGGTTCTCTCTCTTAAACATTTTTTCTTGACACATAGCATAGGTCGTCCATCAGGAAAGTACTACCGGATGCTGAGGACCAACAGAGAGTGACTCAATAAGATTTTCTACCTTCAGGCAATCCAGCTACTGAGGACACTTGAGAAAACCTACATATTCCAAGGTCAAATATACACACACACACACACACACATATACCCCTTAGCATTATTTGGACACTGTATAAGTTATAGTATATATAACATACTACATAGGAAAGATTTTTAAATATATCCTTGACCTATTATATTTTAGTATATGTTTATGAAATTAGTATTTTTTTCTATTTTATTTGTTGTTCCACTGTGGGTTGAATAACTAAAAAACATTTCACTAATCATCGCGTATGTAATTCGATCTGAGAAATAAAAAACCCTTAAACCATGGATTCCCACCATATGACTTTGTTAAGCTAAGTCCTTGATTTTGTTTCAATGTGGATGTTTCTATAATCACATTGTATACACTGAGGTGTGATTACCCATGTCCCCTGTTGGCCACCACATTTCCAAATGGATACAAAAGGCCTTCAAGAGAAATCGCGAAAGCCCTGATTGTTAGGATACCCGGGAATACATTACATTTTTTGTCAATCCTTGATTAAAGTCTAGTGGTGGGAGATAGGGCTAAAAATACTGAATACCTAAAATGTTACTGTTATGTTACAGGCTGTGGCTTACAAGGTTGGAAGTAGAAAATGACTGCATGTGACATTTTCATATTTATAAACTCTGGATTTCATCATTGGAGCATAAGTTTTGACACCTTTTCCAAATCAATTCATTGTTCGATATAGAACTAATAAAATGATCTTGTCACAGATTTTTCAGTGAATGTAAACAATTTAAATGTGTGCAATACTTGAGAATTTCACGAACTAGAATAATCATATAATTTTAATGGCGCGGGAACAGGGGTTCAGGTTAAAAGGCATATCGTGGTATCATCAGAGGAAGTGGGTTAACGGAAAAAAGCTTGTTAATGTTTTAAATTTCCTCACAGGCAGCAGAGAACAAAAAATTTACAAACTGCACTTCTAAGATTAAGACCTATACTAATGTAGATACACTGATAATGGTTAAAGGCAGTTTGCTAATCTAACAACAATTTTATACATAATTGTATTTACCAATTTTATATCGGAAAAAACAGCTCATAGAAATGTATTAGAATAGCAGAAGCTATGAATAACACAGAGCACACTTGTGTCACGTTTCCTTTTTATTTAGGATGAGAGGTTTTTATATGATCCTGGATCCCAATCATCACACTTGTCACCCTACTCATGCCTATCCATGTCAGTCATCTCCCCTAATCCCATCCTCTTTTGGAGAAAAAGGTGATGTGGTTTTCCACAAATAATATAATTGATTTGAGGATGAGAAAGAGGACGATGAGGGAGAGAGGAGGAGAAAAGAGTAAATGGGAGATAGGAGAGAAAAACGTGTGCCATCCTATGCAAACACGCTAACACTATCTTTGGTCAGTAACCATGATTTGTATTGTTACATACACTCATAATCCATTGTTCTCTTCCACTTTCCTTTATATGGATGGCATGATCCTTCTTTGCTTCTTGTCCTTTGCTCCTCCCCCTCTCCCCTCAGCTCCACACCCTCTCTTTCTCTCCCCACCTCTCCATCTCTTTCCCATCCTCTCAAACCCTCACTTGCTGGCCATGGTGTAGCTGCCGTCCGGGTGCCACTGCATGTCACGCACACGCCTCATAGACTGCATCTGGGGGCAGCGAGCACCATACTCATTAAAGTGTCTGTAGTCACCCTTCTCCAACAGGTATTGGCTGCCACGATAGCCTGGGTACTGGTAGCCCACCCAGCTGAGGGAAGAAAGCAGAGGAGAGGAAATTCGATGAGAGGCAGGTAGGAAGGAATAGGAGATCTGTGGGTGTAAGGAAGTGTGCCGGCGGGTGCAAAGGTAGAACACGTAGGAGAGATGGTAATGAATAGAGACTGTGCAGTGGTTTTAAACAAAGGTTCAGACAAGAGTGACCCCTTTTTGAGCTAGGTTTTTCTCATGCTATGCATTTTCACAAAATGATTTTAAAGCTCATTAAAATGGAAAGCATTTGGAAGCATTCTGATATCCTAATTTTAAACTTGGCTTCTGGTAACACACACGTAAGCAAGTTGCCCAGTACTTACGTGCCACAGCTGACCATGATGCTGCCAACTCGGTCAGTGAAACCGTAGGAGTACAGGCTGGGCACGTCGTCATTGTTTATCTCCATCTTTCGCCCTTTATAGTCGCCAATCTCATATAGACAAATCTTGTGCTTCTCTGGGTCCTGTGGCAAACAAAAGTTATTTTCAGTTTCTAAAATTATTATTATTTTTTTTTATCAGATTTGCCCTGACATCACAACTACCCTAAATCTTCACACACTGCCCCATCAGATCAGCCTATTTCCTTATATGGTCACAACTTCCTATCCTTGAAACTTAAAAGAAATACACAAATTCCAATAAGCAAGGGTGATATATTCAGAACTTGAATAAATTTTTGTTTGGATGCTGACTCAAAATCTTTTCACCTTCATAAGCTTTTATATGAATTGTTACAGTTTGAACAAACATTCTTGCTAACTTGTATTAAAGATTTATGATCCAACTCTTGATGTCACCCAAATGAGGATGGGTTCCCCCTTTTGAGTCTGGTTCCTCTCAAGGTTTCTTCCTCATAACATCTAAGGGAGTTTTTCCTTGCCACAGTCGCCATGGCTGCTCATCAGGGATAAATGCGCACCATTCACCTTGACTGTTGATTTCTGTAAAGCTGCTTTGAGACAATGTCTGTTGTGAAAAGCGCTATAGAAATAAACTTGACTTGACTTGACTTGACTTGACTAACACTACTTCATAAATAGTTCTGTCTCTTATTACATTTGTTCTTTACTTATAAAGAGTTTATAATAATAAACTATTATTATAATAATATAAAAAAATATTGGTTTAATTTCTGATTGGATCTGACAGAGAAACACTCAATGGGATAAAACAATAGGAAACCATTGCTTCTCTGACTTTTGCCTAAATGCAGTAATACTGCATTATTAATATCTGATAAATACACTATATAAAAAAACTTTATATTTAACAGATTTTTACAACTTAGAGCTTCCTCCACACACTGACCTCAGTCGGAATAGTTTGCCCGATATATTTGTTTTATTATTATTATTAGATTACCCTGTGCTGTTCTTCTCACCCTGTATTTTGACCTTTGCCTGGTGCACTGAGTATGATGAAGAGAACAGTCCTAGTAAATACACAAAGGTGTCAGTTTTACCCGGAAGTGTCAGTATCACCCTGAGCTCTGGCCCTCACTTCTGCACTTGTTATTCTGTCTTTGTTGTATTGTTGACATAAATGAGGCACCTTCAGAACAGCATCTAGTAGTGCATCATGTTTTAGAAGAGGCCTGGTAAAAAATATCTTGATGCAGTTAGTCAAAAAGAGGAAAACAATAAGAAACTGTGATTAACATATAAATTCACACTGATGATTCTGTGATCCAGTAATGAATGTGTTTTTCATGATTCACTCTTTCACTGATGTTGTGGCCTTTTTTTTACTAACTATGTGTGTTCAGGAATCCTTAAATAGCTGAAAAACTGAAAATATGTGCCTTGTCTATACCTCTAAAATACCAACGGGCAAATTTAAATACATATTTGCAACGATGAACTTGGCAACTATAACTGAGATGATTTACATACTCATAGTGAAGAAACAAGAAGAATAAGCGACCATTTCGGGTCATCTTGATCTACAATCCTTCATGTTGTAAAAATGTTTTGATAGAAAATGTATGTATGTTTAATGAATGGCATTTCTGTCTTGTGTAATCAATATTTGAAAGATTAAAGTACATTTATTTTAAGTTATTCACAATAAAGCTTTCAATATGATCAAACTGACAGTTATTGCTAATATATTACTCATTATATTTACGTGCCTTCTTTTTTAGAAAGCCGCAAGCTGGAAGTGCCTTTAGTACTGTGGCTTTAGTCATGTGACCATCACTACCCACACGAATATATCAAATTCATAATTATGCCAGTAGTATGTCAAATGTCGTGTCAGTTTCAAGCACTGGGATTTAATTAACAAATGTGACCTTCGTATAACGATGAATGAATACTATAGCTTCAGAAGGAATGCCAGTTTTAGGGTTCATGGAGAGGAGAATGTGTACCATGCGGACAGGTCTGAAGGAGAGCAGATAGTCATTCCTCTGGCAGTTGCTCCAGCAGTCCCAGCGAGGATACTCGCCTTTCTCTAAGATGTACATCTCACCACAGAAGTTCATCTGCTCAAAACCAACAAAACTATAGCCAGAGCAAAAAGAGACAGAACGAGAGGGAGAGAGAGAAAGAATGGGAGGGAGTAAGTGTCAGGGTGAGTAACCTGGCATGAGGATGTCACTATAACTGTTACTGTTATGTCTGAAATAACGGCCTGTAACTGTTTATTACTCACGGTCCACATTCAACGCGAAGGGAACGCACTTTGTCCATGCCCATCGCACACACGTTCATACACTCATTACTGATTTCAATCATACGACCCTGGAAGTTTTCACGGTCAAACACGTACATCTACAAGATTCAGAAAGAGAGAAAGTAAGACGAATAAGCAGAGAAACTTGTGCAAAGGCTAAGCAAGTAGAGCTAATAATAAGCTAATAATAAAGTTCTAATAACTTTTATCATAAATAATAGCATTAAAAGATCTTAAATCATAGATATTAACATTTTTTATCACCTAGACTTCGCAAAAAGTATAATATGCATCATATATGTTTCTAGAGCTAACAAAATTAAAGAGATAGCTTGTTGTTGATCCTCACAGAACATGTGCTGAGTATAAAAATATATTTGCAATTAAGTTAAAAATGAAACTACAAAACCACCCTTTTAACAGGCAGTGATGAGGATGGCGAGTGGGAAAAAAACCCCGAAGATCACCGTTTTTTTGGTTTCTAAAAATGCCAGTTTTTGCATTTATCAAGTTTTACCATCCATCTTTAAACATCGCTCCAATAAGACTGACTGTTTTCAAGGATTCATTTGTTCATAAAGCCAGAAATACTAAGTGTGACTGTATATAAAAAAGCATTGGGGGAAAAAAAAGAGAATAAAACCAGGAAAGACATAATTTAATCACCTGCATATATCTATGGCAACTGGAATTTTATTAAGTATCTTTTTAAGAGCGAATTGATCATGCTTAGAACCATGCAATTCTTTTGTGTTTAATTGCAATTTAATCTAGTAACCCACACAAATAATGGAAAATAGAAGTTAAATAAGAAGTTAAGGACAATGACACAGACTCAAAGCAATTGAACTCATTTCTTAGATTTATTAGACTTATGTATCTAAAATAAGCCTGAAGTAAATATTTTAGCTTCAAATAAAATGTTTAGCTGTTTATAAAAAAAAGTGGTAAGACATAGTTGTAGTTTTATAGTTTTATATCTATAGATTTAGGTGCAGTATAGCAAGATAAAGATTAAGATAAATTTTCTGCATTATAAGATGATTGAATTAGTCAAAAAAAGCAAAAATTCTCCCGAGGCTAGTAAAGCGTAAAGTGTGTATGTTTTACCTTGTAGGTGCCCATGCCAACATCTGACTTGGTGCCTGACTTGCCGTCAGGTTGAGCGGCAGGTTTGGGCTTCTCTTCACCAGAAGACATAATAACTGTGATTAAAAAAGAACATTAAGAAAATTTGCATTGAAGCACATTTACTTATGAAAACGCATATTAGAAAGTAATTAAGATTGTATTTTTTCATGAATTAATCATCTGATTAAATTAGCTGATATATTTTATAAATGTAAAAGTTCACAACATGTTATACCTGTAGGTGCTGGTAGTTTCAAGAGACATTCTTCAAAACTTCTGAAGGCACTTATATTAAATGTCCCAATAATATTAATATTACTTCTTAAATGAAAATGTCCAATCTTGCTAATGTTCTACTGTTATTTTTCATTAGAGATATATGACAAATGGTATTTTAATTAGCTAAATGCTTTTGACTACTAATTATTCATATTTAAAACATGTGATATAGAATAAAGAACACATATTGTAGTATTATCCACTCATTCAGATTTTACATATTAAACGCTCACAGTAATAGATTGTCACTTAATGCTATGTAAAGTGTACTTGTTTAATGAGCATCATACACTGCTAATAAGTAAATAAAAGGATTCATTCCACATAATAATGTCCTTATTAGTCATATTTACACAACAAACCTAAAAGTAACTATAAAATTATATCAAACTATAAAAAAAACATTCATTAAACCCTTAACATGTGTTCTTTATAATAACATGTTACCCAATTTTTAATAAAATGAACTGCAAGATTGCAGACTTGTATTCGTAATAGTGCTCTAGTGTACCAGTCACATGATCACATGATCAAAGTTGCACAATAAAGTCAAATTCTTCAAGCTTATAAAGCACACTGGAAAATAATTGAGGATATAATAAAGCATTAAAGTATGAACAGTATTGTGGAATTTGCTGTTCCTACCAACCTCTAAAACCCCAGTGAATCACACCTCAAGCTTCATTATATAACAAGCTTAATAATTTAGTTTTGTTGTCTTACTGAATAACTAAAATCATAGTTTTAGAACATAAAGGAACCCCAACATACTTTTCAGTATCTATAATACTGCTATATTTTATCTGAAATAGATAAAATATATGAAATTCTTAGTGTTTCATAAGAAAAATCATTTTACCTGGCTAGAGATTGGCTAACTAGTTTGTTTATATTGCCTTGTTTATTGCCCATGACTCTAGTCATTCATAAATGTAATGAGGTTCCGGAAATGTTTTATCCTTCATTACTTCATTCCACTACAACTGTGCGTAAGATATTAGCAACTGTGATAAGCATGTTATTATGTTATTCGCCTCCTACTCTTCTAACACATGCTGCGTCAATACCAGAGTAAATGCTATGTCATCAGTCTTAAGTGTCAGGTCTTCACTGCATGTCCCAATTTTCAGCAAAATATCACTTCCACTTCTGATTCACATTCAGAGAAAATTATGTCATCATGAACAATTTGCTCTTTGTTACTGTTGGTTATTAGGGTTCTCTATGGGCCCCCTACAGGTGAGCTCATTTTTAGCCAATTATTTTACTAATAGGTTTATTGCAGTAACCAAATCATTCTTAGCTACTAAATAATGACATGTAATTCTTATTCTTAGTATTATGAGTATTTTGTGGGAGGATCAACCATGTCTCTCTGGCTTCTTACCTGAATGTAAGTGAGTAGTTAGCGTCTGTCTCACACAGCCAGTCAGTGTGTGTCGAAAACAAGTGCGTAGCTCTTTTATAAGCCAGCACCCAACGCAATGGGATTAGACCCAAACAAACAAACCTGCTGAGCTCACCACCCCGCACACAGAATAGAAATTACCCCATCATCAAACAGACATGGACACAGAGAGACAGTGTGAGAGAGACAGAAAGAGACAGAAACGGGGATGCGGTAAAGAGATACTTTACCCCCAAAACTGCACAGAACCAGTGACTGGCATCTGCTCAGCTTTATGCCTTACGTGTAAGTCATTATGTATTTAAAAATGGCAAACATAAAACCATGAACATACCTCATTCATAAAAATTCTATATTAAAACATATGCATCCTGTAGGCAACACTGCAGTATATTTTTCCATTTTGGACAAGGGTGTTTCATCTACTATAATCCTCATATTCTTTGAAGAACTGCTTCCTTGCTCCTAAGGTTTGCTCATTAGGGATCCAACGCTACATCTAGATTTTAATAAATCTGATTCGGTTTATGTGCTATAATAATTTAACTGGAATGGATTTATAAACATTGCAAAAAATATATAATCCTAGCTGTTGCTGTCATGCACTGTGTTCTGACACCTTTCTATTATAGCCAGCATTACATTTGTGCTACAGTGGCTTTTCTTTGAGATTTAACAAGACAAGATAAACTTTCTCACTCACATCACCCACATCATTAGGTGGTTTAATGTATAAAATAAAATCAATCTGACAGTGAGAATCTGTCCCTCGTGGTACTTGCTACACAGGCAGTGACTGTACATGCCTGCATGCATTGTGCTCCAGAAAGTCCAACTCGCTGACAGTGCACAGAAACACACACACACACACACACACACACACACACACACACACACACACACATACAAACAATTGATTTAATACAAGCTTATTATATAATTATACTACTTAAATAGTACAGTTTACTAAGTAAAATATTAATATATTAATTGATATATACATTGATAATTAATGAGAAAAAAATGTTAGTATCTAAAAAAAAATCAACATTTCACAAAATCAAAGGTAGTATCTGTATTGAGATACTAAAATGTAGTGACTAAGTAAAGTGACTCAAGTGAGAAGTGAACAAATGCATAATTTATTTGTATATACCAATTGTTTTAAGTGTGTTATATGTGATACAGGCCTTTTTAAAACTACATTTCTTGTGTAAACAGTGATTATGAGGGTAAAAGCAGGAAGCATATCCTTAACTATTATAATATGGCAGTCTCTTACTTTAACACAGACAGAAAAATAGAAAAAAAAATTAATGTATTAAATTAGCAAAGAAATTCTGTTAACATCACAAAAAACAATGCCACACATCTTATCATGAAATTGGGTTTCATTTGTTTGGATTCTCACTATTCAGTATAGCTTAATAAAGAAACATGCTTACACTGTGACCAAGGAAACAAGGTGTTACAATCAGACCTGCTGCATGTGACCTTTTTTAATCTCACAAAGCAACAAGATTTAGCAGGCATGCATCAGTCATGAAAATATATATATATATATATATATATATATATATATGATGATGATGATAACAATAATAATAATAAAAACAATAACAATAGAGCCTATATAGACATATTTAGACATGTTATGCCATGTCTGTAGGTTACAGCATGCTAGGTCCCACACACTTTTACAATACAGTAGGAGAATTTGGATAATAAATATATCCTGTTTCTATATAGAAGGTTGCTATTTATGTCAACGTTTTCTGAGTTCAAGAAATCAAACGTGGCAGGCAGGCAGTTATATTTGTAAAGATTAAAAAAAGAACACTATTTAAGTTTTAGAGAAAATTATTTTGCGCTCAAATGATCACAAATTTCACAATCCCCAATCATCATTAGTGTCAAAATGTCCTCCTACTGTTTCCTTTTCAGATACTCTCTGTCTCCCTGTCGGAGTTTCTGTGCATCTGCAACTTTCATAGAGCACATTACTTTATTCCTAGGCTGTCCTTTCTTGTATTTTTATCTCTTCGATCTAATTTCAGTCCAACTGAAGTGAATGTTTTGCCATGAAACTGAGGCTGTCACCAGGGAGAAAGAGTTGAGAGAAGACAGATAGGAGTGAACAGGTACAGCACATGCTCTTGAATTACACCTGTCACAACAGTGGCATTGTGTGCTAAGAGCAGAACCAAATCAGTGAATGATGCAATGAGGCATAACAGTCAGGTTTAGTAATTACATTCACTTCATAGTGAACTGCACAAGGATGTGGTTTTAAAAAGTGTATAGCCGGTACTTTGACAAATGTATTTAATTGTAGTTGTTAGTATCGTTGTTTGAATGTGTTTTAGGATGATGTGATGTCAGTTACCAATGTTATGCTTAAAATTTTAATGACTGATCATTTGGTTTGAAATGGCGCCTACTGTATAACACTAGTGTGCTTCTTAGACAAGGATCTGTTAATCACATTGACATAGCTATCATCTATCACACAGATATTCATGCACACATGAATGTCTGTGTAATAACGTGCAATATGTACCCGGTATATAAATAATGGCTTTATATGGTAGTAGCTTCTTCCTCTTTTCACTTCATGTTTCGAAAGTGTAGAATCTAAATTTATCTTATAGAAACATGTTTGGCTTCCGTGGATGGAAAAAAAGTCACAAATTAAATGCTGTAATGACACACTGCAGTCATTGTGTGCTTTGGCTTTTTAAATAGTTGAATAATATCCATTAAATTAAGTTGTGTTGTAATTATAAGAGTTTTGCTCATCAACATCAGATAACACATGATTCCTGGACATAAGACATGGATTTGAGGACTCCAACAGGAATGCTTTTACTTAACCAAAAAAAAAAAAAATAAAAAAAAATATATATATATAGGGGCTCTCAATCGATACATTTTTTTAATTGAGATTAATCGTCTTGTGTAAACACGTGATTAATCGCAAATTAATTGCACATTTATATCTGTTCTAAATGTACCTTAAATTTATACTTTTCAAGTTTTTATTTCTATAACCATCATGGGCAGGGACAAATATAGATGTTCATGCAAATATATGTTTATTATTAGTTAAACCAGACTCAACATAGAGCATGAAGACAACATTTTCTAGTAAATGTTTTAAAGTAATTATGGTGTTTCAAATTAAGTAAATGATAAGGACACTGAATCTTTTCGGACACCGGCTTTTTTTTCCCTCTTTTTTTTTTTAACTGTTAACTGACTGCAATAAAACATAGACAATAACATACCAGAGGCAAGTACTATATTTTCAGCAAATACAAAGTAAACCTGCCAATACAGCATGCCAAAAGCAGGGCCATACAAACATCATCCTAGGGGTGGGCTCTCAGAGTCTGTTTAAGGAGGTGGTGCACATACTTATAAAAATATGAACAGTTGGGCCAGTTCACAAGCACTTATACGTCGTGACGTATAACTGCCATACTTGACAGATGGATACGTGCAAGCGCTGCTGGAGGAGAGGCCTGTCAGTGACTAAAAAATGTATATTCACCTCACATTTGCTTTCTTGTCCAAAGCTAAACACATTATCAGTACGTAGGACAGTGAGTAAGTAAATTTGTCTGGAAATGGATACAGGAGTAACTGTGTCATCACCTAAAATAAAAAAAAAACCAATAAAAACAATTATTTTTTTATTTAAATATATATTGTATATATAGTAAAGTACCAAAGGTTTAGATACAACTGCACATAGAAAGCAAGGTTTTCTACTATTTTTTCAAATAATTTTTAAAAAAATAATAACATTATGAAATAACACAGAAATTTGCAGTGATCTGCTTTTCTTTCAGATCATTTAGTCATAAACTTATCCATATATTTTATTTCTAACCATATTTTAGGTAAGATTTCAGATGAAAAGTTGTTTCACCAAGACTTTTCTTGTTGGCTGCTTCTTCTGTTTTCAAGGTTTTTTGTTTTTTTTCATAATAAAATTACATTTGTACATGAGATTAAACTTTGTTACTATTTACTTAAAAATGTATATACTTTAAAATTTTATCATACACATTTATTAATTTATTAAAAAAGTCTTAAAGCTCTAAGACTGAAAGTATTCAGTCTGAGGTGTCTAAACTGTTCCCTGGACGTGTATAAAATCAAACAAAACAAAAAAAAAAACAGTGACCAAAAGAAGTTTTCAGAGCAGATGAGGAAATCAGTGTCCTTGTAAAATAAAATAAAAAATATGACAAGCCTGCTTGACAAAAAGGAGTAAGAAAACCTTGAAAAGGAAATGAGTGAAAGCAGGAGGCAAAAACCACAAGCATATGACATTGACCTATTACTACAATGAAAGAGCACCTGGTCTTACTGGGTTGTGGCCATTTCCTTTTTTATTTTCACTTCGCTTTTTTTAACTGAATTACTTGAGAAATTTTCTGGTTTTCTTTTTATAAAAGTACCTACTAAAACAAGTTTCATAATCTCTCCTCAAACCTACATTCATCACCTGCAATTGAAAACCTTGCAACATTCATTCCTTCGTTGTTTCCCTAACGGGTAAAAAGTGGAGATTTGTTTCACGTTCAGTCAGACCGCAGCATTATATCACATGGCCTGGGCGTACTCCTCCCTCTCGCCTGCCTGCTCATAGGCAGCATCATCACGCCTCCTTCTGCGACCACGAGCCCTGTTCCTCTCAGGCCCTGGTGAATGGGAGCCCAGCGATCCAACATCCTCATCCCTTTCCTCTTCAATCTCCCTCTCATCGTCCATCTCCCCCTCTATGTCGCTCTTTTCCAAATCGGACTCATCAGAGTTTTCCTCCTCGAGGTAACGATAGCCTTTGACCTACATGGAAGGATGTGTCTAAAGTCAGTGTGAGGAACTGAAACCAGCAAACATGTGACACTGGTAACAAGTAATGAAGTATATTGACCTCCAAACTATTAACAATCTTCACTTCAACATCAGAGGAATTAGCAGTAATAAAACCTGCAACACTGCCCCTAATAAAATTACTGCTCATGTCCTTTAAAAATTTTTTAAATCTCAATTATATACATGTAGTAATAATAAGGACTATGTCCTTTACTTCATGGTCTGAAAGGTATCATTTGTACCTTTTCTTCTGAGCATAAATGACCTATTTAGTGTTTTTAACGCGAAACAGCATTAAAGACGTTACAACTATATGTATACATTATGACTCACACAAATAGCTCAGTGTTAAATAACAGGTGTGTATGTGGTTTTTATTTGTGAGTGTGGCTCGCCTTATGCCGTGGACGGGGAATCCGTGGCAACCGGAAGGGAATTTTCTTTTCTAGGCGACGCTCCATCTGGAAATAACAGAAGCCTGCTACAAGCAGAGTAACCAATAGGATGGCGAGTTTGGCCTAAAGATTAACGTCCAGATTGGTATAGAAAGAGATAAAGATGAAGAGGAGGAAAAAGGAAAAGAAATAAATTACTGTAATTAATAGTAACATTTAACACTTTATTTGCAAGGTGCATGTATTTACACCTAAAGCAAAGCATGCTGTCAATTAATCAAATGTCTACAGATCTTTGCAATAGGATTACATAGAAGCATGAGTGTATCAACATGTTTATATCGAGATGAGTGGAGTTTACTCTTGACTCAATATTTTATCATATTTGATGACTATTCTTGGCTTTTTTAATCACTCAAAGTATGATTTAATAATCTAATATTAGATATCAGTGTTCGCGCCTGTGGTGCTTTGAATCATGCGATTTAGATTCATATGTTTTACTGTTGTACTGCATGTTGTAGTGGCATAATGATGAATTGATCATCTCACAGTGTTTATATTAAGCACTAAAGGAGCAGTTGTAGTTTAATGCTCAGATATTTGTAGTTTATTTCACAATTTGCATAATATATATGATAAATATTAAGCACCCCCCAACACACAAACAAATCTTTACCCTCATAGGCAAAGCAGACCAGAGATACACGATGAAAATGGCGATGGCCTGCCACCAGTGATAAATGGTATAGACAAAGTCTAAGCGCTCCTTATCCTCATACAGCATACCAAGCAGAGCTACACACAACACACAAATACACACAGAGGAGGGAAAAGTCATTGATGAAATTTCACTAACCCCTAAATGAAATCACTTACATGTATTGTCACACATTTGTTTTTGTAGTTTGAAGCTAGCAAATAATAAACATCTTGCACACAAATAATTATCATAATAATGGATTAATGTCAAGATCCTGAGTGAGATCATTCTTCATTTATATGCATATCCAGAACAAAAAAATAAACAAGCAAACACTGGACACAAAGACTTTGCCTGTATGGATGTGTGCTACTCACTGCTTAACCCCGTCTTGTTGAGAGCAGAACCCAGGCCCCAGAGAGCAACCAGCACTAGGAGCTGGGGCAGCTGTTCAGGGGTTCTCGGTTTCGAGGACCAGCACATGAGAGCCACAAGAAGGATCAGATGAACCGCTGCTCCCCCAAGCAGCATGACGGCCCGAGGAAAACGCGGCTGGAGGAGTATTAGTGACAAAGATGAACACACAGAGGACGACAGGCCATAGATCATCACCAGCAGCCACAGTTTCTCAATCCCCACCGCACACACACCATATGACTGAAAGAGAAAACATTCAGAATTTAGTATATTTATTTATAAAAAACATTTGTCCAAAGCTGATTATAGCAGTACTTACTTTCAAACTATTTCTGTTGATTAGTTTTTTTAGATTAGATACAGAAATAATTTGCAATTCTTAAGTTAAGTTAAATCGTAAAATTGAAATAGGGTTCCATTTTTGTATTTATTTGAAGACCATTAGAGTATGCAGTCAAGCGCATACTTACATTACACTAGGGACAAATTTCTGTAATCGCTTATAGCAGCTATATACACTGTTATTCAATTACTACACATTTTTACTCTCTAAAAGTTGATACAGCAAAAAAAATGTAAATAAAAAAAAAAATAAAAAAAGTTCAGTGTCCTTTGTCCTGAGACTTTCCGGTGTCAAATCATTCTCACTGTTTTTGCAGAAAACACTAGTGTAGGAGCTAGTCTTATAGAATGTGAATCAACACCTTTTTTGCGTTATGGCATACACACAAATATAACAGCGATGTGAGAATAGCATCAATAAATTCGAACCGTTTAGGGATTAAACAAATTCGTTGATTTCTCCTGCTCTCGCAGCGTGCCATATCTGGTGGGCAGACACCCGCGATCATTTGTTTCGTATTGCTCACCAGGATGAGTCCTTTGATGGCAAAGAGCACCTCAAAGCCGGAGTAGACGAAGAAAGGGCAGAGCAGGCGCAGGCGGTAGTCACGCAGATGTTTGAAGGGCAGCTGGAAGATGTTGCCCCAGCCGATGCTGCGCAGGTCAATCTCTTCTGTGGGCCGATACGCAGCACCACACACAACCAGGAACTAAGAGACAGGAACCCATTGTCATGTTACAAGTGACAAGACAACAATCGGCACCTTCTTATGCTTTAGACCCATTAATTTAAAAGTGGAACGTGTTTAAAGATGATCTGTTCTGTTCAATTTGCCGAAAGTTGTTCATATGCAGAACATTACAGCATTTTTTTCATTTTCTTCTTTCTCACTTGGTCACCTGCCAGCTGCCACCCACCAGGCAGCTCTCTTCTTTTTTTTTTTTTTAAGTCAACCTCCACATATTTCCAAACTACTGCTCCTGCTGTCTCGTAGGGCAGTGTAACAAACTCAGAAGAAAATGCTGCCAGTCCTCTTTGACATACACGACCACACAGAATAGGCTGGGGTCAAGGTAATGACTGTATGTGGTCCCTCTAACCCAAAAACATACAGCTAATTTAATTCCATTGGCTCTCAGTGGCAGGTTTCTTACAATTTCTTAAAGACTTACAACATCTTAAAACATTTTTCTGTTGTGAAAAAAAAGGCTCCCCTCAGGACCCATATCTTTATCTTGCAACTTAATTTGCCTACACACTAACCCTTTAAACTAAAGAGAATTTGTTCACTTACATTCCTCACTCTTGTAATATGCAAAATTGAATCGATGTTGTTATTATTTAATTTTAAGGTATATGTAGTTATTGTCTAGTATGCATTATTATCTATATCTGAATAATGTGCTTAACTTTTTTAATTAAGTTCAAAATGTAAAACAATTGAATGCAGTATAATTGTAATTTTACTACTAAAACTTGTCAAAACCTCTGCAAGGGGAAAACATATCTGCCCTCAGCCTGGCCACAGTAAAAACAGCCTTGACAGGACAGGATTGAGCATAAATACACACTATATAAAGGTCATGGTCTTGCAAGAATCAGTTTCTAAACACTACATGCAGACACTATAGCCCTCTTTTGGGGAGCAGAGTTTCTCATGGCAACCAGGTTTTTGAAATGTTCACCTTTTGTAACCTCTGGATGCCACTCACCACTCTCAAAAAACACTACCATTCACATGAACGTAATGTTTTGCTGTACAATATTCACTATATGGACAAAGGCTTGTGGACACCTCACCGTAAGATCGGTATTTGCTTTTTGAACCTCCCTTTCCATATTTAGTCCTAAATTGCTGTAATAATGCCTCTACTCTGTTAGGAAGATGTTCTACTAGGTTTTAGTGTGCTTGTGGAGATTTTGAACTCATTCAACCACAGGGGCATTAGAAAAGTCAGGTTTTGATGTAGTGTGAGGAATCCTGGGATGCAATCAGTGTTTCAATTTATTCTAAATGTGTTTAATAGGGCTGAGGACTGAGCTCTATAGTAGGCCACTCAAGATATTCCACTCCACACCATGTAAACCATATCTTAATGGAGTTTGATTAGTGCACAGAAGCATTAACATGCGTGAAAAGAGGTTTGGGTCTCCTAGCTGAAGTGAAGGGAAAATCTATGACACCCAATACAATTGTGTGACTCCAACTTTGTGGTAACAGTTTAAAAGCCACACATGGCTGAAAAGGTCAAGTGTCTCAGTACTTTTGTCCATATAGTAAATTTTGTAAAAGTTGTTTCCACCTGCAGATAAGGCAAAATAAATTCAAACTTTTCTCTGTGGACTCTAATTGACAAAATAGCCTCATCATCTACTTATTTAAAGTAAAACAATTTGATTTCGGAAATAAATGTTTACTTGGGCATTATTTTCTCTGCTGATCACAAGCCGTTATCAACAGGTCTTAAAATCTATTTTCATCTAGTGTGTCTGTACTTTTGTACAAGTTTAAATGCCTTATTTATACTACGTATCCATGACGTTGGTGTGAAATTAAACTTATGATGTGCATGTGAGAGTCTCAGATGGTCTTACTATGATCATTGCAATGAAGGCAGCTGCCATTAGAACACTCTCTACTATAATAAGGTTTGTAGAGCGAGGCAATTTGAGCAGCACCGTCTTATTAAAACCATCGATCACCCCGCTGCTGTCCGCTCCTGAACAAAACGAGAGAAAGAAACAAAGACATAGAGTAATGACCGTATTCTTACTGAACACTTTATTAGTCACACCTACGTCATTAGTTTACGCTGTAGGTGTGTTTATAGAGAGCATTTTTCAACTGTCTCCCAGTTCTTTATCAGTACCACTTATTTTAATTACAGAAGCAAATATTTGCTGGACCATTCCCCAAAACAGCATTGACACTTCTATGTTTCTAAAATCCAGCAGTGATGCTGCACCTGGACCACAGGGCCAAGCACTACACACACCTTATAGTGTCCTGAGAAAAATACACCACCCAAATAATATCTGCTCCGTTGTATTTCTGTGGTTTTCCATTATGATTGTTGGTAAAGTGTGCTGACAAATTGGCACAAAGCAACCTATATTGTAGAGGGTAACTAGTAGATTATATACAGTATTTTATTAAAGACTAAGAGTTATATTTACCACAGTGCTTGACATTGAAGAGTGTGTGATTGTAGTCATTGAGAAAACTGTTGAGGAAGAAGACCATGGGGAATTCCGCAAACATGAAACTCAGCTGCAGAAAGGAGACACATCCAGGCACACACACACACACACACACACACACACACACACACACACAAATAAAGTTAAAGCATCTGCAAGCTTGTGTGAACATCATGACTCATATAGACTGGCAGAAAATCCTAAAATCTGCACTCACATGGAAGAAGATGTAGAAAATTGACTGAAAGATGATGACATAATGATGGCAAGCTCCCTTTGGCACTCGCTTCTGCTCCTGCACATGCTCCTCTTTATAGTTCACATATTCATAGTATTGCTGGGCCATCCTATGGTACATCACATACACACATGACACAAACAGCAACTATATAACTATCTTAGTCGTTCCTATTCTAAGCAAAATAACTGTCCTATTACTTCTGCTTTATTTATTATTTACCAGGCTGCTCGCAGTAGATCAATTCACTTTTAAAGGAGCCTACTTTATTTACTGTATCATCCAGAGCTGTAGTATTTAAGTGATTAGCATCAGCAATAAATTTGCCACATTTTGAGAAAAATACAATAATTTACTTGAACATCAATTATGGTAAAAGTATAACAACAGAGCCTAATTAAATTCTTCATTAAATGCTTTTTCTAAACTCGGTTTCCGAAAGTATTTTTCCCAAACAAAAATCTAATTTAGTTTCTTAAAGCAAACATGGAAGTGCATTAATGTCCTCCTGAAGCCCCATAAACATAGCTAAACCTTTGGCCAAGCATAAATAATGGCAATGATATTCGTTTTACTGTATTGCTCCCATTCTTGCAGATTCTAAATATTTATTTATGAAACTTAACAACAAGCCCTATGATTATCACAACAAATGTGTTAATGAGTTTAGAGGTTTTAGTTCCGTTCTCATTAGGGAAATATGTCCAAATTCTTTCTCTTGATAATATCCCATACACTAATATATGTATATATATTATATATATATATATATATATAGAGAGAGAGAGAGAGAGAGAGAGAGAGAGAGAGAGAGAGATAAAAGAAACTTCTCTTCCATTCCGTTTAGAAAAAAAAAAAAAATCAATAAAAGCTCCTCCATTCTTTTGTTTTGTTCCTGGCACTTACTTGAATAATTTATCGACTCAGTAATACAATTCAGTCAATAATAAACCTCCAGCTGCTTCACCTTGTGATGTAATTTCCCAAAGATGCCCAAAGAGGGACTATGGCAACACCAATTGCGACAGCTGATGGTACCAGGGTGTAGTACCGCTCCCAGTAATTGGTTGAGACGAAGAGTGCGTAGATTCCTGAGGCAAGGAACATCATCCATTTGGTTCCCAGAAATCTGAGAGAGAGAGAGAGAGACAGTGTGTAAGTCTTCCTAATATAGAATGCAGAAAGTATTATGAGAAAAAAAAGAAAAAACTAAACAAAAAAATAGATAAGGCCAAATTGAACTGATGTCACTACCTGTACTTCTAAATGTGCTACACTTCTATGCAAAACCCATCTGTTTTTGAGTTGCTAATTACACGAAATGTTCCAAACAGAAACTCTGATCTATTTTTTTATAGTCTACGAAAAACAGCTAAATATACACGCACTGAATATTCAGCAAGTCAAAGGCGATAATCAATTTATCACAGCTCCAGCAGCACCAGGAAGATGAGACATGTAGAGCACATTAAAAGACAGAATGCCAGAAGGCGAGACAGCCGGAATGACTGACCGAGTGACAGACAAAAAAAAAAGAAAAAAGTTCAGCTTACCGGATGAGTACAGGTGTGTAGAGCAAGCCTACGATGGGAGTGACGTTGATGCCCATCAACACCCTGCTGTCAATATCCTGCAAGCTCAGACTGCCATATTTCACTTCTCTGTAGGTTTCATCATAGTGCAGAATTAGCTGCATCTGCAGCAGACCTGTGAAACACCATGCAAACCAAATCACATTACATTAAAGGAATTGTCAGTCATTTTGGCTGAAGTTTGCAGTTTCTTTGTCCAGACCGTAAAGTTGTCTGTGGTCCAGTTTATTCTTTAGTGCCAGGCATGTCAAAGTTTGTCCAGTGAGCTGATTTGAACAAAGCTGTCATTGTGTGAGAATAATTAAAAAAATCAGTAATCAAACCTTCAAATAGAATACTTTCAAGGTTCATGCTAAAACTGGATGTTAAAACATATGGGTTACATATACTGTGTTAGTATTTCTTTGTCACTTCTTGTTTAATCACTTGCGATTTGTAAACCAAGTATCAATATTAATCAATAGTACTAATAAATTTGTCTTAAATAATACTAGCCTGAACAAAGAAATTAATTAATAAAGTTATAAAAGTGAGTCATGAGGTTGATGTATAGTTAATGGTATAATTCTGAAATTATAATATATAATGTAACAGAAATCAGGAGTCTTTTCTGGTTTTTGAGACACGTATGTTCCTTTTGTTTATACGCAACTAACTAGGCACAAACACGAAAGAATTATTTTGAATAACACGAAATGTATCATCGACCATCAATAAGAGACCAAACATTCGGCTGAAGTTTAACTTTCATGGAATGGTCTGCCTAGTCGGGGTACCTAAATCCTCTGGGGTGAACTGGATCACAAGGTCAGAAAACCTTGTAAAGAACACCATTAGCAAGTTTTTCCAAGTGGCATAGTATTTCAGTTGAATATTGGGAGAAACTAACTGTCCAGAGTGTGTAAAGCTTTTATTCATGCCAAGGGCGCATGAATGCATTTTTCAAAAACAAAAAAAAGACAAGGTGTTTTTCCAAACTTGCCGCTTGACAGGCACTGTAGGTACATTTAATGTTATGGAACCACTGCTAGACAAAGTCCCTGTTATGACTTATGTTATAGCACTTATAAACACTATGCATTCCCTCACAAACTCCTCTTTCACTCTCTAAATGTCAATAGCTGATAATAATAATAAAATTAAAAACACAGATTCCAGAAAGTGTTATAAAGTAGCAATAAAGGTATACATAATGCTTAAATAAACATCACAATATCAACAATTGGGCATTTCTCAGTAAAAACCTTTATAATGTGTTTATTGTTAGCCTTAGACTAAATATAAATAAGTTTAAATAATGACAGAATGACGATTACGGAAAACTAATCAACACCTTCTGACCAATCAGAATGGAGTATTCAACAGCGCTGTGATCGGCAGTAGGAAGGAGAAACGAACCCAAATAAACGCTGTAGACGACCATGCCTCCAAAACTGGCCCCAAGCACATTCTTCACCACACCCAGCCTCTTCCTCCTGTAATACTTTCTTTCTTCCTCTTCCTCATCATAATCTGGATGAGGACCTAGAAATTCTTCTACCTGACAGAGAAACAGAGACCAAAACAGTGCCGAAAGGCTCATAAGATGAAATAAATATTTTGGTGAACCTGCATCAGTAATCTTTGCTCGACTTGACAAAAATCAATCCTCTATTACCTTACCTTGAATACTTGCACATATGGGATATCTTATATTTTCTGACTTTTAAGGCACTTGTTGCTTGGACAGTTCAAAACAAATGTTTCAAGTTAGTTTTAGCAAAGATAACTAATACACAGTTAATACAACACTGGTGCTGCTCAACACAGACGAAACAGCATGGAGCTTTAAAAGAATACTGGACGTATTAAAGACAAAATGATGAACTGTTGATGTAGAACGATTGGTATGACTGGTGTGCATTCTTTCAACAAAAATAAATCACATCTGTTCAAAAGAACTCCTACAGGTTCTCATCCCGTTATCACCCACCACCCAAAAACATAGGCATGTGTGAGTTTATCATGCCCCATGACAAACCCAGTGTATTCCCGCATTGGCCGCAGTGTTCCCAGCACTCTGGATCCATTGCAACAGTGACCCAAGATGACACAAGACACAAGGCCCTACCTGACCCTGAATGTTCCCCTCTGGTCCTGGGAGCTGTACTTCATTCTCATGGTCAGCTTCTTGTAAGTCTGCCTCTCTGTACACGTTGTCATCTGCCATCACTGCTGCCATCTGGCGGCCAAAATACATAAAACACATTTCAATCAGTTGATTTTATATAACCAACAAAAAGACATCAACAACACGGTTACTGTCAACATCTGGACAATAGAAATTGCAGAAGCAGAAGCAGATAATAATAAATTCAGGGGGATCACGATGTTTAGGATGTCAACAATGTAAATGTTAAAAGAGCAAGGCTGAAAATAACACTTTCTACTACTTTTCAGATTAGACATTACATTTCATTAGGTGTTTCTAAACATTTGCAAGACTTATGTATGATCTCATTCTAGGTTTATTCTATGATTAGGTAAATATCCACAAGCGTGTTTACGGTCATTAAACCATTTTCTCTGGCGTTATTTTACACCTATAGAAATCAATATGCAAACTAATCAGACTCTGACTACAAAACTGCTATTATAGATCATTATTTCACACTAATTCTCCCAGTGTTATTAAACCTGCAGTTGTATTTGAAGATGAACTTTTGGAAACCTAATAAGTAGATATTAACAATAACAACTTATCAAAAATTGCTACCACTACTACTAACTGTGGATGATTATTTACAGTAAAGTGAAATATAATCACCTGCTTCATTATTAAACAAATATTGCACAACAACTCACCTATACTGTGATCTTGTGACTCCTGTAAGAGAGAGACAAAGGGAGAGATAATACTCATGTATTAACTGTACCTACTTTCAAGTCTAATCTAACCCTGGTCATTGTAGGTACATCCCCTTTTTATCTGCAAACACTAAACCAGAATTAAATCAGAGAAGGAGAAACGAGAAAGTTGCTCTCTTTCACTTCCCTTTATGGCTCAAGAACTCTTAAAGGTACAGCGCCTTCATTTACTGACAATGACCCGGATGTAGCTGCGGTCCAATAGAAACGTGAGATTGTTTTGGGGGGAAAAGTCTCATATGATCCAATTAGAATTTTGTTTTAGCAAAAAAAACATAGTACTGTGAAAACCATTAGACAACTTTTTTTTTTTTTTTTATTCTTTTATGATTTGTATTAACTTTTTTATGATCACAGACAGGTGAAGTGAATAACACTGATTATCTCATCATCATGGCACCTGTTAGTGGGTGAGATGTTATTAGGCAGCAAGTGAACATTTTGTCCTTAAAGTCGATGTGTTTGAAGCAGGAAAAATGGGCACGCGTACGGATTTGTGCAAGATTTGTTTAAGGGCCAAATTGTGATGGATAGACGACTGGGTCAGAGCATCTCCAAAACTGCAGCTGTTGTGGGATGTTCCTGGTCTGAAGTGGTATCTATGAAAAGTGCTCCTGAAGGAACAGTAGGATCACTGATGTGCATGGGGAGTGAAGGCTATCCCTTGTGGTCCGAGCCAACGGACGAGGTTCTGTAGCTCAAACTGCAGAAGCAGCTAAATCTGTTCATTCTTGATGGTTCTGGACTGTTTTGGCACCAAAACGAGGACCAACACAATATTAGGCAGGTGGTCATAATGGTATGCCGGATGGGTGTATGTACACACAGTTGAAGTACTTGGTGCAAATAAATATATTTCAATGAATTCAATCGAACACAATGATGTATGTATTAACCTTATTAATCTTATTTAAAAAGTGCATTTTTTGCCTATATGTAAGATATTGATGGTATTTAAAAGACAAACATTTCAGACAAAATTGTGCTCCAGACCCAACATGCCTCTTGTCTTTAACAACCAGCCTTTATAAAATCTCAGTACGACCTGTTAATAGCTACAGTAATGATATAATTTGTGCCTTTGCTAAACAAATGATGAGCTGCAAAATCCTAAGATTTTACTCACTTTTTTTTTTATTTTTATCACAGGGCAATAATGCAATCTATAATTCCATCTCTTCTGACATGCAAAATTCTATGTGTAAACTTTTAAAACCTTTTGTAAGACGAATATTAAATGTTTTACACTTCAGGTATTTATGTCCTATAAAAATTCTAAGAAATCAATTATCAAATAAAATAAAAAAAGATTAAATGTAAAATTACACGATTAAAATTTTTTTATTTCAAAATAAAAATGTAATAGACACAGAAAGATGCATAAGATATTTAATTAAATTATGCCGCAAATGTGAGTCTTCTTCCAACATAAACAATAAAACAAACAATAAAACATAATTGCATGTGTTTTGTACAGGGTCAGTACAAAGTGTTAACAAAATATAAAAAGACAAAAAAAAAAAAGATCCCCACAGGTGAATATCAACTGAAGAACCCAAACAAATGTAAAGTTCATCATGCGCAACCTGGTCCTGGTTTTAAGACAAAACACAAATGGAGAAACAACTTCTATCTTGTTACACTATTGATTACCGAATCCAACAATAATTCTGCAATTTGACAAGCAACCTGCGGGCAAATCAAATCTGGGTCATTTTATTATTCCAATCACAACTTCACACTCTGGAGAGAGAGACAGAGAGAGATTTAACTGAAGACGGCTGAAGTGTCTTCTCATACACACATTACTGTACTCAAGCACCGCTTCATTCTGATGTCTGTAATAAGTCGGTGCATTTCCTGTCCTCTTTCCGGTCCAGCCCAGGCCGCACTGTGTTGCTCTTTGAGAGTCCAGGTAGCTCTAGCCTGTGCCAGTGGCTGCTTTCCTCATCATCTCCTCGTCCTGTACGGAGAGCTCAGTAAGTTTACGACCCAGTCTCTCATGCAAGTCAAGGTACTTGGCCACGCAGCGATCCAAACACACTGCTTCGCCTTTGGACAGTTCTGCTTCCTTGTAGTGAGGAGGAACACACTTCTTGTGGCATGCGTTAGTCATTCTGCAGGCGGAAAGAAATATTTGCAGAATTTACACAAAACATACTAACACAATTTCTTCAAAGGCTTAAAATGCTAACACTAATAGTCATTTCATGTAGACAGAGACAAAAGAATCCTGTCGCTGAGTGTCTGGGACACCATCGAAACCTGCTTTTTCAGCATTTTATGTCAAATAAGTATTTAAATAAAAGCGTTTTTTGCTCACAAAAGCATCAACTCTTTAAAGCCCTGCCATCATCTGATATCTCAGACACCTGCGTTGCAAAGCTGAATAAACATTTATCTAGGACAGCATGAATAATGATGTTATTACTGTACAAACACCGGTATCCCAGCAACCAAAACCAAAGGTCTGCTAGATAACAAAAAAAAAAAAAACGATTAATAAGAAGCAGTATGAATCGCACACTGTGTGTAGTGTATGAAAGCGCAATATCAAAGAAAACAATAATTTTATAGCAGTGCTGAAAGCCTCGGAGCTACTGCCTACAAGGTTATCCGTAGCCACTGGACCTTTATACCTCTCTGCTCCAAAGAACAACATATCAACTCTGTGCTCTGACCCTAGATTTCCAAACAATTATAAAATGTGAAAAGCATTTCATTGTAATGAACTTCTCAGACATGTGACAGACGACTTCTTAAAAAAAAAAAAATTAAACTACTTATCTCTATCAATTAGCTTAACAGAAAATAAAAGCAAATATAATACCACATATGTTGTAAATTATTTGTGTCATAAAAGCCCATACACATTTGTAGACTAAGCGAAAATCTTCTTCTTCTTCTTCTTTCGGCTGCTCCCATTAGGGGTCGCCACAGCGGATCATCCGTCTCCATACCCCCCTGTCCTCTACATCTGCCTCTTTCACACCAACTACCTGCATGTCTTCCCTCACCACATCCATGAACCTCCTCCTTGGCCTTCCTCTTTTCCTCCTACCTGGTGGCTCCATCCTCAGCATTCTTCTACCAATATAATTCATGTCCCTCCTCTGCACATGTCCAAACCATCTCAATCTCGCCTCCCTCACCTTGTCACCAAAACATCCTACATGCGCTGTCCCTCTAATAAACTAATTTCTAATCTTGTCCATCCTCGTCACTCCCAACGAAAACCTTAACATCTTCAGCTCTGCTACCTCCAGCTCCACCTCTTGTCTTCTACTCAATGCCACTGTCTCTAATTCATACAACATTGCAGGTCTCACCACAGTCCTATAAACTTTCCCTTTCATTCTTGCAGATACCCTTCTATCACAAATCACTCCTGTCACTCTTCTCCACCCACTCCACCCTGCCTGCACTCTTTTCTTTACTTCTCTAACACACTCTCCATTACTTTGCACTGTTGACCCCAGGTACCTGAACTCCTCCACCTTCACCAGCTCTTCTCCCTGCAACCGCACCACTCCACTGCCCTCCCTCTCATTCACACACATGTACTCTGTCTTACTCCTACTGACTTTCATTCCCCTTCTCTCCAGCGCATATCTCCACCTCTCCAGGCTCTTCTCAACCTGCTCACTACTCTCACCACAAATCACAATATCATCCGCAAACATCATAGTCCAGGGAGACTCCTGTCTGACCTCGTCCGTCAACCTGTCCATCACCACTGCAAACAGGAAAGGGCTCAGGGCCGATCCTTGATGTAGTCCAACCCTCACCCTGAACCAGTCTGTCGTTCCTACTGCACACTTCACTGCTGTCACACTGTCCTCATACATGTCCTGCACCACCCTCACATACTTCTCTGACACACCTGACTTCCTCATACAGTACCACAGCTCCTCTCTCGGCACCCTGTCGTACGCTTTCTCTAAATCCACAAATACACAATGCAATTCCTTCTGTCCTTCTCTATACTTCTCCATCAACATCCTCAAAGCAAATAAGGCATCTGTGGGGCTCTTCCTCGGCATGAAACCATACTGTTGCTCACAGATGGTCACCTCTTCTCTCAGCCTGGCTTCCACTACTCTTTCCCATAACTTCATGGTGTGACTGATCAACTTAATTCCCCTGTAGTTACTGCAGGTCTGCACATCTCCCTTATGCTTAAAGATCGGTACCAGCACACTCCTTCTCCATTCCTCAGGCATCCTCTCACCTTCCAAAATCTTGTTAAACAATCTGGTTAAAAACTCCACTGCCAACTCTCCCAAACATCTCCATGCTTCTACAGGTATGTCATCTGGTCCAACCGACTTTCCACTCTTCATCCTCTTAATCGCTGCTCTCACTTCCTCCTTACAAATCCTATCTACATCCTGCTTTACCAACTCCACATCATCCAACCTTCTCTCTCTCTGATTTTCCTCATTCATCATCTGTTCAAAATACTCCCTCCATCTTCTCAACACACTCTCCTCACTAGTCAACACATTTCCCTCTCCATCCTTTATTGCTCTGACTTGCAGCACATCCTTCCCAGCTCGGTCCCTCTGCCTGGCCAATCGGTACAAATCCTTTTCTCCTTCCTTAGTGTCCAACCTCTCATACAGCTCCTCATATGCCTTTTCCTTGGCTTTCGCCACATCCCTCTTTACCTGCTGCCGCATCTCCTTGTACTCCTGCCTACTCTTCTCATCACTCTGTCTATCCCACTTCTGTTTTGCCAACCTCTTTCTCCTTATGCTCTCCTGCACTTCCTCATTCCACCACCACGTCTCCTTGTCTTCCTTTCTATTTCCAGATGTCACACCAAGTACTTTTCTAGCTGCCTCCCTCATCACTCCTGCAGTAGTTTCCCAATCACCCAACACCTCTTCACCACCACCGAGCCCCTGTCTGACCTCTTCCCTGAACCTCACACTACACTCTTCCTCCTTCAGTTTCCACCATCTTATTCTTCTTTCAGTCCTCACTCTCCTTCTCTTCTTCTTCGCCTCCAAAACCATCCTACAGACCACCATCCGATGCTGTCTAGCTACACTGTCCCCTGCCAACACCTTACAGTCTCCAATCTCCTTCAGGTTGCATCTCCTGCATAGAACATAGTCCATCTGTGTGCACCTTCCTCCACTCTTATACGTCACCCTATGCTCCTCCTTCTTCTTAAAATAAGTGTTCACCACTGCCATTTCCATCCTTTTAGCAAAATCTACCACCATCTGCCCTTCCACATTCCTCTCCTTAAGGCCATACCTACCAATCACCTCCTCATCACCTCTGTTCCCTTCACCAACATGCCCATTAAAGTCTGCCCCAATCACCAATCGTTCTTTCCTAGGTACACCATCTACCACTTCATCTAATTCACTCCAGAATCTTTCCTTCTCCTCCATCTCGTAGACTAAGCGAAAATAACTGGCACAAATATTTGTTAGAAATAAATGAAATATTTATATAAAGTATATCTCTGGTATATAATTCTCATTAAAATGTTTGTTATGAGGGACTTTATTGATGTAGCCTAATGATCTGTCGAGCACTTTTAACATTGGAAATTATCACAATAGATTTGACACAAATTTCTTTGGGTTGTATTAGATATGTAATAGGGGTCGCCACGGCGGAGCATTCGTCTCCATACCACGCCGTCCTCTACATCTGCCTCTTTCAAACCTGCATGTCTTCCCTCACCACATCCATAAACCTCCTCCTTGGTCTTCCTCTTTTCCTCCTTCCTGGTGGCTCCATCCTCAACATTCTCCTACCGATATACCCCATGTCCCTCCTCTGCACATGTCCAAACCTCCTCTGCACATGTCCAAACCATCTCAATCTCACCTCCCTCACCTCAAAAATGTCCTACATGCACTGTTTCTCTAATAAACTCATTTCTACTCCTGTCGATCCTCATCACGCCCATAGAAAATCTCAACGTCTTCAGCTCTGCTACCTCCAGTCTTTTACTCAATGCCACTGTCTCTAAACCATACAACATCTCAGGTCTCACCTCAGTCCTATAAACTTTCCCTTTCTCTCTCACAGATACTCTTCGATAACAAATCACTTCTGCCACTCTTCTCCACCCACTCCACCCTGCCTGCACTCTTTTCTTCACTTCTCTAACACACTCTCCATTACTTTGCACTGTTGACCCCAGGTACCTGAACTCATCCACCTTCTCCACCTCTTCTCCCTGCAACCGCACCACTGCACTGCCCTCCCTCTCATTCACACACATGTACTCTGTCTTACTCCTACTGACTTTCATTTCCCCCTCTCTCCAGCGCATATCTCCACCTTTCCAGGCTTTTTACAACCTGCTCACTACTCTCACCACAAATCACAATATCAGATCGACACTGAACTGATAACCAGAAATCGCTACCTCTGTTATGTGGCGATATTTTTAAGATCACCAACACTGAGCAGAGAAAAATTAAATTAAAGTTGCCACATCACATGGCAATATGACAAAATCTTCAGCAGATCTCACTGGTTCCTGGTTGGAAGAAAAAGACGACAGGTGACGGTTCGACAGACAGAGCTTTCTTTTACTTTTTATTCACTTTTGCTCCGCTGCTTTCCTCGTACTCAAGCCGGGACACACACTCACTCGCAAATACGCAATTTCCTCAACGCCAATGCGTAACCTGCACACACTCGCGGATTGGCGGGCCTTCACCTGGCAACCTTCGCTTTGCCACACACATCCCCAAACATGCCTTCAGCTCTGTAAACAGTCCCGTTTCTAGCCTTTTGGAACCCTGGGCAAAATTCCTATCGTCTCTTCTGATTGGCTGACAATAGTTTGAGAAGCTCGGTCTCTATACAGTTAGACATTGTCTCTATAGTCTCTATAGTTAGACATTAGCCACGTTTACATGTACACTTTTTTGTCATTCCGATTAAAAGATTTGGTGGACTGTTTACATAAGACGTTATCTAATCCGATATGGTGTTTACACGTGTACTTTCTACATTTTTGGGAGAAAGGTTTATCCCACCCCCTCAAACCGATTACAATTTCATTCGGTTTGGGCATTTTTATTCCGATTGAGGTGTTTACATGGAGCATTGTCATTCGGATTGGACTTTTTAAACCGATTACAATGCTCCATGTAAACACACCTATTAATGGATTGGTGTACTGGGCAATTCCCAGGATTCTCGAAAACAGGGTACACAACCCTGAGCAAGATAAAAATGTAGGTGAATGACTTCTTCACCAGACACTTGGGTTAGCATTTTGTTATCCAAGTTGCCCAACCTGGTTTTTAGACTGATTGTCCATTTAACCCCTGATCTGGTGAAGTAGTACGATTATAGGATTTTTTGATTAATATTTTGAAGCACTCTGCAAGTTGAATTAATGTATAAAATGTCAGAAAATTTACAGAACATCAAATTTACACCATGACTGTGTTCAGATCAAATAGTGGAGAAAAAAATTAAAAAATCACCTCGTATTTTGCAGTTCTGAAAGAAATATTAGATAGAAACGAGATCGCGCATGTAGGACGTTTTGGAGACAGGGTGAGTGAGGCGAGATTGAGACGGTTTGGACATGTGCAGAGGAGGGACATGGGGTATATCGGTAGGAGAATGCTGAGGATGGAGCCACCAGGAAGGAGGAAAAGAGGAAGACCAAGGAGGAGGTTTATGGATGAGGTGATGGAAGACATGCAGGTAGTTGGTTTGAAAGAGGTAGATGTCGAGGACAGGGGAGTATGGAGACGGATGGTCCGCTGTGGCGAACCCTAATAGGAGAAGCCAAAAGAAGAAGAAGTGTTACATGTTAAATGAGACAGAATGATCTGTGTATATGAGCACTGTGGTCTACCAGGACTGAAGTACATCACTCCTGGTGTAGGTATTCAGTACACAGTGTATATGGGGGTCCGTCTGCTTAAGTAACCTTGAACATTCTGAAAGTTGAGTTGTTGCATTACTGATGTGACTTTTTTTTTTTTAGTAAACATTAAAAAGTAACATTCATAAATAGATTCTATGTATTTAATGTACATTTTCGTGCAATTGCATTACATGTAGTCATGTGTACCAAACTACTGTTGTGTGTTACACTTAGGAATGGCAACTAAACCCTGATTAAGATATATAATGGTTTATTAAAAGGTCATTGTGTTCATCCAACATCCTGCACAGAACAGGATTTTTGGAGAATATACAGCTACAGAATGGCACTTTCTATGAATTAGTAATAAATGTCATGTGTTCCAGCAGAGAAATTTGCTAGCTAGGATCTTCATAACCTTTTCCATTATACCCCAATAAATTCTCCGAGATATTTCTCGCTTTTACAGAAATAATCATTAAATAAAACGTAGACGTTTCGTTTTTAACGTGAAACCAGTGACAGCATGAAGGACTTTTATGCAACGATTCCATTAGCATGGTAGCAAATTACCGGTTGTACATGTCTGCCATCATTTCCACCTCGAGTTCGGCCGCCAGTTGCTGAGCTTTCATCGGGTCCATCTTTGCTTTTCAGCCCGTTTCCTAACCTCTACCGGGCCTCGGTTAAACCCACCAAAGCAACAGCAAAGTTTAACCTTCAGTCAAAGGAGAGAGGCACAAGAACACGTGGGGTCTGTCGCTCCCTGATCGCGTCCTATCTGACCAAGTCAGGCTGCGCATGCGTAAGATCGTGCGCTTGCGCAGTGCCGACATGGGCCAACGCAAGTCTTCAGACCTGTTTTTTTTACTACGCTTCATACATTATGTGCAGGGGGGAAGGATGATTTGTAAGACAATATGTAAACTATTTGGCCAAAAATATGAACATCATGGGTCACCATGGCCATTAATATGAAGCTGGGCCCCATATTTGGTATGACAGTGTCCACTCTTCTAGAAAGGCTTTCTAAGATTTTGGAGTGAAAGGATTTGTGCCCATTCAGTAAAAATAATATTTGTGAGGTCTGACACTTATGTTGAGTTCTTCTTCTTTCGGCTGCTCCCATTAGGGGTCGCCACAGCGGATCATCCGTCTCCATACCCCCCTGTCCTCTACATCTGCCTCTTTCAGCCCAACTACCTGCATGTCTTCCCTCACCACATCCATAAACCTCCTCTTTGGTCTTCCTCTTTTCCTCCTTCCTGGGGGCTCAATCCTCAGCATTCTTCTACCGATATACCCCATGTCCCTCCTCTGAACATGTCCAAACCATATGTTGTATGAGTTCAAATTGTTCAATTTATGGTTCAAATCTTTCCAGTTCCAATAGATCATGGGGGTTCTCGTTAGGGGTCTGTGCTGGCCATCCGAGTTCCTTTGCACCACCCTCATCTAATCATGTCTGTATGAACCGTGGTTTGTGCTGGAATAGTAGGGCCATATCTTGATGGTTAAGGCATTATATGCTAGATTGAATCACACGTTCAAATCCCAGTACCACCAAGATGCCACTGCTGGGCCCTTGAGCAAGGCCCTTAACCCTCAACTGCTTAGTTGTAAGTTGTTCTGGATAAGGGTGTGTGTCAAATACCATACATGCAAATGAATAGGAAAGCGGCAAACAAGAGTTGGCAAAATTTTGGAAACCTACACATCTTTTAAAATGTCTTTAGATGTGTATGAAAAATTGAGGACAAAAAAAGATCTTAATGAAGGAAAAATATTATTACAGCGTTGCAGTGCGAAATACATCACTTCTACTACTACTTCAACTTTGGGTTGATCAGAGTCAAAAACAATACAGGACAATTCCTGCTCATACATTTATACTGTTCTTCCCACTTGTTATGTAAATGGGATTTAGCTTTAAATGCAAATTAAGTGTAAGAATTTAGTAATGGCCCAAATAGCCGGGTGATACTATTGCTTAGCTGGATGTCTGTAAATTGTAATCACGCTCACATCTTTGCTTTGTATTGTTACAGGTGTCACCCTAATGGTCGGGTGATAGTATTGTTTAAATCGTAAACAGAGTCACGCTACTATAAAAGGCTGGAGGTTATTCACCTGAATTTCTAGACAAAATACATAACTAACTATATGATATGTAAAGATTTACAGATACATTTACAGATGCATAAAATTATCCTTCACCGAAAGTAAGAGACTTAGCCCTATCATAACAGACCCATGCAATTATTACTCCTTCGCGCAAAAATTTATTGTTGGCACAGTGAATTCTGGTTTGTAGCATTCTTCTGAATCCAGAAACCCCAGATTTATCCATGGGACTGCCAGGTCAGTTAATAAAAGGTGATTTTTTTTTTTTTAATTCAGAGAATCCCCTAACTCTAATGATTATTTATGCACTCAGCTATAAATGATTAAGTTGTTATTGCTTCTAGATGATTTTACTTAATTATTATACTATTAATAGCTCTTACACTTGACTAGGAGCAGATCTAGCAGAATAAAAGTCAAAAGGCTCTTCAGTAAAAAGCAATTATATTTCCAACGTTTGTCTATAGAGATTACTTTGCTATGTGTTTGATTTTCATCCACCTGTTGGGATGGCTGAAACTCTTGAACTCTGTAATTATGTAGATTGTTTACATACATTTGGCCAAATAGTGTGTCGTATATGGTGTAGCGCTGGTGTTGTAATTGTACATTTTGTAACGAATGCCTTTTTTGGTTATGTAAAGACCAATACAGATATGCTTACATGACAAATCTTACAGTAATTATTATAATAATGGCTATTTTTGAAATGATTTAGAACTGATGTGACCCAATGTCATGCAAGGTCTCTATGTATGTGTATTTATTTACTTATTTATACATACACATATATATCCAACTTCTACCTGTTAAATATACATACAGTTTTTACATGTACAGTACATACAGTACATAATTCTAATAATAATACAATACCTGAAAATATAAACAGAAATTGACAAGACTTCTTTGTTACACTGAGTTGATCACTTGGGGAAATATTTTGATGCTTCCAAAGTGTAGAAAGAGTGTAAAAAGTTTAATTTGATTCCTCTCCTGTCACATCAACCTCTTCTTCCTCTTCCTCCTCTTCTTCCTTCTTCCTTTTTACTACTACTTCTTCTTCTAACACATCCTCCTCCTCCAGAATAGGGTAACACGGAGTAATAACTAAAGGAGAAGACTGAACTGGAGAGTCAGAGATGTCATCCACAACAAGCTCCTCTTCAGCACTGCTGCAGTCATCTGCTGACTCTGTGTTCACATCCAGCAGAATCACGACTGAAGAGCTGCTGAGATCAGACTCCTCACCACGTTGATTAGAGGGTGCATCAGTATATATAACTTCTGAAGCCAAAATACAATAAATAAGTAAACAAATTAATAATAATACAGTTTTTAATTTCAAATAACCTAAGCGATTAGGTGAAAGTTTAGTTTTGCAAGTCTGTATAAAAGATGTAAAAAACACTGACTTGTAAACTATCTTGTAGACTAAGACAGTCAGAAAACATGCAGAAATGTAAGAAAGAAACCCATATGAGTGTGTCCAAATATATTAATCAATGAATTCCTATGCAATTAACATTATCCATTAGGTAATATTCTCTGAATAAAATGTCTCTTCATTTACATTCAGAAAAATGTTTTTCTGATTGTAAATGAAGAGACATTTTATTATGATTTCTTTACACGAGCCTGTTCAAAAACCAGAACATTGTGAACAGACCATGTACACGCTGCAGGATGAAAGCCAGGAGTGTCGAACAAAGGCTTTGTCAAAACAGGAAGCAATTTATTTTCCTTATCTAGACAGAATATAAGGCATTCTTTAAAAATAAAAAATAACACGTGCACACACACATTCCTTTCACCTTGTCTCATTCCGAACACCTGATTCCTTTGTGTTAAATTTCACTAGACATTCCACAAAATCAGTTATATTACAAAAGGCACACAACATCCTGGTACAGCCTAAAATAAAGGAGTATGTCTGTTTCACAGCACTGAAAATAGTAACTAACTTAGTAAGTGCTAGAAAATGCAACTCGTATTGTACATGCTCGTAATGTTAATCCTAGTTCTCGGTTATAAAAAAAAAAGTCCATGAGATGGTGTGATGTGTGTACTCTATACTTTAGAATTTTTAAACACATACATACATACATACATATATAACAGAAAGTTAGTTCTATTATCATTTACATTATAGCACCTATAGATAATCAATCCCTTAACACCTCTTTATTGTGAAAAAAGACTTTAGCAATATTAAACTTATTTTAAAAAGTATATATATTATATTAGACTTATTTAGTGCTGGCACTAGAGACTCCTAGTGCTGAATAAACATCACCTCTCAGAAAACTTGTGAAAATAATGCACATTTCTAATAAATAAATAAATAAATAAATAAATAAATATGCCCCCGGTTTATCGCGGAATTGCATTTGCCACATAACTAATTAGTTTTTCTGACTTTCCCGGTCTCTCACGGATAGCACGATAGACCAAAAAACTTATAGAGAATTGTTTTCATCGAGTTTTATGTTGAAATAATGAAATGTATTAATACAATTATAATTATTGATTGTAAAATGAAGTAAAATGTTCATACAGTACAGTACTGTATACATAAAATAGTATTTCTGGGGCAGGGTCCGTTTATCGCGGTTTTTTGTTAAAAATGAGTGTAATAATAATTGTGAATAACATTTTTAATTGATTAGAATGTCCATCATATTAATTATATTGTGTAAGATGTTAATCTAGCATCAATTTAAAGTTAGACAGCATGTGTTAATAATAAAGCATTCAGTTAAATAATGCAAGATTTGTGGTCAAACACAGAAGCTATCATGGCATAGACTACAAACTGTCATCAAATTGTAATACAAACTCACAACACCCAGACAGCTTACTAGAGATTTTATAAGAAATACAAAATTTTTTACTTTTGCATAATGTACCAAAAAAAACCCTCAACATTACCTTCATGCTGTCCGTTGAATTCTTCCTCACGAGCAAGAGCTTCGCCATCATTATCCATATCGACATAGTTTTCGCTTTCCTCGACATCATCATCAATGTTTCCCTCGTCAGAAACCACTTCATAACCATGACCAGCAGCAATCTGAGCACTTTCATCCAACACCTTCACCTCAATATCACGTATTCCAGCTTCATTTTCATTCATTCCACAGATATCTATATGATATGTGCTCTCTTTTTCTTTCTCCTTCTCCAAATCTTCACCAATTTTAATGCTCATAGTTTCCTCAAGATGCAACCCTTTGGTCTTGATCAAGTTCACTTCTGTTGTCTGGATAAAAATTGGCACTTTCTGAAGATCATTACATTCTGTAATTTGTTCATTTGTTTTTGCTTCCTCGGTCACGTTTTCCGACCTAAAATGATGAAATAACGTATTTGATTCGAGCTGCAAGTTATTTTCCAGCTGAAAATGAAAATTGTTAACATCCCTAGCTAAAGGAACTGTACAGAAATGAGAAGCAGCATTCAGATCATGAAAAGATAAACTGGTATTTGCACTAATCTCACTTTCTCCCACAACTTTTCCATTCACCAAACATCCATTTACATTTATGGATGAACCATCAACATGTTTAATCTCAACTCTGTCTGTTGAATCCACTTTTTTGTCAGTGTCTAGAGCTTCGCCAGGTTTATCAGGCCCTGGTACACCTTTCTCTATCTCCCTCTCTTCAGTCTTATGTTTATTTTCCTGTCTATTTTTGTTCATTAAATTTGGACTCATTTCAGCAGGCTCTAAAGGTTCCCTGAGCTTTTTACTGGGAAGGCTAGTTTTGTTTGTTTCAACATTTGTCTGCAAAATTGATATCGGTTTATGATAAACAGGTAGGAAATGCTCAGTGATGGTGGGGAAAACACTGAAAATAGTTTGATCACAAAAAGTATGCGTTTTGCATTGTTTTTCATCTTCTCTGTTTAGGTTCACATCTGGAATGACTTTCTCAGGCTCTACAAAGGGATTTTTCATTTCTGGCTCGGCTACTTTATTTAGTTCACACTTACTGATGAAATCGTTTACTGTAGTTATGGTTGGCGCAAGGCCTAAAGAAGGACGATGCACTTTAGAAGCCCTTTCACTCCCCTGGCTTGGTACACACGCCACGCTCATTTGTGGTAACTGTAAGTCATCATGCCAAGAAGACGACGGAGCAACTGCAGATGAACTGTTCATTACACTTGTGCTTAAGTCTTTCATCGGGTCTTTAGTGCATTTCCTTTTCTGAAGGGGCCTCCCACGTCCACATTTTGTTACCAACAAGGCAGGTTGTGTTATATCCTGGACCTTTTTTCTGCATGCCTCTCGATCTTTACACTTGATAGGCTGACTTTTCTTGCAGACTGACAGTTTCTCCTGAGATTTCAGATCTTTTGACACTGTATTCTTTGTCTTGGCAGACTTCAGGCAATCTATTTTCTCTGGGGATACAGAGTTACTAATGTCCTGTATGTTAGCGATGTGTCTTACATTTTTTATCTTTACACTACAGGGATTTAATACCTTCACTGTTCGTGCATCAACTCCATCTGGGTAACCGGCCATCTTTGCTTTTTTTCTATAAGGCTCATTAACAGTTTCAAAAGCATTCTTTGGGTCATTCTCAAAGTCAATCATTTTTGTCATTTTCTCTTCTGATGCACTGTAAGTGGCCACTCCATTGTGACCTCTATTTGATTTTAAAGGGCATGAGTTCTTCCCTACCACTAAACAATTTAACTCATCTTGATGTGGAGAAGTACATGATGGATATTGTGGGTTAGTTTTGCCGGGAAGTGCTTGTGGTTCAATTGGAGTAGACGTGTATCTTATTGCGGGCTGGAGGTTGCCATGTGATGTGGAAAGGCATGAAGAAAATTCCAGTGGTTGAAAGGGATCTTGGGTAAAAATACCAGTTGTTTTGCCTACTTCTGGAGGAAGAGGTGAAAGGCATCTTGGGAGTCTCATCTCACAGAAATCTTCCCAGTTATCAGAATCAATAGCTTTTGACGTCTGATCTGTTACATGAAGCATCTCTGGACACTGTTTATCTAGTGATGCGGGTTGATCCTCTGCTGCATTACTTATATCATTTCCTAAGATGTGAGTTTGGGCAGTACAGTTTTCATTAGTGTCACTCACAATCTGCTTTTCTGACTGTGCATAATTATCTGCACCCCAAAATGAGTTATTTAAAACAGTCTTCAACTCAACTATATCTTGATGTTCAAGATCTTCGATATCAAAAGTAAGCTTGGATGGCAGGATGTCTGTCATGGGGCATGGGGGAGTAAATGATGAATCAGTATTTCTCTTTTGTGTAATGCATGGAGAGGTCCAGGAAAATGATGTTTGATCACTTGCCACTGATGACACATTCTTTAGATTCCATTTTCTGCAGTTCGATTGGTCCTCAGACCCTACAACAGGAAGCATAGTCATAGTTGAGCATTAAGACAGGCATATTAGGGTCTCAAGACAAAATAATAATAATCTCACACACCAATAGCAGTGTTACTGTTAAGTGTGAATAGAATCTACACCTGGATGAATGTAAACAGTATGACCACAATTATGTGGACACCTGACTGTCAAACAGAGCCCTGATCTCCACCTTTGCGATGCATTGGAATGCTGGCTGCGCAAAAGGACTTTTCACACAACATCAGTGCCTGATATCACTAATACTTTTCTGGCCTTACCAGAGGAGTGGAGATTAATTAAAATAAATAAATGTATCATTCACATAAATGTTGTTGATTCTTTACTTTATTGCAGTATTTCTGTACTGGTCAGTTTATTGGAGAATCCTACTATCTCAGGACCCTTAACAGGTTTACCATTAAAGGACAGATACACCACGATCAGGCATAACATTATGACCATCTGTCTAATATTGCGTTAGTGCCCTGTTTGCTGCCAAAACAGTCATGAGCCGTCGAGCATGAACAGCATTAACTTCTTCAGCAGTTTGAGCTACAGGAGCATGTCTGTTGGATCGGACCACATGGACCAGCCTTCACTCCCCAGGTGCATCAATGAGCTTTGGCTGCCCATGAACCTCGGCTGCCTGTTCACCACTGTTCTTGGAGCACTTTTAAAAGATACTGACCACTGCAGACCAGGAACATCCCACAAGAGCTGCAGTTTTGGAGATGCTCTGACCCAGTCGTCTAGCCATCACAATCTGGCCCTCGTCAAAATCGCTCAAATCCTTACGTTTGCCCGTTTCTCCTGCTTCTAACACATCAACTTTGAGGACAAAATGTTCACTTGCTGCCTAATGTATCACTCCCACTAACAGGTGCCACGATGAAGAGATAATCAGTGTTATTCACTTTAATATCCGAATGTTATAACGTTATGCCTGATCGGTGTGCTTTCAGGGACTGCGTACACTATAGCACGTGTTCCTAATATATTGGTAGTGTCTTCCATAATTCCACAGGCACATAATTTATATTCACCACTACACATTTTTCATCCTCGTGTTTTCTTTTTCTTAATGGGTTTCAAAATTAAATTGACAATTTTCAAATTATGCCGTGCTTGTACCTGTTTTTCTTTGTTCAGATGTGCTTGATGTCTCAAATGCCCCAATTCCTAGATTATGGTCAAGCAAACAAATGTATGAATCTGATGAATTAGATAGAGCTGCACACTTCTCCAGATTTTGATCCAGATGCTTATGTGTGCTCCCGTTTCCCTCCACTGTGACCGAAGGCAAGATGTTTAAACCCACTGTGTCCATCTCTAATAGCTTTGCAGCATGTTTCTCTGACTCTTCCTGCTGGGACAAAACCGGTAATAGAGCATTGTGACAATAGTGCTCAGAAGATGTTTTGGTTGGTGTGGCAGGACGAGATATGGTCAATTCTGAGGCAGGTGTGAGCGTGACAGTTGCAAGATTTTGACAAGCCAATGAGGGCGAGAGGCTCAGTTGGACTTCCCCAGATCTCTTATGGGTCTGTGTGAGAGCAGCGTCAACAAAGAATCCAGGAAAAACAAGATAAAAACAAATGTTAAGAAAGAGAACTAGATATACAACATGACTGCACAGAAACTCTGGACACAACACTGATCCACACTGTAAGATGGTTGTTACCTCAGCAAGGCTGTGCGTCATTGGAGGGTCATCAGATGATCCGCAGGTTTTTGACCCTTCAGCTGTACTCTCCTTTTGGACGCTCACAGTTTCCCACAATGCCGCACTGCTCTGCCTTTTCAGTTTTATCTTAAACGAAATCTGTGTGTCTTTCTGTTAAACAAACACAAAGTTAATAAAGAATATTTCCTCCAACTTACTTTTGCTTGCACCAACAATCGTGACTGTAGTTTTACTATAGCAAACCTTAAATAGTTCTTAACTCTGATTGTCAATTTGCTTACCTTCTTAAACTTTTTTGCTCTTTTCTTTGCCTTTTGATTTTGCTGACTTTTGGTGTGCACTCTAACCAATGTTTCATTACTGTTCAGTGGAGATTGAGCAGCAAACTCATCTATCCAGGCAAGACCTGCGTCTGGAGAAATGCTGTTAAACTCGCTAGGAACTTCAGTTAATTCACCTGTCAGGCCTATAGGCAGCTTTGGCACTGATGCAACACATGTGTCTGCAATGTGAGCTTCAGAACTCGCTGTCTGGGTGCTTGAATGAGTAATGGTCTGCTTCTTTGACAGGATCTGTATGTTTGCGTCGTTCTGTCTCTCTCCGGTTTCTTCAGTCTGCAGTCCAATCTCCTTCCAACTTGCAGTTTTATTCTGGTGCCTATTCACCTGCTTTTTCTTCCCATCCATAAAGTTACTGAAACCTAGCCTGTAGGCAATTTCGATCACTTCCTGCTGTTCATCCAAGCTCTCTCCCTCCATCTCACCTGAGTACATGAACCCAACCAGCTTCATCAAAGCATGAGCCCCTACTGCCTCCAGCTGTACTAGTCTACTCTGGCCTATGGGAAGTGAAGATGCATTGGAAAAAGCTCTACAAAAAACTGGGCTGAGTGCAGACAACACACAGCTATGAGCAGGAATAGAGACACCTAGGAAAATAAAACAAATATACATTATTAGCAATGCCTCTGTAAACAGACAAGCATGCAGCAAAATAAAGCAATTAGCCACAAGGGGGCATGAGTTACAGTTTTTTTTTTTATATTGGGGAAACTGTTCCTAAACATAAACAAAGATCTGTGTAAAGCCAGTTAAATTTAAACATGGAACGTCTTTGAAATTATCATAACATAACCCTTCCTCAAACATATTTCATACACACAAAATATAATTCTTCTAGTCAATATCACTATTAGGCATTTCAGAAATTCTGTATAATTCTGTCAATATCTTAAATTCTTTTGGTTGTTCAGACCTCAGATTTAGAAACAAAGCTAGTAGTTTAAGCACAAACTGAGAATCTAAGCATCAGTGTCTGTTAAAAAAGAGAGTCTATATTCCCATTTTAAAGACCCTCTGCAGTGTTTTCAGCCCAGATCTGTCATTATGCCAAATTTTCATGTGGCCTGCAATAATATCCGAAGCATGTTTTAATCCTTTTTAAAGAGAGAATAATATACTGTACATAGGAGAAAAAAAAATCCAAAATACACCAAAATGTACAGACAGGTTTTTGGTCACAAACAAAAATAATTAAAAGAGAATGAACAAATTCTAGGATGCACAGCAACAATCTTACATGGATTGACATGAAATTATCCAACAGCTTCAAACAATTATTTTTTTTTATTATTAAAGAAATATAATATAAATATAAAACACAGTTTTTCAAGGATCTACCATTCGTAAAATATTATTTGTGTAAAACCTACATGATCATGAACTAAATGAATTGAAATATTATTTCCATTATTTCTATTTACTATCCATATAATTCAATTAAATGTATTTAAATGTTTAATTATTTTATGAAATCACAGACATAGTGAACAAAAATATGCTTTGTGTTTTTTTGGAAGGCTGACTGCTTCAGATGTTTTTTATGAATAAGTTTCCTTCTTTCTCACCCTGTGTTTGCAGAAGTATATCACAGTGAACGCTGCACTGCTGTTGTTTCTGCAGTTCATAAAGGAGACGTGGGGCAAAACCAGGCAGCTTGTACCTCCACATTCTAAGAACTAGAGGACAAAAAAAATTAAAAAAAATTAAAAAGACGAATGACAAAACATGCATGACCAGGCATCACATTTAATTACTTCAACTTTCGATGCAATGCATCATCTGTACAAGTTGGTTTACCTGTTTTACAATATCTAATGAAAGATTAATGCAATAAGAGTTGCTAGAACATGTCATGGTTAAATAAAACATTATATCAAGAAATATATCTATGTACCTGAAGTCATTAAGGCTGTTAGTAATGCCAAGTCCAGAACATCAAAATAAACCTTTTCATTTACTTGTGAATTGGGAAATCTCAGAAAACTAACCTAAACTTGTTTGCTGCTTTCTTTCAAAGTTAAAGCAGCCATTGTACCATATGAACATGTAGCATAAAGGCATCTTAAAAAGCAGAAGACTCATAAACAGGAAGTAAAACAAGTTCTTACTAATCCTGGGATTAAAACACTAACCTGGCAATAATGCTGATTGTATAGTATTATGGATTATCACTTTTAAAGGTAAAGAGGAACAAAGATAGTCATGATTATCCTACTGATTTTCTTCTTGTTTGGGTGAAAACTATTATTTAAAAAAAAAAAAAAAAAAAAAAAAAAAAGTAAAAACTAATAAATGTAGTATGAATACATTTGTAACTGAAATCAAAATGTGGCTGATTGTAATGATTAAAAGTAAATCTAGGTTTAATGTAAAACCCAAACAGGGTAAATAATGACATTTAATAATATAATTAAATAATGACCTAAAAGTAGGATACATCTGGATAAAAGTGTCAATTATTTATTGAATAAATATATAAATTAGCTGTTCACAGTTCAAATTAAGATTGTTATATGGTTCCTGAACATAGTGCAGTCAGTGTTTGATTCACCTGGATTGTTTTGTTTCCTGTCTTCATTCAGACAAATGTGACTGGTTCATTTTACTGCTCGGTAATAGAAGATCAATCCTTTAGTATATCCGGCTTACCAGTTAGGTAATACATTATAAATTAATTCAGTGACATTACCCTTTATTTCTTCCCCTTTTTGTGTTGTTTTAGCTGGTCATTTCACACATTTTCGAGCTCTGCTATAACACACACACACACTGACGTCATCAGCGCCATTGTTGGCTAAGTGCGAATAAGCATACTAGCTTACTACATAGTACACGTTACATTCTGCTACCTGTAGTAAATATACAGAGGTGGCACAAGTGCACAAATCCTTCACTTAAGTCGAAGTAAAGATTCTCATGTTTTAAAATACTCTGGTAAAAGTAGAGTACTTTTTTACTCAAGTTAAAGAAAATAAGTACTTAAGTAAAAATGTGGCATTACTACTACCTGTTTTAGTGTCACGCTGGTAACTGTACCTCATCATATTAATATTAGAGCTGTCAGTCTATTAAAATATTTAATCGCGATTAACTGTGTGATGGCCATGAGTTAACTCACGATTAATCGCATTTTTTTTCCCTTTTTTTTTTTTTATTAATACTTTTCATTATTTTTGAATACTCTAATCAACATGGGCATGAACAAATATTAATGCTTTATGCAAATGCATGTTTATTATAAGTGAAACCATATTCAGCATAGAGCATGAAGACAAAATATTCTTGTAAATGTTTTGTTTTTAATGAAGTAAATCATCAGGACACCAAGCGGAACATTTGCTATGTTTCCACACGGACGGTTAATGAGGTGATACCAGAGAAACACTACCTCTTCTAATTTTCATACGGATTACAGAATCAGAGAATATTAATAATTTTTTTTTTTAAGTAGACATTTCGAGCTTCCTATCATGGGCGTAAATCCCGGGGGGGGGGGGGGGGGGGGATGCCCCCCCCCCCCCGAGGGTGGCCCCCCCCCCCAAAAAAAAAAAAAATTATCTAAAAAATATCGCACTGTATTGTAAACAATATATCTATGTATACCTAAATAATTGTGTAAGTAGAAAAAAAACGCAAAAACTGTATTTAGAAACAGTCCCCCCCCCCTTCCTCACAGTGGTTTGACCCACTGCCTGCTTTCCCAGTTCATCTCACCTACTCTACACACACGAGTCAGGTGTGTGTCTGCGGCTCAATTAATGTTCAACTCCATTAACTAGGGTATTTTATTCACTTTAAATAAAGCGATTCTCTTTAATGTAGTTGATGCAGACTCATTCATAAATTAGTTGCGGCAAAAATGCTGATTAGCGATGTAATTTTCCATGAATCTGCTATATTAGTGATTAAAATATGACTTATCTAGTGAACGTTAGCTTGTTTACAATAGCTTGTAGCATAGTGCACTGACACTAACACACCAAAGCCGTTTCCCATGCAGTGTTTTATTTGGGATGACTTGGTATAATGTTAACTTAACATTAACACACAATTAGCATATTGTTTATCTGTGCATTTACTAAATGAGCACTGTGCTACATCCGAACTGACCCCACTGTATTTTTATAATCAATTTCTATTCTGTTCTTAAGTGTCTTAAATAATTTTAAATAAAATGTTAAACCTTTTTTTAATTCCTTGTTTTGCTTTGTCATTGAACCTGAGAAAAACTTAAACTTAAAATAACCATAATGACCCAGTCTCCATGCTACAATAATAAAAGCAAAGTTTTTCACTGTGGGGACGTCATTATAAGTACAATTTGACTATTATTTGTGTCCCCCTTCAAAAATTGCTCATGAGAAATTTTATATTTATTGTCCCCCCCCCCTACTGTTTAATGAAATTTACGCCCATGCTTCCTATTGATATACGTATTTATTGTCTTTGAGGTTTAATCACTGACATTCAGGTTGTTTTATGTATGTGTCTGTGAAGAGAGATGACAGAGACGGCAGAGAGCGCCCCCTGTCTGTTTTCTAGATTTTACAAAAGCATGGCGTTTTAATGTTATTATGAGTGTAAAAAGAAGATCGTTTACATATTCAAATAGTGTATTGCATTAATCTGTACGATAAAAATTTAATTTAATTTCGTTGTGGCGTTATGAGGGAAAAAATGCCACAAAACGGGCCGGTGCGTTTGTCGACCCCAGAGGGTTAATTTTGTGCATCATGGAAGATTTTGGTGCTGATATGAGGCACATCAATAAAACAAATGTTTACTGATTATAAAAGCTTCCTGGTGGAGTTTATTTATTTGTTCATATCTGAGTAAAGTAAGGACGTCGTGAATAAACGTGTTGCATTATAGGTTTTAATTAAGCCTCATTTATATTTCTGTGTTTATATTTTTAATAACAAATTGCTCGTTTTTGGCTGAAAAAGCCAGAAGAAAAAATATTGACATTTTCCAAATATATTAAAACTGAAGTAACGAGCCTGTTTTGAAACTGTAAGAAGTAGAAAGTACAGATATTTGTGTAAAAATGCAATGAGTGAAAGTAAAACGTAAAACAAAATTAAATGTGAAGTAAAGTATTGATACCAGAGGAATCTACATAATTATTTGTACTTAGTTACTTCCTAACTCTGAATATACAGCCTACTAGATGGATGGATGGATAGAATCATCCGCTACTTGTAAATATACAGCATCCTAGCTTACTACATAGTACACACCCCACTGCCAATAATAAATATGCAACATATCTTACTACATAGTAGGCATCAACTAGGCCACCTATAATAAATATACAGCATACTCACATACAACATAGTACGCATCAACTCCGACACCTATAATAAATATACAGCACAGTAGCTTACTACAGAGTATGCATTACCCAAACACCTAGTAAATATATAAAGCGTACTATCTCATCATATACCACGTTATACTCCGCTATCTATAGAAAACAGACAGCACACTAGCTTACTACATAGTACGCATCGTACTCTGCCACCTCTGGCAATTACACAACATACATGCTGACCGCAAAACACTACAGCTTTATATGTAAGTAACCACACGTGTGTGTAAGTGTCCATGTTTGCTGTGTAAGTGGGTTCAATGAAAACACATTCCAGCCATATAATTTATTGCTTTTTATTTTTAATATTTCAATTATATCTTACCTTTGTATTTTAAATAACTTGAACGTCCTTTTCACCTTGTTCCATCTGATGCATTTGATGAACCAAGAGATTCCCTTATTTAATTAATATGATCTGAGTTTTATAGCTTCACGCAAGACTTTCTAAGCCTCAGGCGGATAAAAACAACCACCAAAAAAAAAAAAATACTTTATTCCAGGATCGCTGAAGGTTCTCTCCACTTTTGGTCAGCTCTCATACAAAGGAATGGAGGTAAACTAGCAGACACCTTTCAAGCATATACCTGCTTTGGCCAATCACATCCTTGTCTCATTAACCAGCAGATCAGTGTAGGAGCAAATAAAAGAAAAAAATAAACAAACAAAGATACATGGTAAAACCAAGACGGTTAATAAAGTGGCTATATGTGGACCCTTGAGGTTGACCCGAACCTTCTTTGTGTAGCAGAGGAACATCACATCTGGCACTCTGTGGTCCAAAACTCAACCTGGCATGCAAGGAAAGATTTCACTGTACTGTATTATACATGACACATGCTCACAAAGGAAATTGTAATTAACATATGTTACACTGAAGGCCAAAACCTTAATATTCAAAAGTCCACAAATAATCACATTGAAAATGTTCAATATTTTTAAATCCTCATGCAGTTTTTAGGTGTCCTATAATAGACTGGTGTCTATTCCTGCTGTACACCCAGTGCTCAAAGGGTTACACTGTGGCTGCAACATGACCTAGTCCAGGCTAAGCATTTTATTTATTAAAGGAAAAATGATTGTAACTATTGGAAAATATAAGGTTGAGATTTTTTTTTTGTTATTCAAATTAAAAACACAGCCAAATAGCCCCAAACATTTTCCAGTATTTTTCATCAATATCTCTGAACACAAAGTCCACGCATTGAAAAAAAAAAAATCATTCTTTTATTAAAAACGGTATTGCTACGTTACACATTTAATTCATGAAACAAAAGGTGCGATATTTAAGAGCCAAGGCAGATAGATGAAATTAAGAGAATGATCTGATTTTGTTGCATATAAAGTGTAGCACAACCGACAATACATGACACGAATGATTTTTTCCTCGTTTTGTTTTTAATTAATGTATAAACCGTAAATGCATTTAATTAAAAATAAAACTGATTGCATATGCATTCACCCACAACCCCAGAAAAAAAAAAGTATCCCAATCATAAAATATATATATATAAAAAAAAAAAAAAAAAAAAAAAAAAAAAAGGCAAAGACACAGAAACTGAGAGGAAACAAATAATTAAAATTAACAAATATTCTCTGGTGTATATATAGTTAACTGTGCTTTTTCTTTCCTTTCTCTAAATATCAAGCTAGATTCAAAAACTGAGCTCTCACCTCAATTTTGCCTGCAATAGATGCAACTGTGCTAAGATTTTAGACAGTCTTTGACTTCTCAGAATCACAACCTTCCACCAGTTCATGGTCTGCTGATGGACACCTGTTTAGAAGCTATGCTTTTATTTAAATCAGTCATATAACTATACTGAACTGTAGTGTACCACATAAGGTGAAAGGGTGACTTGTTTGGAAAACTGGTTTAAAAATCAGTTTGGGGAAAATCCCATTAAAAGGGAAGAGGGTTAAAAAAAAAAAAAAAAAGTAAAAAAAAAAACACTTGACTCCTAGTGCTAAAGTATCCATTTAGCAAATATCTACATCAGACACTGTGCATATCGAATACGCAGTCTATAGAAGGAGCACTTTGCTCGTCATGTAAAGCCAACGCACCCTCAATGGTCCATCATTCACTCCCAATACAACACAGGCACTGGAGGCCATTTTCCTCACACACACACACACACACACACACACACACACACACACACACACACTTCTTAAAGCCATACTCAGACAGACACACACACACAAGCCCCATGGGCTAATCACTGAGTGAGGCACTCCGATTAAGAACGGTGGATTTGTTATATGCCATCATATTTACACATCTGTCTATAATTTGAGAAAAAGCAGAAAGCAAGAACTGGGCTGCAGAGTAGAGTTTTTTTATCTGCTTTTCTTATTCATGCTGCTTTTTTTTTCCAGAGGGGCTCAACATTAATCCAGAGTGCTCCAGCTCTGAATTCAGGACCAGCTCTGCAGTTAACCCTGCCAAAGCTAAAGTCAGGAACAAAGTAGTCTTGTCCCAAATAACCCACCTTGACATCATCTGAGCTACATTTAAATAAAAAAAAAATGCCTTTCTATTGTCCTCTTTATGGATGCTCAATTTAGACAACCAAAACTGGAACACGGGTATCTCTTCCTACAAGCATTATCCCTCAACCACCTTCTTCCTACACCTAACACCTACTCACACCTCTACATCAGCATCCTTAGAGACTTAGAGTTATTATCCCAAATTTTTCTGAGATGATTTAACATACTATATATATACACACACTCACAAACTTGATTTTTAATTGTAACTCACAAAACAGTGGTGTAATTTGGCATAGATGTTCATCAGCACAGAAAAATGGAAACAAATGCAGACCAATCTTACTGCTACATAACCTCCCAACGAAAAAGAACGTAAGTTTTTACAAGTTCATTAGTGTTCAAGACATTAAGGGGAAATACGATGACATCATAAACTTAGTGGTAGAAAGAACATTTACTGTATAGCGGCATGTTGAATGAAAGTGTCAGTAAATAAAACTAATCGTCAGTGTAGCAGGAGGACGTTAACTAGATCATAAGGTAGAAATAAGTGGAGTGAGTTCACCCTTTTTAGGGCATAATGCACAGTATGTAGTGTTAAAGAATAAAATAAGGTGTGAACTTTATATATAAAAAAAAAAAACACACTTAATTTCTGTAGTGTATCAGTCTCTCGTGTTTCTTAGTATTAAAAATGAGTGGCATGGATTTAAAGTACCAAAATAAAAATAAAAATGACTACATAGTCTTTGCCTAATAGTGGCACTCAGTCATTTCTATCTTAGGAGACAGACCAGAATGTGAGAGAAAGGAAGAATGGATAATGATGGAGGAAGAGATTCTTTGCGTCATTGATTAGTGGCTGTGGTCCCTTCGTGATGAGGTTCAGCAGGGACAGTAGGCAGGAACAGGGTGCTCACCACGAGTTATGCACACTATCAGTTTTTCTGTGGACAAAAACAGTTGGCAAAAGCAAAAACTTTAAGTAAGGTGGTTTAAAACAAAAGAAAAATTGAGACCTCATTACTTACTATTAAAAATGTCTTTTAAGTTAAATTACAACCACAAGTGTAAACATATGGCAAATACTAAATATACTAAACCCAATATTCTTACCAGTGCCTTATCAGTACAAACATCGTAGCAACAAAGTAAAAAAAAAATATTATTCAAAAAATAAAATAAAATACAATTATATTGAACAACCAGTCTTTAAATTAACATTTAGGACAAAGTATATTTCTTCAGATGCAAAAAAAAAAAAATGACTTGTCAATCCCTTTAAGGCACAAATAAAAACTTAAATAATAAAAAAGACTTCTCAATAAATGTATTACTTATGATGGGCATGTTGTGCATGTGTCATCATATGCACAAACCCATTCAACACAGACAGGTCCACAAACACTGGGGGAAGGTGGTAACTACACAATTCATGTGACCAAATAGGGTACATGAACAGCACATGTACACAAACTACATAAAAATAAGAAACGTCACTACAGGAACAGCAAATCTCATATCAGAACCAAATAGGTTGGAACTGTGGTTTTCAAACCAGTCCTCTGAGCCTTTCTAGGCAGTCCAGATTTGTTTTCTTTGCTTCACCCATTTTCTCAAAACTCAAAGCAAAAATTGTGTGTCTGAAGGTCCTTAATACTGGTTTGAGAACTAGTGTGTTAGAGAGAGGCTAAAAGTTAAGACCTTACACACATACACTGAGAGCCCATGCAGTGAAGGAAGGAGGCAGTGGACACACATACCATGCTCGCTCATGCACTGAGTGGGGTGAGGGGGGGGGGAGTGGCCTAACCGTCGTAGGAGTCCAACAAGGGCATGGAGCCCCGTCTCTCCCCATACATCCCTCCCTGAGTGAGCATGCCAGAGAGGACACGTGTTCACAGTTGGTGTAAAGAAGGTCATCATAGACAAATAATGTGAGAAAGAAAAAGGAGAGAAAGGGAAAAAGGGTTAGAGACTGTGCACAGGCACCATGTCATTAGTGATTATAGTAGAGTTAGAAAAAAGTAACAAGCATAAGCAGTGTGACATTTTGTCTGTCAGGGTTTCCCATTTAAGAATGTGTTAGAGGTGTTAAATGCGAGTGTGTGAACACTCGAAAATGCATTTTAATTAAACAGCAGTCAGACAATGCAAATAAGGCTTAACTGATAACAGCCCAATGACTGGAAAAGGAAAAGATGAGAGTTCAAGATAAGCATCGATTTCGCATATAGGTCATTTCAGGTCATATATAAAATGGACGACCTGCTATGTATTAAGTGGAAGTTAGGCCTGCTGTAGCCTAATAATAGACACCACTTGTGATATGAGGAAAACTAGTTAACATTACTATTCATCCAAATTCACAGTGCCATAGCCTGCAATAACCTGGGACTTTAGACAAACTTGTTTAAAAATAAATAATGTTTGTGTGTGTAATGTAATTATATGTATGTGTAATATCTATCTATCTCTCTATCTGCAAAATAAATTTGTTGATTATTTACCTGAATATCATTTTCTGCAGGTTCTAGGGTGTCATCCAAAGTGTTCCTTCGTCCTCTCTGGTCCAGTGTAGCATAGGCGTCTGGCACAAAAAGGCGAGAATGAGTGACATTGTAATTTCACACTAAACATTTAAAATACCCCTGTGAGTTAAAACAAGATGCATAAATGTCAGGCAATTACCTGGTCCCAAATCATTCATTGGAATCATGTTTCTGTCTCTGTCTTGCTTTCCTCCTGAGTGTGTTTATTAAAAAAAAAAAAAAAAAAAAAAAAAAGATTATCTGCTGGTTAAAAATTATATCCAGACACAAATATATGCAATATTTTTAAACAGTCATAAAGGAAACTAAAGTAAAAAGTGTCACCTCTGTCGATGAGTGGCAGGGTGCTGCTGTCCTCATAGCCGCCATTGGTGCGGGTGTTGCTAGGAGGGTTCATGTTGACCACAAAGTCGGATTTTTTCCAGCCATCTTTTTCCAGTGTACGCCGCAGCTCCTTAAATCCCCAAACAATCTGCAGCACCAGGCCAGCACCACGTACTTCCCTATCAGAACGGTTACTGTGGGAGAGGAACAATGACACAAAGGTTTTCATTATCCCCACGCTGAGAAATCCTTTCCTATCTAGGGTTAGTGTTTGAACATTAACACAAGAGGCGATAAACACAATCAACAGAAGTCCAAAACAGAGTGATGGACAATAACTGACCCATCCTTGTTGATTAGCACCAGTCTCTCAATGCCCTGTGAGCTGCGCAGGATCTTGGCTGCCTCCACGCTGGAACCAACCACCTCTGCCAGAGTGCTGAGCACCGAAACCACAGTCTCTTCGGAGAGGTTACGTACAGGCTGGCTTTGCCCACCGCCTGGCAAATTTACCACCAGGTTAGGTATAGCATGCTTTCCTGCACAGGCACATGGGAGAGAAAGGGTTAATTTCATACACATCAAATAATCCATCTGAATCAATAAGAAATTAATACAGCAATTTATATTATGGTGAAAAGTAAACATGAAATCACTGCAATTACATAAAGCCTCAGGCAGCCTGCATGCAATGGCCTGCCAATGAAGAAAATGTTC